>LKNJ01000427.1:6652-106184 GCA_002120245.1 Maccullochella peelii
GGGGGGGGGGGGGGGTTATTAATTGGAGTTGTGGATTGCCGACCCTGTTGAAAAGTTTTGCTGAACTGCCCAGAGCTTCACAGTGAATGTGCTGAATGCTTGTGTTGAATTCCTCACAAAGGGAAGAGAGGTCTGTTTCCCCCTGCCTGGACCTCAGAATGTGAGACAGGCCAGATTCTTGTGTGGGTGGATACCGGGGTCTCTGCTAGTGAGGAGATCCAACTTCCTGATCCAACAAGGGCAAGGAAACTGTCCTCTGACACAGGGAGGATGCTGTCAAAATAAGCACATTGGGGACAGTGTCTCTAAACTTGTATTTCTCTCTTGTTCTTGCTCTACTTATTTCCCACCTCTCCTATTCCGGCATTTCCTGGGCTGTATGTGCCAGCAGCAACACAGAGACCATTATTTCAGACACAAAACACTGTGATGAATGAGAGCACACAACATACCATTTGAAAACACGAAGCATTGTCATAATGGCAGTCAGAGATCCTGTGCTACATTCTAGCACGGCCTACAAACACAGGTAGGGGTGGGTGACGTGGAGATAGTTAAGCTTGCAGGAATTATCAGTGACAACACTATCTGAATTGTATTTAACTATGTATAGTTATGTTTCTTCCCCTGAATGTTTTTTCTCATATTGCTGGCCCTACATAGACCATTTATTTAATCTCATTGCTGTGCTCATAAACCCAGTGGAAATGTTGCCCTTGTCTCGGCTGAATAATATCCTGATTAAAGAATCAATACTTTTGCCTTTGCCGCATAGGACATAGCAGTCCCTAGAGTGTCAACACTCAAATAGCATTGAGCTGGATGCCCTGCCCACTTCTCTAATCACAGATTAAGGAGTCTGGACTGTCTGGAGTCCTCTTTCTGTCCTTGTGCCTTTGCTCAATTAGCCCACACTACAATTGTGCCATTCTTCTCAACTTCTGTGCAAAAACTCCAAGGGTTTTTAATGGACAGAAATTAGGCCCAGTTCTAGACTAAAATTAAATCCAATAGATATGTTCATTGCAAAAACACATTTGGTCTAGGACTAGGTTCAAGGGCCGGGGGTATACTTCAGACATTTTCAGACAGCCTCTCCTGGAAGACACTCATACTTACTCATGCACTCGGTTGTACAGACGAAAAGTGACAGAAATAGTTGTGTCAACAATGACACAAGAAAGAAGCTAGGCACAGAAGACTCTTTGAGAAAGACTGGAGTTTTAAAATGTGTTTCAGTCTGCCATGCTACAAAGCGTTGCACAGGGGAACTTTGGATAATAAGAAATATTGGGATTCTCAGTAGGAAACATGAGATTATAATGCTGCTTCACTCAAACTGCTTGGCTGTTGGACATTACCCATTCAGTGTGGGTCCTGTCTTTACAAACAAGCAAGAGAAACGGCTGTCTTTTTGAAATGATCTATTGCACAATCTCTCTTTTGCATCTCGCAGTCTGTATCAATTATTCTTAGAGACATACTTAACTGATTTTCCTCTCTGTCCATCCTGATTAAGGAATCATGTCTCTATTGATGTCAGAGACATGGTGTCTGTTTTCAGATGAAAGCTGTCCATCTCTACAGCAGCTTTTTGGCAGCAAGCTGTTAGCTTTGTCAATTCTTTAACCTAATGAGCTTCACCTTTCCATTTTCACTCACCTTGGCATCACTGATGTTAAAATGACTGCTGCATGGATGCAGAGAAAAGCAAGGTCTGTATATAGAAACTCTGCAGAAACTGGAGCTTGGATACATTCAGCACATTAGTCATTTGGACATATTGGTAGTCAGAAAGCACTTTTGGGGTGCCATTGTTCATTTCAAGTAATAGTGCCAAAACAGCATATTTACATGCACCAGTTATTTTATCAGCAGCATTGGGGGATATTACAGCAATAGACGCACATGACAATGCATCGCTTGTTTATTAAGTTTCTCTCCTTCTGTGAAGTTGGAGCATTTTTTTTATCACTTTAAGAAATAAAGCAGAATCATATTTGCTGATGTTGACCATTGTACATTTATTGATTGCACAATTCCCAGTTCATAGTGGCTCTTCATTTTTCTTTCTGGAAATGTTGTCTACATTGCAGAAAATAGTTATGAGTCAGAGTACCGTTGTGGAAGACCTGCTTGTCAGCTGCAGTGCAGTTAGCATCCTTAGCACTGACACATTACCTCGCTCTATATTGCTTCCTAAAGCAATCTTTTCCTCATACAGGATACAGTAGAACCATGAGCACTCTGTCTTTGTTTACAGGCAGATGAGGGTGGATTTATTTTTTGTAAAATCTCTGATCAATGACGAGAGCAGAAAAACAGATATGATCATGCTGGTTGCAAGAGTTAAAGGGCAGACTTAATCCTGTCTGATGCTAATCAGAGGCACCATATGGCAGTATGAAATATGTATGGTAAAACTGAATAGATCCTTTAGATGAAATGTCAGCAATGTGTAAATTTAACTCAAAGGCAGCACTTAGTTTTGCTCAGTTTCACACCGAGAATGGGATAAGGGTATAGTCTTTGCTGGCTCTAAGATTTCTAACAATCAGCATGTTTTAATCTTTTCAACTGGATTTTAGCAAAGATGTGGTTCTGAAACCCCCAGGGATCATGCATTTCCATTCCTGCACAATCCAGCCCATTCATCAGGGCTAAGATGAAACATCTTAAGTGATTTTTGAAAAGGCTTACATAAGCTCTGTAAGCTATAAATACTGGACTGTGACATACTCTGCACATTTTAATTTATTCATGCTGTTTTGCAATTCCAAATATTTCCTAGTGAGTGGGGCTGCAAAATAATGGCTTAAATGCTAATTACAGTTTCTCTGCTCAGTATTGAGCACAATTATCATTATTTATCATTATTATTCATCCATCTCTGGCAACAAAGTAACTGTTCTGCAATTTTTAAAATGACAGTGTGTCTAGACTTTATAACTATAAATAAATAGCTATGCGTCATTTTTAAACACTCTAGAATACTTTATTTCAACAATTGCTTTCTTCTTTCAAGGTATTTTGAGTTTTCCTGGTCAGTAGGCTAGACTGAGAGATTGTTTTAAACAAGGTTTTGCTTTTGAGCCTTTGATCCTACCAGTAGACTCCAGGCAAAGGAACGTTCCTGCCAAGCAAACCATCCACCTTAATAGGATTTTAAAGCTCAGTCATAACCGTGTCAGAGGCTGTGACCCTCAGGATTCACCTGTTTCTGTTGGACTGGTTACTCTAGACTCATTATGAAGTCATTGGATGCAGCGGGCATGAACTCGAAGACCTACCCTTATTAAGAGGATGTACTGCAGGTTGTATTAGTTAACCGATAATCTCATCATTATGCATGCTAGGGAGATATTGTTTGTCATGTTATCTCTGTTATGATGTACTGTGGCTGATCTGGTCATGCTGTCTTACTATGGCTCTGGTTTTGCCTGTACACATGCCATGTCTGGTCTGATCTTGTCTTGCATGGCCACTACAAACATGGGCCTACTGACCTCATCAGTTTGTGTTCAGGGCCGAACAAAAGAGTTGTTTAGCACTGCAAAAATGGCAACAAATGATGACAGCCATGTACTGAGTTCCTGAAAATGATTGTCAGGTCACTGAGGTATGAATGCAGCATAAGGTTGTATATGTAACTGATACCAAAGAGGCTAAAGAGTTGAGAAAGAAGCAAAAAAGTAGTGTGATGAAGCTCAGTGGGAGCTTGTTAATCTGGAAGCATTTGTTCAAAGGGGAGAGACCATGTTGGTCTATGAATATAGTGCTCTGTGGTTGTGTTATCATGTGTGTCTTACATTTAAGACTGCTTTGTCTGTTAATTTGGATTGGTGCCAGTAGAACTGGGTGAAGCTCTTTTTCACAGCGTGTGCTTGGTGTGATGATAAAATATGGGGACAGGTTCACCCCATTCTTGCATTCAGCAAGCTTTGCATTTTTTTTGCCTTGCCTCAAACAAGGCTTTTTCTTCTGCCCTATATTTCTCAATAGGAAACATACACAACTTGCTAACACACCCTTCATTATCAGAGAAAAGTCTTTTGAAAGATTCTACCAAACCACCCACACAACAAGAGCACACGGGTCAAACCTCTGATTCACAGATATAAATCTTTTTTTCAAATGGGCGTTGATGACAGAAAGCACTAGCTTAAATCACCAAACGGAAATAAAATCTGGCACTGAGCTCTAATGCACCAGCCCTGTGTGTAGTATTACATAAAAAGTGCTAGTAATCCCGACAACAGTCAGATTCTGTCACAGCTCTGGGAGCCTCACGAGTTCACAAGACCATATTACAGAGTATTATGACAGATATGAGTGTAGCTATTACGTCCTCTTCTCCCGCATTCTTGGAAATAACCGGTTTATCTGTTTGCCAATCTATTTTTCTTTTCATAACATACCCCTCGGGGTGGTTTCATACATGAGTAATGACTCCTGTCCTGCCTTCCCGTTGCACCAAATCGTTCCATTGCAGCTCAGGTCTCTGCACCTGCTGACCCAACATAGCTAAAATCCATCCTAGCAATCCTGAACACAAACTATGTGTGTTGAATGAGGGATTTTAAAAATTGCTAAAGGGATGTTGTGTCTGTCTTAATTACCGGAGCCCGATGGAATCATTTCTGCCAGCCCTCCACCATTCTCACCAATATTCAATAAAAGTCACAAATTCTTCAAAGTCATGTAACAATGATTTCATCTTTTGTACTATTTTTTCTTTTTACAGTTTAGTGCCTCTGGCCCCTTACGGGCTCAGTTCATCTTTGTATAACTTTTTTCGGCAAAAGAATATATCTTTATGATATTTAAATTGTCAAAAGTACTGAGAATTGACTGTCATGGTTTTGAATCTGTGTGTAGAGTTTGCTTATTCTTCCTGTGTATGTTTCCTCAGGGTGCTCAAGTTTCCTCCAGCAATCCAAAGACATGCAGGATTGGTGCGTGAGGTTTGACAGGGAAGTTGTGCATTTAGCCCTAGCTTGGCTTAAATAAGGCTGTTGGAACGCAGTGAGCATACAGATGGAAAGCGGAGGCACGTAAGAACTTCCAATAAGGAATAGCTCCATTTAAAAAAAACAAAAAACTGGACAATATGGGAATCCATAGTAACTAACATTAATTTAGGTTGAGTAAGGCCCTGTGCTGTATGCAGGGCGAAACATTTCTCAGCCACCTATCAAGCCTGCAGGGGTTTAGTGTTTGATGCTCTACAGATTTAAGTTATGGTAACATTGTTTAGCTTAATCACATGACTTCTGGCCAGGCTTCAACTGCCATCATTAATGCCTCATTACAAAATATTTTATATTGTGTTTTGAGTAATGAGTGCACACCATCTGTTGTTTTGCATCATGAGAATGAATGCCTGATGTGAAATGTTCATTGTTACAGCGATAGAAGATTAAAGGATATATTTGTAATTTCTGTCTCAGTGCTGGCCTCTGACATTCAGCAATGTGTTGACATCAACAAGTCGAAATAGACACACACGACTTGACCCCACCTCAAGCTCATGACTGGCTTTACAAACCTCTTTGGCACATCACAAGCCATCCTATGAGGAATATTTTCTTATCCAAAGCTCTGTTTGTTTTCAGTCTTATGTTGCTGCTTTTAACCTTGGAGTTCTGTTGCTATTGTGACTATTAGGTTGTGTCTCACACATAAGCTAAACAGTCACAGGAATCAGGCTTTGCCAAATTAATAGCTTCCTTTTGTTCTCTTTGTGTATCCTGGTCACAGCCTCTTCCTCTTCTCTCACTGTGGCCTTGAGAAGATTTCTTTCAGGGAATTAAAGCCCAACCAGCATATGGCCATCTGGCACACATAACCAGATATTTGGGGGCTAAAATAGCTTTTGCATACAAGCCTAAGTGCAGGCTAAGCTCTTATGGCACATCCTACTGTGTGAACTTGTTAAAACCGATCAGTCAGTCTTCTGGATTAGTCCTCATCACTCATGATGAAGATTGAATTCAAAAATCAATTTGGCTGCCTCCAAATGACCTACCATCATTCTCCTTACTACTTCTCTGTTCCCTCTAACCATAGTGCTTTGTAATCTCCATTGCTTTCCCATCTTTGTCTAAAAACTGTGAATGTGAAACCAAAAATGTCAAAAGGATTTGTTTTGTGCATTTTCTCTTTGTTTGCAATTTGATTGAAAGGCTATGAATAAAATATAAAAAAAGAAAGAAAAGAAACGTACATGTATTTGCTGCCTGAGCAAATCTCGCAAGTTCCATAGGCTAGCCCTCACCGTGAATAGATTTGCCCCCGTTTTTCTTGTAGGAGAATAAAATATTCAGAAGAAGTAGCTTTTAGTCTAGTGTACCCTTTATTTGGACTAAATTATACAACCAGACATGAACAAATAACAGTGTTATGAAAGAACAAAGTGGCTTTCCTCAGCCAGGGCCTTGACTGGAGAGAGTTTTTTCTTGTCAGTCCCCCACATACAGGCCAGTACCATACACCACTTGCTTTCACTTAATTTTATGCAGAGCATTATGTTCAAGCATGTTTCATTAAAAGAATGTGGCCGCATTCACATCTCAAGCAGAGAATACGAGAAACAGTACATTGAAAGCACTAAAAGCATGACTTCTTTTTTTTCTTCTTCCTTGGAAGCCCCCCAGCACATACCAAACATACAGTCTCTTTTTCATTCAGCCCTCTGTTACATCACTCATCCTCCACTTCCCCCTGCTTTGTGCCTCTGACAATTGCTGTGCAGTGATCCGAGGGCATGGAACTGGCAAAACATCAACTAGAATGCTGACCAGGGGAAAAGAATCACAAAAGTGTGTTTTTGTTTAGGCAGCATATCGTTCAATTCAGAGGGTTTGATGGCCTCGTAGTCTGAGGACCCATGTCCATATTTGCATGATTTACTTTTTTAAGTCCTTTTTAAATGTTGTGTTTTTTTAACTGTACAAAATAGGAAATATAACTCCTACTAATGCTTCAATCTTTCCAACTGAGACAAATGAGAACATAAGCAGTGGTAAAACACGACATTCACTTTGTGTAAGCAGCCGTATCTCAACATAGGGCTTTTTTCATTCTTGGAACTATTGCAACTGCTGCTGTCTCTTTGTAGGATCTTAAACTTAAGGGTTTAAATCACAAGTTATTTGAGATGCTGCTGTCACTAAAGTGGTCCAGAAATAGCACAGAGATAGTTAGATAGCTACATGTGCTCTTACACACCAGCACCACTTGGACTAATGGCTTTGAAGGATGTCGATGTAGACACCAGGATTTGTCTTGTTTGTTGACAAGAAACAGTCTTGAGTGCTGTTGTGATATCCCTGTAATGGAAGTATTTTTTTAACATAGGAAGCCAGACTTTTTGAAACAGTTCTTCCCCAAAGTATTGCTGTCAGCTGAATTTTAGCTGTTTGAGTTCCACAAGGAATTATCATTAAATATTTGTAGCTCTTAAAGATTTCCTTCTTATAATATGAAGAAAGATCTGTTTGTGAATTGCCCCTTTTTGTTCAGGCTTTGTCATGACTTTTCAAAAACACGGAATCAACAGAGGGGAAACTCTGTGGTCTCAATGTCCTCGCTTTCAGCTCAAATGATTATTCCCTCATATGCGTTCACTCACATCTTCTCAAATCTGATGCCGAGGCCAAGAGTCTGGGGAGTTGATTTCAGATTTGGGGTGTACATTTTTTAAATACCTTTTGATGTCGGTGTAATATAAGCTACGGTATGTCTGCTGTCACATAAGCAGTCTTCCAGACAGGCATGTCATTATACCAAAGAGCCAACTCAAAGCAGTGAGTGACTGAGGCTTGGTGTCGGGCCAGAAGTTCTCTTAGAGACCCGACTCCAGAGGCACCTGTGCGTGCGTGCGTGCGTGTGTGTGTGTGTTTAAAAAAAAAAAAAAAGCCAGCCTGACTTAAGGGGGGGGGGGGCGAGGTCAGAAAGGGGCTAACAAAAAGGATTATTTGCTTTGCAAAATGTGTGTGTCCCTGGGCACTGCCCCCTGACTTCCACCCTGCTGCTGCCAACCTTTTAATCCACCTCCCACAATTGATTTGGTTTCCTCTGATGTTCCAGCATTGCTTCAATACAGGTGGGCCAAGTTATTCAATGTGCAGGGAGAGAAAGGCTTGGTGGAGACATGACAACACGAGTGTTTCCTGATTCAGTCGTAAAACGTGTGTGTGTGATATGTAGGTAATTTGGAGCAGTTGCACACCTCTCTTTGGGGATTCAGTCAGTCTAAAAAGCTACTTAAGTGATGAAGTGTTAAACTTGTACTTCGCTGGATCTGTGAAAGCTTCAAACGTTTGCTACTTTTCCCTCTGAAGTCTTCTTATTGATGTAGAGAAAATGGACGGAGCAGCCAAGATAAGATAATGCACCATGCCATATAACTCACAATCATACGCCTCTTATCTAAAACCAAATATTTGACCACGGCTGTTTGAGTGTACTGCCTGATAAGTTGTTTTGTTTGTCCAGAACAGATAAACGTGAAAGGATTCGAGAGTAGCCACAGACGGACCATCTTTCCTAACATAAGTGATTTCAACAGTAACTCCCAGCTCTAATAGATCTAAGATCTAATAATGATGATATGTTTAAGCTTTAAACCACTATTCATTTCCACAAACCTTAACTGATGTGGCACTATAAGGTTCAGCCTTTTATGCCGTTGTACACCTGCCCTCTGTCTAATAAAGAGTGAATTAAAACTCCTGGTGATTTATTTTGATTTCATCATTAGTTCTTTGCTGTTTGTTAATTTCTTAACCTGCTTGTTTATAGTGCCTAGGTTAGCCCATAATAAGGCAGTGATGAGCAGGTAAAAAAATCAAAGATGGGATTATGTTGTCATGACTTTTTGCTATGTGGAATACAGTAGCAATAGTTGAGTGCTTTCAATGTAGATTTATAGTCTTTCTCTATAGATGAGGTGTTTAAGCCTTTTTCCTCACACTTCACACAAAAGAAGCACTTGCCACCTCCATACTCCTGTTTTCTTAAATAAAACTCGTATGTACCTGGAGCAGTCCTTGTAATCTAAAAGAGGGAAATGGCCTTGTAATCTAATGGCCTTGCTTTACTTTAGAGGCCGAAAAAGGTCAACAGTTAGTGACGGTACAGAGAGTGACTTGGACGTACTAATGGGCTTCGATGGAGCAGCACTACACTCATGCTGCTGAAAGTGATGCCATATAGGCTAAACCTATTAGCTGTAGAGTGCTCAGGCACCTACTGGGCACCGTTCATCAGAGCAGTCAATACATGTCCATGTCAGTAATGGAAGCTATCATCTAGAAAAAGATTTGCACGTTGACTGTAATTGGCCTGCGGTAGGACATGAGTCTGATTCCTGCATCGCCTTGGAGTTGGTTTGGCCTCTACCTGTGACACAATTTGAACGTAACATTATTATTCCCCGCAACGTGTTGGTTAAGGTTAAAAGTGAGCTGAGTGAAGCGAGGACAGTCAGAAAATTAATCTGCAACAATTGTGATAATGGAAATATCAAACATTTGCTGGTTCCCACTTCTCAAATGTGAGGATTTGCTGTTTTTTTTCCTTGTTTATATCACAGAAATATAATATAATGTGTTGATAGGACAAAACAAGACGTGAAGACGCTACCTTGAGCTCCTTGTTAGGGACATTTTTTGAGACACTTTATAGACTAAATGATTGGTCAATTGGAAAAAATAATTGATATTTAATTATACAGTAGTAAAAATAATTGTTAGTTGCAGCCCTAGTCGGTATGTTTACATGCACAGCAGTATCCTGTGTGTGTGTGTGTGTGTGTGTGTGTGTGTTTTGTATGAAAACATCATATCAGAGAGGCTTGACAGACGCATATAATCAAATTTAGATAACGTTCTAATCATGTATACATGGAGGGATATGAAGTTTACTCAAGTGCCAGTTTATTAGGTATATGTAGCATTGCTAAAACCAGTGCAGACTGATGCAACAATAAATTCTGCCCTCCAGGGGGTTACAATGTTCAGTTTTTATTTAAACTGTCTTAAAGAGGTGTTGATTCAGCTTTACAGTCATTTTGAAGGTTGTAGTTTCTCTACCCTCATCGATGTGCCCCGACTCCTGAGTATGATCAAAACCAGCGAGACTCCATAACCACGATAGTAGCGCGCATGTGAGGATCAATAAACTCAGTCTATAACAATGACGACCCAATATAGAAGAACTCGGCAGGCGATGTGTTGACTTAACCAGCGCAAGCAGTGAAACTGAAAAAGGGAATTTTCCCCATGGGCTCTTATCATCTGGGAAACAGACAGAAAATGTATCACTTATCTCTGCTTTCCACCGCCCGTTCACAGAAATATTGAACTACAGACTGCTGTATAGATTCTCCACCCACCCGGTCTCCTCTATGGATTGATAACACTGTTGTGTTTTGGTCCTGTTTGGCACAGAGAGGCGTGCTGTGATCCCACACCAGGCTCTCTCTGGCAATGTGGGAATGACGTGCCTAAAACTGAGGATTAATGCATCTTTCGCGAGGCTTCTGCAAGCCCCTATTTTGATCTTGAGCATGTGCCAGTGTCTGTTGAGTGGAGGGGAGACCATACCACAGATAACAGCCCCCCCCGCACCCATATTCCTGTAATCACAAATGCACAGTATATCCATACTGGCAATCCTTTCTAAACCAGCTGAATTATCCCTGACCCAGTGAATGCCTCTGCCAGCTATGTTAGCACAATTATTAGTGCTTTTGTGTGGCACCTGGTCTGTCACTGTAGTCACTGATTGGGTGGCAAAGTGAACTGGCACTGGGTAGGAGCACAGGGACAGACTGGCAACAGGCCAGAACAGATGGTTTCACTTGCAACACAACACAGTGGCAGGCAGTAGTGGAGATGACACCTCTGTCTAATAATAAAAAATCCCTGGTTCCCTAGGTGACCCCTTCAGCGCCTGCAGCCTTTTTAATTACATGTGAATCCCAGTCTACAGAGAGCGAGAGAGCGAGAGCTGTGACGGGATAGAGATGTTGTTAAACCGTCAGCGCTGCTCTCTGTCTGTCTCCCTCCCTCCCGTCAGAAAGCTGTGGCTGGCTGGTGACTCATCCTCACCATAAGTCAAGCTGCATCCATGGGCTACCTACAAAGTTTAACATTTAATTACTCCAGCCTCAAATAGATTTGCATGAGGTATCTTAAGTAATCGTGCAGCCAAGTGGATTGGTAATTTACACCCAAATGATTGCAGTAAAATGTTATAGAATTATGTCTTATGTCCGTTTGGGTCAAAGGGAGATTCTGCACAGGAACACCAAGTTCCTGGCACATTCCTGTGGTTGAAAATGTTATACTATCATCATTAAATATATATTCTGTTGGCTGCTTGGATAAGCCTCTCTTGGGATCTAATGACATTTGGCTAGCTTTCTTCCTTTTTCCTCTACGCTGTGCTGGAATTGTGTTAATGACAACTATATACAAACATCACTCAATGCTCTTTTTTGCAATGACGAAAGGAAGACACTGATGATGAAATGTATGTTAGCAAAAATGGTGACTGCATCTCTCTATAGTATCATTGATGAAACAAAGGTGGAAACTGGAAAAAAACAACATAACCTTGTATTATTGTCCAGGAAGAAAGAGCACACAGAAATGCATCGAGACATAAAAGTCTCAGACTGTTGATTGACCATAACATTTTTTGGAAACCAAACCATGTTCATCTGTGCATCTACTGTATGTGTGAACTTGTATAGTATGACACATCGCCAAGACATGCAGAATAATAAGAAATGTTACAATTACGTTGTTGTTGTTAGTTGATTGGTTGTATTTGGCTGGTTGGCCATTTGTTAGTTCCTGCCCTGGCTGGTTTGCGTTGCTGTGAGCTGCTCATGTCTTCAGAATATCTGATCTGACAGAAATCCCATTATGCAAAGCTGAAAGATTTGAATTTCTGAAAGAAAGGTTTGAATCTCTGAAACAAGGAAGGGTGTTCATCAAGTCAGAGATGTGTAACATTGGAAACATTACACTGTAAATATGTCTACAAAGCAACTCTTTTTTAAGACTTGACAATTTTCAGATTGCAAAGAACTTGAATACAGTCAACAATGAAAAAGACAGTATGTACCATACTACATGTCCCAAACCATTTTGTCTTCTTTATGTCTCACAATATTGATTTCTAAACAGACACCACACTGTTGTCATCTCTAACACTACAATTTCCTTTGTTCTTGAACGTGATGAGTCTCATGTGAATGAGTATGTGAATCATACTTGCCTAGCAGGGAGTGCCTGGATGAAGTCAGTGATTGTTGCAGAGAGGCTCTCGAGGAAAGTGGGCGACGGGATAGCTATTTGTTTGCTTTGTCTTTCTTCCTCTCCTTTGACTCTGGCTCAGACTGATCACAATTCAATGCAGCAGCAGTAGGACTGGTGGGAAAAGTGGGTCAGGAGGAAGTTTTAGTAAACTTGTCTTGGGAGCTGTTGACTTTTTGTGTCTTGCTGTAGAGGCAAGGTTTTGGGTGAAAGGAAGGGTGATTTTTAAAGGTCACAAATTGTTGAAGGCCCATGAAAGAAGCATGGAATTGAGCTCGTGCCTGGTTTTAGCCTTCTTATATTGCTTAAGTTTTTTTTTTTTCTGCCTCTGTGTTGTACAAGAGAGGTCTGACCTGGGAGGTGTCCACAGAGACCCTCTGACCTATATGTGTTTTTACTGATTAAATGCAGTATATTTTACTTGTCTTCTTTGTACTTCACCCATTCTGGACCCCAGTGTGACAGCTCTGTAGTATTAAAAAGCCCAATGTGTCAGTCAAAAATGTATTCTTTAGAGGCATATGTAATATATGTTTCTTACTTGTTTTATTTAATAATGAACAGATGGCAGTGAGTCACGTAAGCCTCTGTGTTCAACATTTTGAATGTGTATCAGCATGCTTAAACAGGGCTGACTGAAGACTTTTTACTGTGCCATGTCACCTTCCATGAAGAATTCGCCCATAAAGCTGACAATATGAATCCTGATTTAGTAGCACTTTGGTGCATCACCCATCCTCAACAAGGCATAGATTTTTCCTTGATGAAGAGGGACGCCGTTGATGACTCCTGGATGTTGCCTGTTATTATTATCATACCTGCAGACCAAAGAAAGAATAAAGATAAGTAGAAATAAAATGCGGCAGCAGTGAGTGCTTCTTTGTCGACCATGCTTTACATCCTCAGATCCTACAGTGCATCATGAAGGTATGCTCACATTGTGTTAGTCATGCCTCTAATCCGTTTCTTTTTTCTCTCCCCCTCTCTTGTTCTTTCTCTTTTCCACAGGCTCTGCAGCCTCACCCTGAAAAAGCTGGTCGTCCTCAAAGAACTGGATAAAGAGCTGAACTCCCTGTCTATAGCTGTCAAAATACAGGTGGGTGGGTTAATCTCGCATGTGCGATGAGAGTAAGAGGCTCGGTTACAAAAGATTTGATAGCATTTGTGTCACACTCCGGACTCTGTGGCTTATTGTTTCTCCATTCTTTGCCGGGACTGTGCTCAGAGCACAATCACAAAGCCTAGACGATGATAAGACATGCTACTAATCCTGGCAATTGATAAAAACCTCCTTAGCTGCACAGGAAGTTCTGGTGAGTCACATCTACTCGGGTGTTTTAAATGGCAGGCTAGCATTACCACTCTAAGCAGGAGCATTAGCACCGTAAGACGGATTGTGCATCTTGCATTGATTGCCAATTCATTCTCAAAATGTTTCTTGCACCTTTTGTATGGTGGTCACATCGTGTATGATTTTAAATGCCAAATTCAAAAGCACATCCTCTTTGATGTAAACGAATAACAAAATAAAAATTGCAACATAAAAAATATATATATATCTTAACACTGACATTTTAAGTCTTACCAATATTGCAATATATAGATGTTGCATAAGCTACATAATTAATAGCAAAAAACAGCAGCTGGCTGGGTAAATGGAATAAAAATAATATAATAAAAAAGTGTATGTTTCAATGTGAACATCTGCACTGGCACGTGAGTGTGAACAACCCAGTTCATTTTACAGGGACTGTAGCTTTGCTGCTCACTAACCAAGCTTACTTATTGTTAGCTGGCTGCGATAGAGTTACAGCCTACTCCTTCTACAATGCAGAGTAACGGGATGACAGCTCCGGAGATTACCTGAGGTTAGTTGTTTGCTCCTTGATTATTGGAGCAACACCGTTCCCGTTCAACGATCACCCTTTATATGGAATTCAGTGAATTCCTAGAGCACAGAGTGAGCTTTTTGGAAAGGTGGGGTAACGTATCTCCCTCTCAGAATGATGTTTTGTTTGACTGACAAATTGTTGGCAGAGAGTCCAATAGGTTGTTTTTACTTGAATGTCCCGCCCCGGCAGTGTTCTTGTGTCTGGGTATTTTTGTGTGTATGTACTTGTATGGGAGACAGAGAAGGAAAAGGAAACTAAATATTTGAGAAAAATAAAGTACAAAAAAGTGTTTGTTCTTTACCTGATACACGCTCAGCAGTAAGCCTAGTAGCGGTTGTAAAGATGACGGTCCACTGCTTCTGAAACTGTTGATTCTGAGAGAGAACTAAGGCCAGTGAGTATACCTTAAGTGTACACAGACACATGTACGAACACACTGCCCCGAGGTGGCCATGTGGAAATAATTCTCAGAGTAAAAAGTCAAACTTTCTTGACTGCAGTTGCCCAGAAAATCCACACAGAAGAGAATTTGAGAATTAGACTCACCTCAAAGCGAGAAGAGAGGAGGAAGCCAACTTTGTCTGTTACTTGTACCTGAAAGATTTGGTTCCACATCAACAGAAGCCTGAGCAAAAGCTTTTATATTACCCACACATCAGAGAAAATCTAATGTGTAGCCTTTACACAGTGCTGTATTTCACACTGTTCCTTTTCTGCCACACTAATCTCTGGCTTTTCTCTACCTACTTCTAAGTAGGAATGTGCCACCTGTGTGGCACTGTAGGAATGTCTGACACTGTGTGCTCAGCATGTTTGGTTTATTTACACGAGGAAGAGAAAATGTTTATACCACCACCAGTGGATATGAGGATTCCCAGCAGTAGAGTATGATGTGCATGAGTGTTGGGCAATTGTTAAAAGAATAAAACATGAAATAGCAAGAGCAATTATCAGCATTCTGCCCTACAAAGCCAAAATGCAGTATCTACATATTTGGTCCAACTTGAGTTTTTGACATCTGACCTTACCATAGAAATTATTGTACCATAGACTGTGTCATTTTGGGGGAAAACAGCATGGAAAATTTACATGAACTACAAAATGAAGGTAAAAACCAAACTGCAGTGACTGCACTCTAGCTTGATAAGGGTAGTTGGTGAGATAGCCTTAGCTCCAGCTAATTTACCCACTTTTGCCTGTTTCCTGGAATTGAATGAATCAATTCTGATGCTCCAACATCTTAGAAATTAAGTTTATTATACCACATAAATAAGGTAGTAGCTAAATCTAATCATAATGGAGAAACTAGCAGCCTCTGACTCTGTGATTTCATGTGGTTAGACTAGCTTTATTAGATACAATGGTTTTATGTAATGTCTGTGATGATGAGTAATGCTCATAATAGTACTGTTATATATACTTTAATAATACTGATAATTGCTGTTAACAGTTTGGCCTTCAGTCTTCGAACCCTTTTTTACTTCACTGTTTCTGTAGTTACTGCGCTCTGCTTTCATGCCTCAGTAAGTGACCATTTTTCGGTCCCAATCTCAATATTGCCCCCCTCATTATGAAATGTTATAGACATTTTATGCAGTACTGGGTGATTCTATTTAAAGAGAAACAAATCATCCCCCCTTTACTGTCATCCTGAAGGAGAAAGCAACCAACCAAGTGTGGCTTTATCCATGAGCTTCGTTGTCTCCAGAGCGTGAAATCTCTCCATTTCTGCTGAGCCGCCCTAAGGACAGCTGAATAAAGCTCTGTTCACCACAGCTCCGGAACTGGAGCATTAAATGCAATTTCCAGCAGGTTTGGTTTGGGAGAACAGAGACGCTGAGGGGATGAAGAGACAGAAGATGACAGAGGAATAAGAGGGTTTGTTTTCAGACAGTGAATGACAAAGCCTCATTACCGCATGTCATCAGTTCTCTGTTCAGCACACAGTAGCTGTCTCTTTTCTCTCTCTGGGTCTCATCAGGTTGAGTGGCCTGCATGCACGCACAACCCTTGTAATGGCCAACCAATTTGGATGGTCTCCCAAAGCCACAGCAGTAGGGATGATGACATTGCAGTTTAGTCTCCAGGAGGCTCTGTGTTCCCTGGGAGATCTGTCCGTCTGTATCTCACCCTGGAGACTGCTGGGTCAATTCAAGTACAAGCATTCATGTATCAGGTTGCAGTGTGGTATGCTACTGCATGTGCACTACATGTTTCTGTATTTTGTCTCCTGTCTTTTCTGTGTGCAGTTGCCTGAGGTTGTAGCCAGACATTGATGTCAGCTGGATTATGATAGGAAAGGCGTGCAATCCTCATTTCAGCGCAAGCCGCTGTCCAAAGCACTTCCATTTGCAGTACACTCAGATATGATCCAATTATGTGTGTGTGTCTGTCTGTATGTGTGTTGGGTGAAAGCGGAAGCCTCAAACTCCTTTTAAAACCTCTCTAATACAATTGCACATTGAGCCCTTGTCCTGACCTTAAATCACTTCCTGCCGTTGCTGCAAACAGGGGAGCCAATTTAGAGAATTAAAATGTTTAAAGAAAGTAACCTTGAGAAGAAGTGTAAAGTTGAACTTGTTTTCCCACAGGCTTGTGGAGCTTGGTAGAGTGGAGGGGCCGTTACATCCCCCATCTGGCCCCAGAAAGGGAGGGGGGGCAAAGGACATTCAGTACAAGCTTTCCTTGCCAAGGCTCTGTATTGTTAATGCATGTCAGGCAGTTTGAGAGTGCTCGGCTTTTGTGCCCTGATTCATTGTACCAGCCACTGAGCATGAGAAAAGAGTGCATACAGGGCCTCTTTGTGGAGCTCAAGTTAGCGACAAGATCAGACTCAGACAGAGATTTACCCTATTTTTTTTCTTTCTATACAAAACAAGGGCTGCAGCTAATGTCAAGAGTACCGTCAGCATGTCCTTCTCTGGAACGTATTGAGCCATTAGGCTGGATAGAAAAAGGCTTATTACAACTAAATGCTTTGCAAGTGTCAACAAAGCTAAATACTCTATGTTCCCTTTAGTTCTTCAAAGCTTTTCATCATGCTTTTTAAACTATTGACATTGCAGTGGATGTTCTTTTTTTATAACGTTCCTTTCTGTGGGAGGCTAGAACACAGTGTTACATGTTGTCTGAGTATTGCATGCAAGTTTGTAGACTTAGAATTTTTCGACGTCATGCGTGATGTGGAACTGCATGAGAAATGAAAGACCTGAATTATTTTTTTTAATCCTAAAAAACAGATTGTATCAGGCAAACATCTCCTGTTGAATATTGACATAATACTCATTTAGGGCTGAGAAAATACCCAATATAACTACATATCTTAAACAGATACATAAGTGGTTATCACACAAGCATTTTACTGGTTTGTTGTATAACATAGCATTCTTTATTGCCACAGACATCAATAGCCATGAGCTAGAGCACCCTTTACTTTCTGCTGCTCACTACTACCACTACCTGCGACATAGGAAAAGAGGTCGTGGAAGTGGAGGTTGTACATTGAGATGCAACTTATTATTATTTACGTTATATTATCTAATGAGATTATACTATTTCAATCTCAGCTTATGCTGAAATTATCATTCATCCATTTTCCATACCCGCTTAAATCTACTCATGATCATAGAAAGGCTGGTGTCTATCCCAGCATGCATCGTAAGGACACATAGACAGACAAATGACTTCATACCTAGAACAGGATTTAGAGTTTCCAGTTTACCTGACCTGAAGATTTTTGCACCTGGAGGAAACCCACAGGAGCAGAGTAGAACAGACAGAACATGTAAACTCTAGAATGACCCGGGCTAATAATCAAAGCCAGGTCCCTCTTTCTCTGAGACAACAGTGCTAATGGGCTGTTGAGTCATTTTCATTGGAGAAGACAATGGATTTGTGTGTCAGTTCTGTTTTGCCAATCTTTTATTTGGTTTTCTTCAATCCAGCTGTTAACACTGCTTGGTTAACTGGAGGGAGTTGATTACTTGGAGTATGGTTATGTACTGTATGCAACTTCTGTTGGCTGTGACAGACATTCTCAATCCTCGTGCCTTCTATGGCTCACAAGGCCTTTGGACGTTTGTTGGCCTTGTTTTCCTGACTGTGACTTTTTGTGGAAATTGCAAAGCATTGCTTTATTGTGCCTGTGTGAAACATGCATTGTCATTTAGATGCTATGTATACAATATGCAGTGGTACACACTCAGGTGAACTACCGGGGCGCCCCCTCTGCATTTTTGAATAAGAGGGTGTTAGCTCCCTCTGATATCCTGTGGTGATTCCTCAGCACACACCCAACCATTTCATTTGGTATCTGTTACATGATCTAGCAGCTCTGATGACATTAGGATCCAATGTCGTACCCACTGCATCGGACTATTAAAGAGTTTCTCCCCAGGGTATTAAGCCAGATACAGGATATCCTGACTGCTCCATGCTGCTCACCGAGTCTTGCTTAATTCTATTGGCAGGTTTAACAGATACCTGAACTAAGCTTTGACAACTTATGAAATTTTTACAGCAGTCGATGAGTTGCCAAATATATTACACAACAGATGCCTGTCTTCAGCACAGCAGAGCTTGTCATAGAACTGTGAACCCAAGACTTGACAAGCTGTTTCTGTTTTCACGTTCACACTTTGATTCCCTGTTTCAAGATTATAAGAGGTAGAAAAAGAAGCTTGGTTGAACAATTAAACTGTAACTTGATGAGGAACATGATAGACTTTAATCTGGGGCTTAAAAGAGAAACATGCTAAGGGCTAAGACAGGTCCTCTGAGGACACACTGTGTGTCAGTGTCCTCACGTTTGGACAGCCCATGGTATTTAAATCCCTGTGCTGTTCTGCCACACCAATTTTGTGCCAGCTCCCAGAATTAGCTTAGTTGAGGAGTCTTTCTCAACCAGAATAGCAAGTATTAGATAATCAAACTAAATTTGGCTTTGATTTGCAGCTTGAAACAGTGACTGTTAATTTAATTTAATAGAGATCCTTGGCAACAACATGCAACCTAATGGCAGCCATGTAAACCTATCTAGTATATACACTTTTTTCAGGTTACAGTCATAGTTCCACCTGGACCAAACATTCCTCTCAAGGCATGATTGAGAATGCTAGCCAGTTGTTTCTAAGCTGCAGAGGGGTAGCAACAGTAGCTTAGAGTTCGAAGCTTGTGATTAGGTTGTCGCTGGTTTGAATCTGTATGTCAGTTAGGAAAACCAGTGTAGGGAAAACTCATCAACACCTTGATATTTCCCTGAGCAGGGCATCTGACCCGTGTTTCATTTGTTCTAGTAGCACTGTTCTCTAGAAAGGAGTGGAGGACTGTTTGTACTGGGCTGCCTCAAGGTGTGATACTGCATAAATGTGTGAATTTGAAGCAGGCTGGTACTAGAATAAGGCTTTCACACTCACTCACTGTTGTCTGGATAGATCTAGTCTTAAGAGACAACATAAGATGAGGGATTCTGGGGGATTTTCTTTTATTCCAAATGATATTATTGAATTTAAATGAGTTTGCACCCTCAAAACAATTTTGTCATTTTCATTCCAGAATGGATTTATGCCAATTTATGCCAAGCTAGCTGCCAAAACAAACATGGAGGTCCCTGATGTATAATTGTTTATATGTTGCATTTATTAAGTGTGCTTAAAGTGAAACTCTGCTTTACTTTGTCTTCCAGGGTTCTAAGCGTCTTCTGAGATCAAATGAGTACGTCCTCCCACCCAGTGGACTGATGGAGACAGATCTGGAGCTCACATTCTCACTACAGGCAAGCACTCTGACATTATACTGTGAATTGTCACACTGATATGGCAGTGACTTGACAGGCAGAATTGTGGTGAAGCCTTCCGCACTGGTGCCCCTTCTTAACCCCTAGAAAAAGTGTTAAGTTAAAAATATCCATGTGTATTTATACATGTGTTTTTTCAGTATTTTGTAAAGATGAAATCAGGCTCGGTTGTTTAATATCAGCCTGTACTTTTCCACAATTATTCATGTTATTTTGTGGTAAGAGGAGGTGTTAACTCTTGTTGTAGGGGGACAGGAAGTGCTGTTGTTTTTGGTGTTGAGTTTGGCAGTTTCCCAAGTGCAACCTTACCTGATACAGAAATGGATCATTACTAAAGTCACTGAAGCAGAACATTTTTATGGCAGACAATTTGAAGATTTGAAATAATAGACACTGGATGCATGCTGACTACTTGTGGACTGGTATAGCTAAGTGAACAAGTTATGGAAAAACAGACATGAAGTTTGTAGTTGGAAAAGTTGTACATTTTTCCCAAAAAGTGCAAAATCTGAATGGATATTGCAGCAGTGATGTTCAACCAACTTGTGAAACTTGATCTTACAAGCTATTATTGTGTGAATATTATAGACCAGGAAGGCAAGAAAAGTCGATGTAAAGATCACATTCTGGCAGTCAGAGACAGTATGACTCCAGAGGAAACAGAGGATGAAATACTGAGAGTCTTTTTAATAGTTCAGGCAGTAAGAAAACAGATGCCAGCAATGAACCAACATGGTGGGTCTGAGTACAGTGAGCCTGGCTGTATTTGTTTCTAAATGTAGCACTTGAAGCAGTTCAGCATATTTGATAAAGGGGACTTTTTTACATTTTTGAGTTCAATCCACATGGTTGAATGCACTTATTGTAAATCGCTTTGGATAAAAGCGTCAGCTAAATAAATGTAATGTACATGAACTTGAACCAGGCATGTGTGTGGTATCTCTACATCATCAGTGGACACAGTTCAGTGCAGAGTCAGACAGCATTCTAACTACAGATAAATCTTCTGAAATAGTGAAGCAGTTTGTCCACACCTGGATAAGCTCACGGTCAGAGAACGACAGAGAATTAAAATCTTGCCTGGCAGTCTAAGATAGCAAAAAGGATTGTAAGGAGCACACTGGCTGGTGAAACACTGGAAATGTCTGATGGCATTAATAAATACGGCCTGGCCACACTCTATGCTATATTTGGTGGCAATAATCCGTGGCACAGATAACCAGTCACCAGTTGATGCAATGAAATCCACCAAGTCAGTCACAGAAGAAAGACTTTGTCTGGAAATAAATAGCATCAGAGAACTCATTCAAACCCACAAAGTGGAGAAAATGCTATTTTTCAGACGGACATCATGGACACCTTTGAGGCACTGAAGGACAGTGAAATCTTGAGTAAGCAGATAGTGAGTACATGCAATCTTGTTATTATTTCAGTTGGTTATTTCAGGGTTGAAAAATGTTATTTGCAAGCAATAGAAGCTGAATACAGACAGTTTTATTTTTTATGTTATTTTTATTTTTCATTTTTTACAGTTGTTGGTCCTGGCAGTTGACCATTGAAGAATTGGTTTTCTTATGGAGTAACAAAAACAATGTGTTCACATAAGTCTGCATGTGGGTTTTTATCTAAAGACTGATGAATATATAATGGGGTCTGCATTGTTTGTCTGACTTTATTTTTGTTATTTTCAGTACCCCCATTTTCTGAAGAGGGATGCCAACAGACTGCAGATTATGCTGCAGAGGAGAAAACGCTACAAGAATCGAACCATTCTGGGCTACAAAACTCTGGCTGTGGGAGTTATCAATATGGCCGAGGTACTGCGTAGTGCCTCAAATGGTGCATTACTTTCAGTCATTTCCTTTCGTGTTTCATTGTCAGCCGTTTGATTTCTTTTGAGCAACATGTCATTTGGCTCTGAGCATGTGATTGAATTCTGCTCTTCTCTGACAGTGATTGACATGGCTATTAGTGTCTGTGTACCATGGCTCAGTTGCCAGAGAGCGGGCCTCCTGTGTTACACATCATTTCAGATGATTCATGCTCATCACACATACTGCTGTGTGAGATTATGGGCCATCTGGAGTTGGCTTCATATGCACTCTTCTGAAAACGGTGCATTCGGCCATGCTAAGCAGAAATAATGGACTAGGAGCTGATATATTGCCCCTTATGGATGTTTGTTTGACATAGAGATATTCGGTTAAGTTATTTTTTCCTGATCCTAGTCCGTGCAGTGGGGACTCTGCAGTTACGTCAGACTGTATGTATGTTTGGCCACTGGGCCATTTTTTTTATACCCAACGTGGCTCTACTTGCTTTGCTTACCAATGCCAGCAGTTTCAATGGATATCACACATTGAAACTGCTGGCTGCGATTTTACCACTCATTCACTTGCAATACTGTGCAGAACCAATGTGTTGCAGTGTTTTGACAGAGGATAGTGGGGTTTTTTTTATATATCAGACTCTGACTATGGATTATAGTAAACAAATAACTGGAAATTGGGTTTTATAAAGCAGATACAGATCAATTAAAATGCCTTGCTCAGGACATATTTAGACAGAGATTTAGACTTAGATATTGAGCATCACACTGATTTGGAATGGGGAAACACAGGTAACATTTCTCCAATTCTAATTACAGCAGCTGATGCGCCCATTCATGCTAAGCCAAAGTTACTTCTCAGCAGTAGCTCCAGGATGGGAATTGAGTGACGTCTGAAAACAAGACTAATGCATTATTGCATTTTAAAATACCACTCAGCTGCTGTGCTGTTTTGGTGCTTACTGCAGTGAAACAATCCACAGACTTCTATGAATAAAGCTAGATTGGCCATTATTGGATCCTGTTGGGTAATTATGTTGCCATCTGCTGTAGAGTAAACTCTCTCGTGCCCTCATTCTGAGTCTATTGGGACTTTACCCGCGAGGAAGTCACTTATTGGACTTTGCATGCAGCATTGAAGTGCACCCCTGCCAGTATTTGAGCAAAATGAGCCTACTCCCTGTGCAGCGATTCATCAAGTGAAATATTGAAGGTACCCTCCCGATGCAGCTTAGAATGAAAGCTCATCCCTTTTCATGTGTTTCAAAACAGTTTATGCAAACTGTGTTATACTGTTTGAGTGGATGATATGAGCAAATTGGCTCGGCTCATTTAGATATTCACAATGGAAAAGCAGCATTGTTCAAATGAAGATTTATTTAGAGATAGCATAGCTGTCAGCTTGTAATCAGTCCGTAAATCTCTGCGAGCATAAAGCAGTGTAACAGAAGCCATCCCGATCTCTGTTGGATCAGTATTGGCTCACTAAAGAGAGAGATAAAATTCTTCTACCCTGCCCGCCTGTTGAAGAAATATTATTTGTTCAATGCTGTTTCGACATGGCTCTACAAAGTGATTGATAGATGCAGGAATTGTACAAGACATGAAGGCATCTCAGCTAAAGAGGACTTAATGTTGAGACAGATTAAATCCATATTTCAAGTCCTGTGTTGTATTTGTTCAAGAAAAGTTAACATTACTACAACATTATCAGGAACATAGCAGGGGAGGGATTAAAAAAAACTAAAGCATCTTGTATAAATTGGTTTAGAGCCCATTTTTTGTATTTGAACGGATGCTTAAAATCAATGGTCGGCCTCAATGTTAATCTTCCTATGTCAAGGTGATGCAACACCCGACAGACGGAGGACAGATTCTGGGTCTCCATAGCAACGTGAAGGAGGCGCCCGTGCGTGTGGCGGAGATCAGCGTGTACTCTCTATCCAGCCAGCCCATCGACCACGAGGACAGTAGCGGCCAGGCTGGCCGCAAGACCAAAACCTCAGGTGGGCACAGCCATCTCTCGTCCCCCTACGTGGGTCTGTTAGACAGGCCTGTACCTGTGCTGCCCGGCCAAATCCTGTCTGTAATTTCAGCCTTCACCCTGCCCAGGCCACTCTCTTCCCTCCTTCCACATGGCTCCTGTTTCCCAACCCGAGGACAGAATAAAATCCCAAGTCAATCTATGGCCAAGGAAATGTTATTCTCTTCAGCTATGTTTGTAATGTTGATTTGAGAGTTGAACAGATTCACGGCCTGTTACCTTACACTGTTCTAATTCTGGACAGGGAGAAATGTTGGGGCCTGCTCCGACTCCATGCCTTCATCCTGCTATGCCGATCCCTCGCTGTTCTGGATGTTATTAAGGAGGCCGCTCAAACATAACATATGAGCTCATGCACCAAGTATTAAACTAGTGTCACTCTGAGGGAAGGAAAGATGTTTATCTTCCTCCTCTCTGCAGTGATCCTTAATAACATCCATCCCATCTAAGAACATAGAACAGGATGTTTCACAGGCAAAAGGAAGTCTGAATTAGCTGTTAAGAAAAAAAAAAAAAAAGAAAGATCTTTCATCACCTGATCTGTCCTCAGCTGTCAAACACGCAGTAAAATCTGCCTCTTAAGGAATGTGGCTGTTCAAACCAATAAAATCTGCCATTAAACAAAAGAACGACAGTGAAATGTTTCAACCACTAAAATGTCATTAAAACGTAATCAGAATGTGAGACATGAATCACAAAAAGCGCTCTGCAGTCTAATTTGCATATAACAAGAGTTTTCATTACACTTCAGCAAGCAAATTTAGCATTTGATTATGTGCACAGAAAATGTTTCTGCATTACCATATATTTTGTTCATTATTCTTTCCAAGTAGTCAAAACAATTCATTACTGATGAACTGTGTAGAATAGGACAGGAAATTAAGCAAGTCTATCACCCAAGGAGGATAATTGTGTTTTGGGCTCACCTGATATTTGTGAAATACAAAATACTGGATGCGTAATTTACATTATAATGGAATTTTACTGTGTAACACCTTTTACCTTCCAAAGGCAGTGTAAGAACAACATTACCTGAAGTAGTAGATTTCATATTGAGTTTAGGAGGCTTGATTTCACTCCGAACAAATTGCTTCCTATAGGAATTATTCATTCCAAAAGAACATTTCATCAGTTTCAGCTCTAATAAGGCAGTGACCTTGACATTCTACTTACCTCTTTTAGGTCACCATGCAATCCCCATTTCTCTCTGTCCAAGTTTTAAAAAGATGTGTCTGTGGGGAACTTGCAAATTTGAATCTGTACAGATGTAATGCTGCCTCATATAATGCTAGATATGTATCCCTGTGTTTTGATGTTTTTCTCTGTGTGTTTCTGTGCTTGCCTACCTCAGACCGCTCCCCAGACATGGATAACTATTCTGAGGAGGACGATGACAGCTACTCGTCAGAGCAGGAAGCCAGTGATGACGCAGTTCATGGCCAGGTCAGTGCCAGAAAATGCTCAGGCGCAGACAAATCTGCAATACCCAGTGAAATGAAATACATATAAGAAATTCACTCAATAAAATCTCATGTAGCTAAACAAAATGAAAGCATCTACTTGTCATACCGAACATGCTACTGCATAGTTACGTATACAAGAAAAAATTTAATAGCAGACCAGCAGTGGTTGTCCTTTCAGAATATTTTGTTATAATAGTGTGTTTTCTACATTTAGTAGATGTAATGTATGCAGGTAGAAATGTAGGGGCACTTTGATATTGAGATTTTAGACGTTTTCATCCACCTTCTCTGTATTTCAGGATCTGTATGATGAAGACGATGAGGTCAGGAAGCCCAAGAAACCCCGGAGGAAAATGATCCGAACCACCTCCATGACCAGGGTTAGTTGCCTCCTTTTCCACCACATGGAGTTTCATGCTCGCTAAACATTGACTATGAGAATAACTCAAGACCTGTGTTTGCTGTTGTACAAGCTTTTAAGGGAAAGCACACACTGTGTTCCATTTGTTCAAGCCATTAGGATGACGTGGATGAGCATGTAAATGAACACTGTGGGTTCACTGGACTGATTCTAATGGTCTTTACATAGAGTGGCTGTGAATGACTAATCCAGTGGACAGTTACTGGGAGAACTGATAAGCCCGAGCCCAGCTATCATGCATATTTAATCGTTTTCAGGTTGTTTTTTCTTCTTCTCATAATTGCATGGGTTTTTTTTTCTGTTACAGCAACCTAACTTTAAGCAGAAGTTTGTGGCCTTGCTGAAGAGGTTCAAGGTAACAGATGAGGTGAGTGTGAAAAGAATAATTGCCTTTGTTTTGATTGACACTCGAGGAGAACATGGTCGATGTCAAAGCAAACCATGTGGTGAATTTTAGAGGGCCACAGCATCCTTCTCAGTGCATCCGCCTGAAATTTCCTCAGCCCTTCTGTTATGAAATCAGCTGTGAAACATATCAGTTATTAAATTGCCCTCGGGGCAGGAGAAAATAATCTCGGTATTGACTGTCTGAACAGCATATTGCTACATCACTGCTAATGTGCTCCTGACTGGAGGAGAATCGCCTGTGAAGAAATCACTGCCACAACAGAGGTACAAGCATCGCATTATGGTGCTCGGCTGCATTACCTCTGTGCTCATGGATGTATGATTCATACATTGCCATTAGCAACGATTCGTATGCAGAATCCATTAACGACCTTATTCTCGACCACTTAATCTAATGATAAATGTAGGCTCATGTGCTTGTCCTATTTAGGTTTGTGTTTTTCTTCTCTCAAGTCCTCTTGAATATATGTTTCTGCGGATTCTACATAATAGCTTGTAATCAGGTCAGCAGCGGGACGCCGACAATTTGTGTGCAACAACCCCTAGATGTCCATTAGTACATAATCTGTGTTAGGCCATTATAATGATAATAATTACCATTGAACTGTGAAACCTATAGGAGTAACTGAGATATCCTTGTTTCTCCTCTGTCTTCTTCTTTCTGATGTCAAACACAGGCCACAGATTGCATCAGCGAAGATGTATAAAAGCTTAGCTTCTAGTTTTAACTATGGGTTTTCAGACTGGAGGAGGTTTTGCCTTTTTATTCATTCCTTTAGGTTTATATGTAACTTGAAAAATTGGGACCTGTGTGAGTTGGAGCTGGATGGTTCTGGAAGCTCCAGGTGGCTCGATGATCTTTTATCAAGTCCCCTGTCTCTAATCCCTTCCTTGTGGCTGGGCAGTGTGCAGGGCTACAGCTCTATAAATACATAGCCAGGAGGAGGAGAGGGGACAGACTGTGTTTATCTGCTCCCTGCCAGCTTCTGCACTTATGGAGTGGCATTAATCACCTGATTAGTCCACAAGCCTCCCTGTGTGCAGTTCCTATGATATACATTCCCACTGTGCAGCTGGCAGATCAAGGCTCAGCACCTTAGCTCTCCTCTAGCACTCACTTACCTTTTAATTGGCCTGCTTAGGACCAAGGCAAGGATGTATTTATAGCATAGATTTTCTCATTTTACAGCATTCAGTGTTATCATTCATTCTTTGAGCTCCATTAGCTAAGCTGTGAAAGTGTTTAGCTAATGCACATCACCAGTCACTCCCTACACTTATTTCATCCGTGGCCATAATAACAAAACCCTGGTTACAGTGTATTGATGCGTTGAAGATGTGTCTATCCTGTGCGGCAGGTCCTGGACTCTGACCCAGTCGACCAGACCCAGGAGGTGGAGGAGGATCTGGACTTACTCTACGACAGTCTGGAGGTGTACAACCAGAGCGACAGTGGGCCAGAGATGGAGGACAACGAGAGTGTCCTGAGCACACCCAAGCCCAAACTCAAGTATGTTTGTACTCAACCTCTTTCCTCAAAAGCCATCGTTTAATAAATTGTCTAATACTTGTAGATATTGAATTCTTTCTGTTCATAACCTGTATGTGGTTTTAGTGTCAAACATGAAATCAAAAATTAGATTTGTTGGCAAATATTGAAAAAATGCAAAGTATTTACAAGTAAATTGCAACTGGCCCTTCAAATGGAACTGTTAGTTTTCTCTAATTCAATTCTTTGTTTCTGTTTTCAGGCCGTTTTTTGAAGGGATGTCTCACTCCAGTTCCCAGACAGAAATTGGAAGCATACACAGCCAAAAAAGCCAGCACAGAGAGCTGTCATGTCCTGTAAGTTGATCCCCACGCACTCTGTTAACAAACCCATCTGATGCCTTTCAGCCCCACTGTTTACCCATAAATTTCTGCCTCTCAATTGCTGGAGAGGTTCTTTTTTGTAAACAGTGTTATGTAAAGGAATTGCCCCTGGGTGCTGTTTAAATGTCTGGCAGTCCTCTATGTGTATTGCGGTTCAGGGATTCCCAAGCACCATGATACTACAGGCAAGATATTCTGATATTCTGGGCATGAGCGCAATGCCGCCCACCAGCTCCCACCCCTGCAGAATAGCATGGGGGGCCTTGAGTCCTTACCCTATTCACCCCTACAGCCCTCCAGTATTTATAGGGACTGACACCAAATGACCTCTCCACCACACAGAGACACAAATATGCTCCCATGCTCAGAGAGAAGATTGGATGAAGCAATCCCTGAACTCCTACTCAGAGATTTATGGCCCATTGGAAACAGCAAGGGCAGGAAGAGAGAGACATGTTGAGTCTGATGGCGAGAGAGAGGGAGTGCTGTTTATAAATATCTGGGAATCCATTTTAGCCTGTAATAAAACAGCTCAGAGCATTTCAGACTGTTATAGCCCCCCATTTTGCTCAATAAATGTCTCCAGTCGAACGTCATAAACAGGTCTCGCAGGCAAAATGGAAAGTCTTTGATCTAATATTGAAATTAATTAATTAAACTAGATGCTACAAGATGCACTTAACACTTTTAGTCAAGCAAAGTTGAGCACACAAGTGTGTCAGTTATTCTTTTGGGGTTTGTGTATTAGTAGGCAGCTGTAGTGAAACGCACAGAAGCTTTTAGAGATATTAATATTCGCCAGCTCCGCCACTGTCTGTGGAGCTACCACTGTGAAATTAGTCAGTTAGGCATCCCAAGACTGGTCAGTCTTAATCTGAGCAGATGGAGCATAGCACTCCCATTTGGAGCTGTGAAATGTTGTCATTTATATTCACCAGAGAAGTGACTGACCTCCATGACTAAAAATGGTCTAATGTGTGTTTGCCCTGCAGAGTGGAGACTTTCTGACCGTGGACAGATGCAAAGTGCAAGGGGCCCGGTATCAAGATGACAGCATCACCGATGCAACTGTTGCGGTATGTTTTTGGAACAGCAGTAGTACTTTATGGTAAACTTAATCTCTCTTGAGCATTTTCTTTTCTTTTCCAGTCCCCTACCCTCTCCACTTGAGTGCCCTTTCCTCCCAAGTGTCTTAATTGTTTTCCAAGTAAAAGCAAAGAGGGAGGGAGTATGCTAGGGCAGGCAAACCAAACAGCACAGTCATCCATTATGGATCAGTAGAGCAGACAAGGCAGCCCCATGCTGGATAAATCCTGATTGATGAGGATCAAAAGGGGGGTGTTTGTGTTTGTTGTTGTCTTTGTGCTGTCGGGTCAGTCTAACCTTGTTCGTCTAACCCCGGCCCCCCTCTGAGCGCCGGGCAACTGGCTCGGCACACCGCTCCACTAACCCAATTCAAATGGAATATCTGAGCTGCAGGAACAGTGTATACCCAGCCACCTGCTAAGAGACCATTACTTTTTTCTCGTCTGTCATGGTGGGCTCACATCATTATTTCCAACCTCCAACCAATTATTCACCAGGTCTGCATCTCTCTACCTCCCTCCCCACCTCATCTTGTTCAACTCTTGCCCTTAAAATGCTGGCTGTGGACGCACCACGCACAAAAAAGAATACAGAATGCACCTGAAGCCTGAGAGAGAAACTGGTGCAGTTAGATTGGACATGACAGTACCGGTGTTAGTATCGTCCCCTTACAGCCCTCCTGGCTCACCTTTGCTAACCCCCCGCCCCCTTTTGGTTCAGGAGCCGGAGACTGACGACAGCGGGCCAGGGCCGGGGGAGGTGAGCAGCTGGGATGTCAACACTGAACGGATGACCAGCACTGTTGGCAAGCTCTGCAAGACAGAGTCCCAAAACCACATGTCTCCCAGGTACACAGCTGATCACTACATCTGGAAACATGCACACTGCATAGTGTTATGTCATCATGTATGTTCAAGTTAGATTTGTACCTTTTTTAATGTGCCATTTGGATTGGGTGTTTCCTCAACTTTCCTTTTGTGAAGTCTTTTGTTCTTTTGTTTCTGAGTCCAGATGATTAGGTCCCTTGCTCTCTCTGTCATGTATTTTGAGCTCCTTGCGTTTCGTCTCCTCCTCAGTAAAGTAGAGAACAGGCTGCAGAGGCGTCCTCGCAGCACCTCCATGAAAGACAGACAGAACTCCAAGGCCCAGAGCGACAGGACCAGCAGCATGGAGAGCGAGTGCTCCCCAGACTCACGACTCATAGCACAGGTAAACAACTCACAGATGTGTTCTTTACATCTGTTTGCAGTCCAGTGGAAATGTGCTGGCTTGTGTCCGTCTCAGACTCTCTGCTTCTCATTTGTCTCAAAGGTTCCCAGGAAGTCTGTGTATGACCAGCTGAACCAGATCCTCATCTCGGACGAACGCCTACCAGAGAGCATCATCCTCATCAACACCATGGAGTGGCAAGGACAGGTGTGTGTTTTTCTTTGCATAACACTTAAATCATAAACTCCCTTCCCTTCATCTCTTCATATATGCAGTCAAAACACTTGGGTCATGCAGGATAGGGTTTATTTGCTAGCCATGCTACAAGCATTTCCTGACATTATTGCAAAAAGACAGATATACAAAAACAATATTGTTGGGAGAGCATGTTCTTCCTGCTTTCTTAGCAACCCGATCAGCCCTGCCTCTTGTATATCCATGAACTCATCGTGTCCCTCTCATGTGTGTTTCTGTGCAGTATGTATCCGAGTTGCTCCATGAACAGGGCCAGCCCATTGTGTCCACCTGCTCTGCTGCCGATGTTCAGGCTGCCTTCAACACCATCGTTACTCGCATCCAGAGATTGTGAGTCGCATACATACATACACACACACACATTGGTTGAATGACACGAGCAACCAGAAAGTGTGATTTTGTTGAATGTTATCTTGGAGTATATTTATGGTGGCTTGCAGGCAGAGAATTCCAGGACGCTATCGCTCTTGCCACTGAAGTGCTCTCTGTCTGTGAACCCATTCTATCAGAATGTGCCTGTTTTCTCATGAAAACATGAAGTTCAGCCTTCTTCTCTCTTTCCTGGATCCATCTGCTCGGGCTGCCATCTCCTCAGGAAGTTATGCCAGAGACGAGGCTGTCTCCGTCTGCTATGCCACTTCTGTTAAACCCGATTTCTCTTTAATCCAGTGAACTGAAACTTTTCCACTCTTTACACACCTGCTCCTTAGTCAACCTGTTTACTCCAGCTGGGGCTGTGTCGTGTACAGCCATGCACGTCTCTGATGTTAACATGCTCGCTCAGTGCTGTTGCTGCTTTAGCTGGGTTTTTTCTCCAATGTTGTCACTGAGAGTAAATAGACATTTTAAAACCCACATATATTAAGGTCCTGTTTTCATGAACCTTTTTAATGTCTCAAATCCTGTAGCATTTAGTTACAAAGCCCATAAGACAGTCCTGAAAATGACTTAAAAATTATTATTTTATAGCACATAATTACTTAAAAAGACGTAAAATTTTGAATATTGTTAAAAACACTGAATCACTTAAGCTTCATTTTAAAGATGAAATATGTTTGTCATTGTAGGATTAGGATCGAAAAGCTGTTGCAATATTTGGGTTTAACTGGAGAAAGACTTGCAGAGACTTGCAAGTACCTGGTATTGCAAATTATAGCATATGACATAATGTAGTTCTCAAGAAAGGTAAAACCAGTTTTAAACCAGGAAAAACCCTGTTGAGATATTAATCTTTCTTTCAGATTCTCTCAGGCGCCCTCTCTGACCCTCATCTTTTATGATGCGGAACTCTTTCTCGTAATTACTCAGTCCTTATCTCCTTATCCTAACCCTTGCAGCTGTAACTGCAACGCACAGACACCACCGACGATGAAGGTGGCGGTAGCGGGCGACCAGAGTTACCTCAGCACCATCCTGAGGTTCTTTGTGGAGCAGCTGGCCAACAAGACACCTGACTGGCTCAGTTACATACGCTTCCTGGTGATCCCCATAGGTATGTCGACCAGGATTAGTACAAATACCAGCCTAACATGCTACCTTTTTAAATTTTTTTTTTTTTTTTTTTTTTTTTTTTTTTTTTTTTAAAGCATTGTTTTATGCATAAAGTTTCTCTCTGCACTCCTGCACAGGTTCTCATCCCCTGGCAAAGTATGTGGCCTCCTTTGACAGCAGGTTCAACAGCATCTTTATGGACACTGCATGGAGGGAGCTGTTCTGCAGGACGGAACGGCCCGCCTCAGGTAGGGTGCACAGCGCTGTTGTCTGGCTACAAAGCAAGTCTGCGTGTCTAATGTTCAGCCAACTTGAAAGGGAAAGAAATGGGATCAGATGATGGGTCAGGGGCTGATGGATGGGAAGAATCCAATTGCAAAAGACAGCTACAGCCTGCTGCAGTGTAGCAAATGGCTCTACATCATGGCACTACTCCTCCTCCCTGTAAACTGTCTGCTGCTGCTTAAGAAGACCACTTCAGACAGGCTGTCAGAACTCTATTTACCCCATAGGTCGTCAAAATGGAATGTAATATTAAAAGTAATTTCTTGTTCGAAAACATTGTCATGAGAACATGCGTCCTTCCTGTCGCTGTGTTTTTTTCTTCACTTTCTATGTATCTCTTATGGTTTTAGTTTTAAAGCTCATAACCATTTTCCATTTACAACCAAGAGATTTAATGCCTGTAAAATACTCAAATGTAGGATTAATCCAAGAAGCAGAAACAAAGAGATTTACATTATTAATCTCTTTATTTTAGGACTATTCTGTAGAATTAAAGCTCTTTTTCTATTAGATTTGAATTTATTTTTACACCCGCTTGCTCACACATCTATGCTTAAGCTTCTGTTCCCATCCTTCTCCTCAATTCTCTGCTCTGCCCAAATAAACATGATAATCCTCACCCATCCCCACCTATCAATTCACTTAATTTACACCCAAGAGTTACAGTCCATGTGGAATCATCTCAAAAGGGGTTCCCAGAGAAAAATAACATATGTAAAATAGAGTACTGGGTCCTCCATCTTTTTCCTTAAGTCTTTTATCCTTGACATTAGCTGCCATCACAACACAAAAGACAGTGTTTGGATAGGAATGGCTGAGTGTTTTCTTTCACAAAGAGAATTAGTTTAAGCTGCAGAGAGACAATAGGTCAAAATAAATTGACATTTAAAATCAGCCTGTCCACATTTCAAGTTGCCGAAGATGTATGCCGGGCTTCTGTTTGACACACAATTCGTCTTGTGGCTGACTTCACCCACGTTTTAATGACACCCCACCCATCTCCTTAATTCAGTGGAATTACAATGATTGATGCACAATCTTCTGCGATTGGCTGTACGTGAAAATAAGCATTTGCGTCTATTGTCTTGCAGCTTGTTAACCAGACATGAAACAGGAGAGGCGCGTTGTTAACAGCCTGTCTCTCTGCTTCCTGCAGATAACATAGATGTAGCAGGGCGAGTCGTTCAGTATCTGGCCGGTGCCAACGTGTCCCACCAGTTCCCCATCTCAGAAGCCATGCTCACCTACAAACAGAAGAGGTAAATTAACTTGTGTACTGCATATGTTTGTGTATGTGCGTGTATGTTTTTGTGCTTTTTTTTTTTCTTCTGTGCTCTTTTTAAGCATGCCTGTGTTGGAATGATCTCTAACTTGGAGTACTGATATTAATGTTCTGTATGTCTATTTTCTCATTGAAAATTCGTCCTAGAACAAATATGGCTACAGCTGATCATAAGTTAAACTGCATGAGGAAGATGTTTAAATGCTTATGCATGCAAGCAGGTGCATATATTAAACACACACACATACAAGTGGCTGTGATGTGTGACGATAAAGATCCTCACTTCAGTTGTCACTGTAGAGTCCCATCTGCTAATTCTGACATAAACAATGAATACTCTGGTCCGTTTCAAGATCACTGTTTGATAAAGAGTTTTTGGTTGCTTATTAAATGTGATACATTATTTTTAAATCAGCAAAGGCCTCTGCTTCTACAAAGTCCAACATCAACTCAGTCTTCTCTCAAACACACACACACACACACACTCAACAGACTGTGTGCATTTGTTTGTTTTCTTTCTGAGGATTGACCAAACCCTTCCCCTCTTTGTAAGAGTGGCTTCCTATTGGTCAGAAGGTACTAAATACAACACACAGTTTTAACACTGTTGCATTCCTTCTTCCCCCTTTCCCCCTTTGATTTGCATTCAAGGAAAAGGAGTTTGTATTTTGATTTTTACATCAGGTATCTAATTCAACTCTTGTTTTCTTTTGACTTCCTTATTTATTTTCTCTCCTGCATTTGGCTTGAGCTCCTTGCTGTGTCTTAACATTTCCCTTTTCACACTCGATACTCACTGTAACTTCACTTTGCACTCTGTCCTGACGTGTGTCTTTGGTTCGGTGTGACTTTGATTCTTCTGTGTTGTTGCTGTGAAGATTTGCCTAACAACCTTTTAAAACAACCCCAAATATACACAAAGTGGAATAGTTTTCTGGCTCATACATCCAGTAATATCAGTGTCATAAGCAATGTTAAATGAACAGTCATTTTGACCCACAAGCAAACCAGTTAAATTTGTGTTTCAGCTGCCCAGATCTCTGGACGTGTATTGATTTGCCCTTAGGAGTGGCTACATAATTATGAACTTTCACTCAATATTATTGACTGCTTTGACTACTGCAAGGCCAAAGAAATATTTCAAAAGAAATATTTGACATCAGCATTGGTAATGTTAATGTGATATTTCCCACTCATTCTAAACTGCATGGATACTACTAACTCTGAAACTCGTATATTTCTCCATGTATGCATATATAAATATAACAAAGTAAAGTCATACCTACATTTACAAGGGATTAGCAGTCAAGTTTAATATATTGTTTGCCCCCATATAACTGTTATTTTCAGAAGTTATGTTACAGTTACAGTTTGTGATGCTACACTTGATGTGAAAACTTCCTGTTTACACTGTTGATTGCTTTTGACTGGACAGCGATGCAGATGTTTCCGATTTACACACTACTGAAGTCTTTACTCGCTAAGACATTTCTTAATTTTAATGGTGCAAAGATTTAGTAAATCACTAGGTTGAAACTAGCTAGATGTTACTAAGAACTTAGACTTGACACACAAATTTAGCAATGGATTTACGACCAGCGGGTGCAAATCAGTCCTGGTGGGTTTTGTTCAGTGGTGGTGTTGCTTTGCAGAATCTTTACCTTGCAATATGTAACATCACTGAAACATAATAATATATAAGGATATAATACAGCACTGACGCCCAAGGTGGTAAGTTTGCTGGGGACAGTGGTCCTGTATCTGCACTGGAACGGGAGCCAGCAGCGTCCCTCGTAATTCCGTTGTTTGCTGTGGGTGCAATCTATTTTGCAGGCTCACGAGAGACTGGGAGAGAATCACCGGCTAGTTTAGGAGGTGCACTATTGGTTGCCACATGTAAGAGGACATTTGCAGAAACATGACGCTTTCTCAGCTCGACCCTGCCGGATCATCGAGTGCATCTTTGCTTTTTTTGAATCTGTCGTTGTCGCTGCGTGTGTTAAACTTTAACTGACAATGACTGCCGTCCTGTTTTTCCCTATCTTTGTATAGGCATGTATTGTTGAACCGGTAGTGGTGTAAAGTAGCCACATGGCTACTACAGCTGGGCCCAAAGTATCACTTTTAGTCCCATGTATAAAAATAGCTCTCTTATCCAAATACTTGCTGATAAGAAAGACCCCGTCTTCTTTTTGGTTGTAAGGAGCGGTCCTCTCATTCATCTCATTGTAACGTGACCCCAAGATGACCCCATTCCACCCAAGCCCGTCATGTGCCATTTCTGCTGCGATGGGACATGGTGCAGGCCATGTCACAGCCATCATCCCTCCAGGACCATTGAGTGTTCATGTGCACCTCTGGAGTGTTGAAGTGTTAAAACCCACCTCTGGTCATACTCACAGCCTCTTTACTCTCTCTCTCTGTTTACAGCCCTGATGAGGACTCCTGTCAGAAATTTGTGCCATTTATTGGGGTAAGAATTTTTTTTTTTTCTTTCCCTAATTCATTCTGTGTTTAATTTAGTTTCACACTGAAACCTTTTTTATTCTTGCAGGTTGTGAAAGTTGGGATTGTGGAGCAAAGCCTCTCAACTTCAGGTAAGGAAGGGCATTTGCTTTAAAGGTGTGGTAGTATTGTGTCAGGTAAGTGTTGAACATTAAGTGTTGATTCTATGTGGTGAGACCGAAATCTAACAAAACAGACGCGATTGACTTGATACAGATTCAGATCAGGAAACAAGAAAAACCCCAATATTGTTTCATTTATTTACTTTATTATGTCTGGAATTGATGTATTTCCACACAAGCAAGCAATACACAACATACAGTATTTAAATTTACTTTGAAGCTTTGTGTATCAGACAATTTTTTCCCCCCAACATGCAGTGGACTCAGATGATGCGATGGGGGTCAACACAAGCATCCTGTCCTCCCCGACGCCTCCATCGGCCGGCCCGTACGGGAAGGAGATTGGGGGCACCCCCCCACAGTCTCCCTCTGTGTCCACCGCCCTTTCTGGAGCTGGGTACGACAAGACACACACAATTATCAGCAACAAAACCACATCCTATTTTTTTTCTCCTCACTCTGAGCTGTGTTTTAGTAGCAAAGTGATTTCTCTGTAGTGATTCTGACTTTACCTGTCTTCCTTCGTAGTTCTCCTTGTTCGGGCAGTGAGGTGATGGGGCTCCAGGTGGATTACTGGACGTGGCAAGGCCCAGAGAAGAAGAAAGAGGGAGAGAAGAGAGACGTGGGACTGAAGAACACCCTGAAGAGTAACTTCCGTTCACTGCAGGTCAGCCGCCTGCCTTGTGGAGGGGAACTCACCCCTCCACCCAGCATGGCCATGACTGTGGTCACCAAGGAGAAGAACAAGAAAGGTACACTTTGGAAAATATGACTGACACACCCACATGGAAATCACAGTAAATGAAAACATTCTAAGAACATGAATGTTCTGCATATTTAGCCAGACTGCATTTCCTTTTTTTACTCTGCTCTTACCCTCAATGCCCAAAAAATGTGACAAATCTTTCTGGTAAAATTGTCCATACATAAGACAGATTTTTTTAATACTGGAGAAGGGTACTCCATTGATTTAGCATTGCACTTCTATAACATTGTCAGACTCAAGATGGACAGTTTAAGGGAAAAAAAGATTTGTTTCATTTTCAAACTCAAGTGACATCACTTGAGGCAATTTATCAGACTTCACGCAGCTCCCTGTGGAGCCACAAAAGGCTTTAAACAACTTTTTTGCATATGCAGTATTACTCCCCAAGACCTGTAAACACACTTTCATGTAAAATCGGTGGAGTTCCCCTTGATGTACAACAAAACAATGTGTGAAGAAAATGTGGTTTGTTTTTATGCCTCGGCTCACTCCCCGTTTCCCTTCCCAGTCATTTTTCTCAGCAAGAAGCCCAAGGAGAAAGAGCTGGATTCTAAGAGCCAAGTGATTGATGGCATCAGCAGGTTGATCTGCACAGCCAAGCACCAGCACACGATGCTGAGAGGTGAGGCCGACGTGCAGACACAACCCCACAGCTGAAGCTATACTGCCATCTGGTGTTGATGTCAGGACCTTTCTCAATATTAAATAGTACCAGTCGCCTAACCAAAGAATGATCTGCTCTGTAACAGCTGTCAGTGCAGATTCTGAAGCATCCAATCTTGTTATTCATGTATTTGTGCCTTAACCATCATCCTTTTGTGTCCTTAGTCACTATTGATGGAGTGGAGTGGAATGATGTGAAGTTTTTCCAGCTCGCTGCCCAGTGGCCAACACATGTCAAGCACTTCCCGGTGGGAATCTTTGGTTACACTAAGCCTGTGTGACCCTGGCCACCATCCACTCAACCACCACCAGACTCTCCGCTGCACTTGTCTCACCGAGAGGCTCCAGAGAATTAGAGGAAAAGCCAACGGGCCTCCGGCAGTAATAGTTTTCCTGTGGAAATCTTACTGACTCACAACCAAGTGTTAAATACACAAATTTCATGTTGTCAATTTGATGTTTTTGATGTTGTTGGGTGTTGTTGTTTTTTACACACTACAAAAAGAACAAGTACTATTTTGTAAGATTTGTGCTACCGCCTCTGAGGTATTTTGAGGTTTTTGACAATTTGCCACATTTCAATAATGGCAGCTGTGTTTGCACTTTGTTTTTGTTAACATTTTATTATTTCTGTGAAATCCTACATTTATTGTTACTCTGTAGACAATGGAGGAGTGTGATGGTGATGTGCAGTGGCGTGTGTGAGATTGTTTGAGACCGTGTTTGTTGTTGACAGTTGGAATATTGCTGTGAATCTAGATGGAATCCTTCTCTTCTAACTCAGTGCTCAGTTTTCTTACTCGTCCCTTTACTTTCTGAAAAAGTTACAGTTTTCTAGAAAGGAACATAAAGTTCTTTTTGCCTCGTTGCTTTTATGCACACTGTGTACCTAAAGCAAAGCAAAGCAAATCAAAAAAACAACTCAAGCAAGGTATTTTTGAAGGTAGCTATAATGAATGTAGCTGTGACGCATTTGTAACATGTAAGCAGTTCATCAAATCAGTTCGTTATAAGTGCTGACGATTTTGTATTGGTGTTAGTGTACAATCAGACTGTACAGTAACATTCACGTAGAAGCAGGGTAACATGACACATAAAACAACATTTCAACTATCAACAGCTGAATGCCAAATTAAGTTGTGACTGTATGAACTGTCTTATTGTTTCAAGGTCCTGCATTGTTTTTCCAGTTTCCCAGCTGCATTTTCCACCTGTGTTGTAATTGGGCCTTCTTAAACAGCATTTATTTGGTGAATATGGCCACCGCGTGTTCAGCTTGATGTACTTGCTTACCTGAAAGGACGTCTCACAGACCTGCAGTAACATAACAAATACTGGATTTTTCCAGATGTGCATTGATGTGCCAATGTCAAGTTTGTTTTGTATGTCAAGTTTGTTTTACAGTAGCTACAGTAGAGCTCTTGGCTTGGCCAAACTTCATAGTATGTTAAACTGAAAACTAAAATCATACATTTTAATGCATTTGTGGTCCCTGTGGAGATCAGTATTAAGATTACTGAGTTATTCATTTTGACAGATTTACCAGTTAGTGTTCCACATTCGGCGATATGTAAACCCATTAAGCATTTACAAGATGTGTGTAAACCCTAACCAAGCAATTACCGTTGTGTCCTTTAATATAGCTTCACCGTGGCTGGACATGCAAGTAGTACCAAGCCCAAAACATGCGGATAGGTTGGTTGTTGGTTGTGTATTGTGTAGGCCTGTTATGGGAAAGTTACAGTTGAGTTGGTCTGACTTGAAACATGCTTTGACAGCAGTGTTGAGCGCAATGCAAGTAATGAATTGCTTTTAAAATAGGATGAAAAGTGTATGGAGTCTTGCCAGATGTCCAAGTCACTGCCTATGTGTGTCTGTGTAGGTGTGCTATATGTTTGATGGTACTCCCTGAATAGTGTTACGTGAAACTTTTGCAATAGGAAACCTTTGGACAAAGGGCCTTCTGTATGAGTTTTTTTTTTTATAAAGTGAAGACTTACAAGCTTTGATAGGCTGGCTTTTTTAGTATTATATATAAATATGTACAAGATGTTTTATTGTGAATCGCAAATCCCCCTAACACTAAATTGAAAGCACAAATAGCTTACCTTTATTTCTTGACATAAATGCCAAATATATTTCCAGAACTCATTACTATGAAGTTGACTTGTACAATGCAACACTATTAGGTATGTAATTTCTCATACATTTCCCTCACTTTGTAATGCACTTTCATATGGTTTTATACACTTTTAGCTCAAATTGAGACACACTTTGGTTTTGAGGTGAAGTTTTAGAGGTGTTATATTTGAAATGTAAACCACTACCTGTAGTTAAGGGAAGGCCGTTTTTTTTTTTTTTTTCTTCCAAAATGACCCTTTTTCATAGGGGTGTTGTGTTTATGTTGATGGGTTCAAGCGTCCCTATGAGGTCTGAAAAACCGTCATGGCTGTCTGTTAATGTTTTGCCACTTGATGTTGAAATGCTTATTTTGCAGCTACCACCATATGTGTCTGCCTGTGACTATACAGTCAAGTTTTCTTGTCTCCTGCTTTTTGGAGGGTTCACGATCTTCTCTTAGTTGTGAGACCCGCTGGCCCTTACATACGTGTAAACTCGGGCTGTGTTAGCCAGGGCAGAGTTGTTTAAGGGAATTTGTCGTGAGTTAGCCCCAACAGGCATTTCAATGTATTTGACCTCAAGTTTGGTTTATTTTGCCCTAAATCTAGAGGTAGCATGGGGGTGTTTTACAAGACTGGATCAATGAGCAGGCATGCTCACTTTGTCACCAATATTTAGTACTGCAAAAAAAATTTAACTCTTAACATCAGTGTTAATGTTTTTCATGAATGGTCAAACTACAATGACAACATGCCATCTCATTGCTCCTGTTACTTGAAATGCCACCCAGTGTCTTTGCACAAACCCTGTTTTAAATGACATGACAGTATTTTTAAACTTACCACTAAAAATATGGGTTACTCTGCATGTTTTACTATAGATGTAAATATGTTTTGGATTTTTATATAGTTTTGTTTCTTTCCATGCTCTCACAAGCAGTTGTGTTTAATAAAATTTTTAATCTTCTGTACAAAGAGCTTGTCTTTATTTAGATTTTCTCTCCAAACAAACGATTTGATCTTGAGGACCAGAATAATAATACAAGGTGATTATAAGCAAGAGATGACAATCTCCAGTCCCAAACATGTCCAGACTCGTGTCATTTAGCTTGAGATTGAGGGCAGGTTGACGTAACTCTTCATCGGAGGCAGCGGTTTAATCTTGCGTCCTGCCCACCCTCCCTTCCTCTGCCACAATCCGCTCGAAGGGCGAATGCCAAGCCAGCGATTGCGACCAGCTTTGCCAATGATCCGTTTATTGTGGTCAACGTTGGACACGCGTCCCACCGTTACCATGCAGGTCTCCAGTACCTGTGTGTGTCAAGGAGATGACAGTCAGTTCAGAGCAGAATATGGTTTTCACATGGCAGGTGGAATCTTAATCCAGACAACCTCACCTGAACCTGCTGCTTCGAAGGAAGCTGGACGACTGCTGTTCCATTTATTTTACGGAGCAAAACGCCACTTGTACCTGGAAATCAAATGAAGCACAACATTCAGTTTAGTAATTATTATGAGCAACCACATTTCACAGCAGTTATTACCTTGTTCAATCTCTATCATGAAACTGTCACAAGGATACACAGGAACAGAATAGATCTTAATGCAAGTACATAAAACATTTGTTCACTGTCAGATTTACATAATGAGGTGGATGTACATGTGTGCATCAAATATAGCATTACAGTAATAGGTCCCAATATACTGCTCAAACAATTAGTCGATTTGTTGATCAACAGAAAAGATTGGAAAGCGATTCTGATTTTTAAATCACCATAAATGGAATATCTGAGTTTTGGACTTCTAAAAGAAGAAAAAAAAAAAAAATTAATTGAAAAACGCCTCAACTGTATATACACACAGAAAGAAGAGTCTAAACATGCATTTAGGAAATACTAGTAACATATGCACATAATGGATTACCTGCCGCACGAATGTACTCTGATCCCTTCCCTGGTTGTATCTCCAGGTTGTTCACCAGTGTCCCCACAGAAAGAGCTCCCAGTGGGTAGGCATCCCCCTCATTAGCCGAGACTGCACAGTAAAAGAAAAGGATACCGTATAATTTTGCGTTAAATACAGATTGTCCAAAATCTACCAAATATTCACTTCCATCGTCTTGAGGGAAGGTTTGGGGGATGACGAACCAGAGTGGATCTTATACCTGCCATGCGTCCAATAACTCCAGATGTTTTAATGATGTCTCCAGTCTGCATGTTCTCTGTAGCAATAATCCATCTTTTCCGGTTGCCTCCAGCTACCAGGGCGATGTCAGCAGACCTGTGTAGACAACACAGATTGTGACGACCCGCTGTATGTTCATAGCCTTCATTATACACGTCAATACTGTGTGCTGAAAGCTGCTCTCACCTGCAGGGGTCGTATCGCACTTCAACAACCTTCTCTTCAAAGGGCTGGGCCTCTTTGTTTGGTTCATAGCGCAGTCGCTGAAAGTCTATCCACCGGTATCTTTGTTTATGGCCACCGCCAATGCCATGTGTCCGTATCCTTCCTGTGTGGCAGAAAGAAAGATCAGCTCTTTTCACTCGTATCACAGCCGCTATGAAAGCAAATACATCACAAAGTGCTGTACGTTGATGAGTTAGGTGGAAACCTGAGGGAAAATTGTTCTTAGGTGGTTCTCATACTCAGAAACGATCAAACAGGTGCTTGATTTCATACGTCCAACAAGGGCTGCAACTAACGGTTATACATAACAATTCATTATTGATTATTCTGCCGATTATTTTCTTGATTACTTGATTCATCATTTGGTCTATAAAATCTCAGAAAATGGTTAAAAAAAAAATCTTATAGCCCAAAGTAAAATCTTCAGTTTGTTGGTTTTGTCCAAGCAATAGTCCACAACCCAAAGATATTCTGTTTTCTATCACATAAGACAAATGAAAGCAGCAAATTCTCACAACTGAGAGGCTAGAATTACAAAATGTTTGGCATTTTTTCTTGATAGAAAATTAAAATGAATCGATTATAACAGAATTGTTATAATAATTGTTTCAGCTTTATTTCAAACCCTGTTTAAGATTTGTTAACTATTTTTCTATAGGACAATTTCAGTTTTTCCCTCTGTAAAGACTACTTTACAAAACTTGATACAGGTTTGTATCAAAAGCTGTTTTACTGAGTCAAATCAAACCTGGACTAGAGTAACACTGACAGCCTACAGACTGTTTCAAACTCTGTGCCAGATTTTAAACCTTTATTCTATTTGTCAAAACAGGGAAAAGAGCAGTTTCACGTTTTTTTCTCTGTTCAGATCACATAAGTCCAGGTCTATTTTTAAAACAGTCAGCACATATGCCAGTTAGGCCTTGACTAGATTGACAGTGACGGCCAAAGGGCTGTTTTATAGTCTGTTTGAGATTTGTACGCTTTTAATCTACTTGTGAAAACGGAATAAAGGGCAAATCCAGACCTGCACATTAGAAGCCAACTTCAACCTCGTCCTCCTCCAGCCTGGCTTGTATGTAAACACACCACCACTTTATCCTATTCTGCTACATTGACCACACTCTGTACCTGAGTGATCTCGGCCTCCGGTCTTTTTCATTCCTATAGGCTTGATGCTGTACTTCTCTCTCTGCTTCCAAAATGTCCTGTTCTGCTCCAGAGAGGCTGTGGTGAGGAAGCCTCTGCACTGTCCGACTGTACTGGGCACCTGAGTTCCCAGCTTAGTCTGTGCAACTGCCTGTCAACACAAAAAGCAATACAGCTTGTTTGGAAGTTGTGACGTCGTGATGATTCAGACCTCCAGTATGACTGACAGGCAGTGGATGTTTACCTGAGAGGAGAGCAGAGCAGGCTGGGAGAGAGTCAGGGAGCGCAGAGCTCGAGTTAGACACGACACCGCCATCATGACAACGTCCTCCTGCCAGAGCTGAAGAGCAGAGGAGGGGAAAGAAGAGGCAGTTTGACAGCTGTTAGTTTTGAAGCTTCCGTTAGTCTTTTCCACTACCTGACGTGCAACATTAGCTTGTAATTAGCTGTATCCAATACAGTCTACAAATGTATCCTGCTTTTCTACGTCTAACTAAGCCTAAAGGACTCAAATCATTATCAGCAAAATACTTACTACGTTTCAATTAATCTATTGTTGTATTTTTGGCTCAATTGTGTCTGTACTGTCTTCACCCTAACTTTGCAGTAACCTTACCAAATAGCAAGTCAACGTGAGCTATCGCTAGCTTAGCCTGTATCTACCAAGTGACGTTAATCCGGTTCAATAGCTGCACCTTCCTCTTTTTTTATGTTTAATAAACTAAGCCAAATTGGCCATTTATCTGATGTCCAATTTGCGACGTAACCCAGTATAACAGTAACATTAAACCAACCTTTAGATTTGACTTATTTCATCCCAAGCTTCTCGTCAGCGTCCTTCACACTCCTGCACGCTACGTCGCGCACTGATGACGTAATACTCCAACTCTGAGCGCTCCTTTTTCTCCTTTTATTTAGTTTAGACTGTAAAATACAAGTTAAAGTTGACCATTTATGATATATCCATTTTCCCTTGTTAGCAGTTTGCAAGGTATGTATGTCAACATGTCAAACAGTTACAGAAGCTAAATCTACCGCTTTCGCCTCTAGGTGGCAGAATTGCCTTCTTACATTAATGTAACGGTGTGATAAATACAATTTACTGTTTGTCTCCCACTTACCTAAATTCTCCTAGCCGCATTGAAAGTCATTGCTTAGAGGTGGATATTTTACACGTTGATGAACAATACAAATGTTGATACAAAACTCTGTGTGCTGTCATTTTGTCACTTCTCACAGAAAGTTTGGAAACAGAATACGGGTTGATATTAAACCAGTGTTATATAAATATACAATTAGTGTGTTGTGAGAGGTATGGTGAGATGACTAATCTTATTTTCAGGTTAAATCTATTTTCCTGGTTTGTCATCATACGAATAAATATGTAATACTAGCAACATTCTCATATAAATATATTTCTTCTCTAGTGTTGTCTGACACTGGAGAAGAAATATATTTATTGGGGTGAAGGGGATGGGAAAATCCGTTTGAATTGAAATTATATTGAACTGGTAGAATTACTGTCATACTGTCACAAATTAACCACCAGATGTCACAATATGCTCCTTGGTGTTTTTATGGGCTATTATAGCGTAGTCGCTATACCACATGCGCAGTACCCTTTACAATTATTTTCCAAGTAAAAATATTGAATCTTTGAAAAATATTAGACTAAACATTTGTGTTTGTGGACACCACTCCAGATAGATAGATAGATACATAGATATTTTTTATCCAAAGAAAAATGTCGAAAACAAAACATGACGTCACTATACAGCAACTCAGCCGCAGAGGCTGCTGGGAGAATCTTGCTGTGCTGGAGACATTTTGGATTTAAAGGGGCTGAGCTGGCCGTCAGTCCTAGCTCTCGGTAAGTGATAGCTGTATTTTCACTTACTAATACATTTAAGTGCATGAACCCTTTAACATATATGACCGTGTATTTAAGTGGTATCAATGTAAGATACCGTGTATAGAAATGATCAGCTCGGCGGTTTGAACAGGGTGAATTCGCAACAACTAGGGAGTGGTGATGCTAGCTGGTTAGCTTGAAGCTAGCTAGTCGCTGACCCGGAGCTCTAAACAGATCAAAAAGCAAACTCCACTGTGAGGTTAGCTAAACTAACGAGTATTCGTCCAGAAAATATCATAATAAATCTAGTGAAGGAAAGAACGGCTAAAATCTGCCTTTGTGGTTAATTAAGAACCTGGAAGATGAAGGTAGAACACCATAGCCCCGTTGTCAACTGCGAAAATCATAACAGAATGAAATTGCGAGTTTAATAATGAGAAGCGCGCATGTCAAATGGTAGCCCACTTGAGCTGTTGTTTTATGTTTTTTGAAGTAACTGCAAATGTTTAGAAGACTCCCTGTTTGGGTTCCAAACACGTTAAGTTTGTGCAGAGTCATTAACATTTGATATTAAATCAAATGTTTAACATCGTTTTCCAGCACTGATAATGTTACATCTTTGTAGAAGTGTGTAGAGAACAGTTTTATAAACACAAGTGTCACATTTTCTACATTAAACTCTTTAGGTTTGGCAATGCTCTACCTGGTATCTCTTCCTGCATCAGTGGCAGAATTCAGGCAGACATTTTTCAGACAACGATTAGTGGGAAAACAGCCCTCTAGCAGCTGGTCTCAGTGGAGTGATGGATGACTGTGGGCACTGTCTGTGGCACTTCCCTCCTGGTTGTCCCAGGCCCTGCCACACCCTCCTTGGTGGCTGGCTCTCCTTTGTGTATCGCGGTGATGCGGACAGTGTGTTGGATTGCTGCTTGTGCAGGAAACGGAGGAAGATAAAGTGATCTGTCTGTCTCAAACTTCATCAAGTAGACAGGAAATGCGTCTCTGGGGAGATGGCACAGAGATTGGCCACTGGTTTGTGGAAGCACCCACTGCAGTCTGCCTTTTTTTCCCATTTCCTATGCTATTATTTTACTATTATGGAGATGGCCTAAGTTTCCACTGCTCAGAAGGAAATAAACCAGTCAATACAGATTCCACCAAGTTGTTTCTTGGTGGACTCTGTATTCAATTTAATCATGTTATCGGAAACCATATAGTCCTCTGATCACTGCTGTATTATTCAGCCCGTGAACACTACTGAAGAGATTGTCTTTTGGACATTTCTGGAGTTATATATGATTATTACGGTCCCGTGTCCTGTTGCAAGTGTTTGGTGGGCTCTGGATGTTCCTGTCACATTATCACCATTTGCTGGATGGCAAAAGGTAAATGGTTTGATTTTTGGATTACAAGCAAAATAGGCTCACCAGACATTTATTGCTTGGTGCTAAAGTGAGAATATAGGGCCGGGAGCTATATCTAAATCAGTGTAGTATTCTCACATATACTGCATAGTACCTCGAGACAATAGGTTTTAACCCTGCAGCCTTGGTGGCATGTGAAAGTCCTTTTGAGCCTGTAAATAGTGTCATTGAGTCGATTCCATTGTGTCTCATTAGAGCTATTCCTTTGTGTCTGATGAGTATAGAGGAGCAGAGTCTAGATCAGGATGGCTCCCTCCCCCATCCGACCTGCTCCTTCACTCTCCTCTGCTCTCCTCCCGCTGTGGGCGGGGCCGTCTCTTGATGTGCGCCCTGGGCTGATGTTGTTCTGACGGAGCGAGCAGTGGGAAGGTCATCATCATCCTGCAAGCAGCTCCCATCCTCCTCTCCCCACCATCGGCACCCATCCCTCTCATTCCTGTCCTGTTTTATTTCCACTTGCCTCTGTTTACCCCTGAAGGTTTCCTTCTTCATTTTAAGGAGGAGCGCTTTGGATTAGCACAGCAGTTTTATGATGCACTTTGCTGGTGTGTAGCCCAATTGCTGAAGGAGGAGTCATTATCTCATCAGCTTTTCTCCGTGCCAAACTATGAAGCTCTGATCTGCCACTGAAACCGAGGTTAGTTTTTTGGTCCAGCAAGCTGTAGCAGCTGAAAACATTGCCTGCCAGCATGAATGATAGATGGCGTAAGCCTTTAGCAGGCATTTAGTGGGTTTTGTAATGGATATTCTATGAGAGTGTAATTTAATTTTCCCCTTTTTCATGTTAAGTCAGTTGTTTCCCATGGTTTTTCCTCATGAAAAAAACAGAAAAAAGAGCCATGACCACTTTGCATAGATTAAGTTGTTTCACTATAATGGTCCTATATACTGTATAAACATGCCAGTCTAATGGTTTTAGATTGCAACCTGATTGTAAAGCTACATTTTGTAAAATACTCCCATCTGTTGCAAAGTACCAATGAGAGGCAGGAACATCTGCTAATGCACCATGTCTTATCTATGTTGCGTATGTATTAAAATGGTAGGTCAAGTAGCTCCGGGCCGAGGGATTTGTTGAAAATGGTTTCCTCTTGTGCCTGTGCTTACTTTTTGCTTGTGTTAGGAAGTGAACATTTCTTCTTAGTAGCTGCTACTGAACCTTGAGTAATACTTGATCATTCCTGTACCTGATCATGAGGGCATTAGGATAAAAGCCCAGATCAAGTGAATATTATGTGCTGCTGTATAGTGTAACGTGTACATGGTGAGTGCATATTCTAGGCCTTCTGAATTAGAGCTGGTACATAGTCTGTCATTTCCTTTAGTCAGTCTGTTGTATTTTAACCTTCGATGATATAATTAGCTTTATGTGCACAAGATTTGTATGAAACACTAAAAGGTAAATGTTAAAGATTAATTTAAGGACAGTGTTTTTATAGAAACAACAGCAGGCCTGTTGGACTTTTATCTCGCCTCTTTAAAATCTTGGAAAATATTAACTTTAGCCGTCTGAAGAAAGCAGAAAGTCCTTGATACAGGTGTTTGTATATTGTATCAAAGCGAAGCTGCTTGTTTCTCGCCTGACTAACATGAAAGCAGTTCTTCTCTTTGTTAGCTACTGACTCTGTATACCCAGCTAGTCAGGCCTTTCATCCGCATAGGCGCTAAACTGCTGTGACTTCGTGTAGCTGTACAGGATAATAAGCTGTCTGATCTGGGAATATGCTGGATCTTTCAAAGAGATCATTTCATATCTTGTTCAGAGCAGGTAAAAGCTTTGGCGCCAGACCTGATCAGGGAGAAAAGTACTGTACGCTCCGATGGCAAAGTAAACATCTTCTCATCTGTCTGACATGTCTTCATGCCAATTTAGGGTTTTATCCCCACCTTGACTTCACTCAGGGCTCACCCATTTTTGCAGCATAATGCTCATATAGCATATGACTCTAAATGCTGCTCAACTCAAAATGTTATCCAAAACAGACATCTCTTTGACTATGCAAATGAGAGATTGTCTGTGTGTGTGTGTGTGTGTGTGTGTGTGTGTGTGTGTGTGTGTGTGTGTGGCATTTGAATAGACTTTCATGTTAAGTAGCGAGCCAGTCAGGACTGAATTGCTTTCAGTCATCTGTGCTATAGTCTGTTTTTCTTTTATGTAAGTTCTCAAAAAACGTGCTCCTTCTTGCCTGCTGACTAACTTTACCATTAGCACATTATACTGTTCTGCATGCTTGCAACTGCTGACTGTGCTGCCCTCTGGTCATTTTGTTTTCTGCATGCTAAATATATGCATACAATGACTACTACACAACCTCCGTAAAACTGTTTTGTACTAATGAATTCTTACCAGATCTGTTTTTTATATATCTGAGTATATGCTTGTTTGATCTCAATACTTCTCAATTATGTTTTCTTTTTTCTATGTTGAAAGCTTTAAGCTAGCAGCAAATACAAGGTCACACTTTTCCCAGGATGTATATATTTGATGATCTGAAAACTCTTGAAGTGGTTTAGAAAGAGTGCATGTTACTATTAATTGATTATATGCTTTGTTTCATTAGAATTGGCTCATTTGATGTAGGATGAAAACTGCTTAATATATCCTGTCACTCTGCTCTTCTCTGAAGAGGCTGGCTGTCTGCAAATTTGCTTTTCACCGCTTCCTCTAAAATGAAAGCAAAGAGATCATTGTATATGAAGTGCAATAAGTACTAAAGAAGACTAAGATGAGAAATGCTCAATGTCACACATATATGCTCAGTATTAGTCAGCAGCACTGCTTCAGCGTTTTAACAGTTTAGACAAGATGCTGTCTGCTTTGCTTACCAGGCTTACTCCACCCTTCACTTTTGCCTTCACCACACTGAGGCTTCAGCAGTTTAACAGAAAAGCTTCTCAAGAGGAAAAATCAATTGATACTTTTTCCTTCGAACATTATGCATTTTTGGAATTCTTCAATGGATTTAAGTAAGCAGGTTCATTAACCCGAGGATGGTAACGCTTTTCACTGGAGAAAAGGAAAAACAATATAATTTCTGGTTGAGAGGACGTCAGAGATGCATATGTCTTCTCTGTGTCCTCCCATACACTCCATAGTGTTAGGTTACCTGCCACTTTTTTATTATTCATCAGTGCTGCACTCCTGCCCATCCAGAGCCTCCAGCTGCTGGTACACAGCCTCCAATGTCATCCTGATTAAAGCTCATTTCCACAGGCTGACATCCAGTTGGCCATTAGTTGACTGCAGTAGCTGCCCCTGTGTGCTTGTCTAGTGTCTATCATGAAACATATTAGCATCATAAATAACACTCCCCTGCCAGAGCCCAGCTAGGGTTAACATGATGTGACATGTATAACATCACAGGAGGGACGTACTGGATGCTAGCAACAGACCCAGTTGGACGTGTTGTCTGTGTTTCTGTCAGTGCAAGTGTCCGCTGTAAAATAGATTTTCTGAAAGAAAAGGTCTTAGGGCATTGAAGCTAACAAATGATGGTGGGCAGCCATTAGACCTGCAACGATTACTCGATCGACAGAAAGTTAATCTGCAGATCTGAGTCGTTTTTAAAGAAAGAATGCCAAATTCTCTAGTTCCAAGCCTCTGAAATGTGTACGTTTTCTGGTTTTCTTAACCTTTTATAACAAAACATGTTTTGGTTTTGGACTGTTGGTCGGACAAAAAAGACATTTGAAGACGTCACCTTGGGCGCTGAGAATTTGTGAGGATTTTTTTTTTTTTTTACCATTTTCTGATATTTTATAGACAAACGACTAATCTATTAACTGAGAAAATAATCAACACAATCAGTAATGAAAATAATCGTTAGTTGCAGCCATTTATTATGATGTTGTGATGTCTTGTAGTTTGATTCTCAACCCAGCAATCAATCACTCTCGCTGAATTTGAATCATCATTGAAGAAAAATCCTTTCACAGATTTTGAGATACGTTAATTCCAGGTGTCTACAACAGGACTTAACACAGTTGTCATTATCACATCTGTTGTCACATTACAAAGCAAATAACTATTTATTGCAGTTGTTTAGGGCTTTTGTTGGTCTTTTTGTTTTCTCGATGCTGTGACAATTGCTGAAATGTTGTAGCAAGGCAGGGAGTGGCTCACTAATGGTGTAGTATATTTTTCTCTTGGCAGATAACTCTCAGGTGGTGTTTTGCAAGCTCCCTCATCCATAACCTCTTATCCTGACTGGTGCTAAAATACAGAATGCACTAGCTCAACATTGCCCTGGATCCCAGTCAGAAGGGCAGGGCCTTGTTTTGCACTGACATTTGCAACAGTGACGTGGCTCAGTGAGTCATAGTTTATCTTCAGACAGTTTGGGGAAAATAGCATATGTTCCATGCGCTCACCAAAGGGCGGACATTTCTTCAGAACACAATATTATTGACACTGAGGTTTTTTTTCTGTGACTTGACCAGCTGCTAAGTTGTATTACTGAGGCTTTTGTCATGTCATCCTCTCCTTGACTCTTCAGCCAGTACTGCAGCCAGCTAGGCCTCTGTTTGGATAAAGTGCTGGCAGCAGAAGGCCCCCATACTGCAGCATCTGTGTGCTCTGTTACACTGCAAGCTGCAGTCCTGCTCCCAACCAGAGCTTATTATAGGTGCCAAATCCCAACAGTCTGTCCACCTGAATAATATTTCCCGGTGGCCCTCTGCTATTCATAAAGCAGACATGTCTTTAATTTGTATGTGGCTATTCATTCAACACTTGCAGCTGAGAAATTCACCCAGACTCAGTTGAAGCATAGTTTTGATTCATTTTTTTATATAAGAACATTCTTTCTATTGAACTGCATGTTCTTTATTTGTGTAATTTAACAGCTCAAAGAAACACTGACCTATCTCATCATCAAATTTGAATCCCTCATGAAATTTGAAAAATCTCCCCTGTAGTCATAAAACACAAGTTCATTTCCCTTTTTATGGCTGTCACGCTGCTGGTGGATCATGCTACGATCTCATTAGCAGAGCACAGAATGATGACGTGGTGTCTGTCAGCAAGGGCGAGGCTCCACACTGTCAGACGCTGATATGTTTAAACAGAGAATGCCTACTGTCACGTCACTCCAGCAGAGAATGCCTTATATGGTTTGTAGTGTGAAGGATCATTTGAAATTGAAGATACTTTTAGTTAAATGGAGGAAAAGTAACAAGATACATGTGACAGTTGCATTCAGCCGAGCTCTCAGGTTCTGTTTTGTGAATTTCAGTGTTGAACAAGCACAGCTGCATCTTTGGAAGACTGTTCTGAAAATGTCCTTTAATGTGGCTGCTGCTGCTGTTTTAAATGTTCCCACAGCGTCCAGTGAGTTAGCCTGTTATAACAGCTGGTTCCTTTCTTTTTTCAATCTGTTCAGGTTTCCCTGAGCTACATAGAAGATGTCCACCATGGTGTATCCACGGGAAGAGAAGCTGGAGAAGCTCTCTCAGGAGGAGATCATCTCCAACACGAAGCTGGTGATCCAGGGTCTGGAGGCCCTGAAGAACGAGCACAACTCCATCCTCCACAGCCTCCTGGAGACCATCAAGTGCCTAAAGAAGGATGAAGAGGCCAACCTGGTGCACGAGAAGTCCAACCTGCTCCGCAAGTCTGTGGAGATGATTGAACTGGGCCTGGGAGAAGCACAGGTAAGACTGGGTGGTAGAGGTATGAGGGGGGCAAAACAGTATTTTCCTACTTAATGAGTAGATAAAGTTTGGTTAGTAGGATGATAGGAGCATCATCACGAGGGTCACAGTTGTTAGTATCAGAATTGGCAGAAAAAGATAGAATGGTTCACAATGTAGTACATTTTGTATATGTGTTATTTAGCTCACAGAGCCATGTGTTACTGTCTTCTACTTTGTGTTTCTGCTTCCTCATTCTATAAAGAGCTTCTGTGGTGATAATGAATCAGAATGAGCCCCAGTTTGTACTCTCCTGTCTCGCCGCCGCCACAGTTTGTCCTTGTTAAATGTCATTGCTCTTCAATGCTGTCTCCGTCCCAGGTGATGATGGCCCTGTCCAACCACCTGAACGCGGTGGAGTCGGAGAAGCAGAAGCTGCGTGCGCAGGTGAGGAGGCTTTGCCAGGAAAACCAGTGGCTGCGGGACGAGCTGGCCAACACCCAGCAGAAGCTGCAGAAGAGCGAGCAGAGCGTGGCCCAGCTGGAGGAGGAGAAGAAACACCTGGAGTTCATGAACCAGCTCAAAAAATACGATGAAGATGTCTCACCCACTGTAAGTACTGTACACTTAGAGTACGCTTGATATCAAGACTGAAGCCCCTCACTTACAATTACAAATGCAAGTCCAGTTTGATTATTAATTGGTCACTAATATATTTTTCTGTGATTTGAGTTGATGGATTTTGAGGTATTTCATTCCACCATGCATTGTGGTTAGATTGTTCTCGTCGTAGGAGGATTTTTTAAAATATATTGTTCCTTTTTACACTGTTAATCCGAAAGCACTGAGTTCAGTTGACTAGGTTTCATTTATCACTTAGGTTATGCAGTGAAATAGAGATGACTTGTTAGTTAGCATAAGCTATACCCAGTCTTCCAGGAATGAGCCTTTCTGGTCGGGTCCTCATTGATCTGGTGATGGGGATGAATCGCTGCATACATACCTTATTCTTAGTCACAAAAAGAGGCTGTAAACACTAACTGCTTAACTCCACACGAACCTGTCCTGCCAATAGCCTGAAGGATCCTTATTCTTGCCTGGAAGCAGCTTTTCCATTTTCCAACTTTTAACAGGCTGCTGCATTTAAGTACAACTGAAATCACATTTAGTTTTTTTCAGTCTAAAATAATAACATGTCTTTTAAATGTATTGTTCATAGTTTAGGTCACTCATTCAACAGGGTGAGATGCAGGAAGATGACGTGTATTCATGTTTGTAACTTAGATTAGAAGGAGACTTTAGCAGGAAAGCTAATGTAGCCGTTGTTGTTCAAAGTCTGTGGCTCTTGTGTGGTGTATCAGGCTGCTTTCTGCCTCAGTGTGATGTAAAATATAAATTTCTCCCTTATGGTTTCTGATTTTTTTTTTTTTTCTCTCAAAGGAGAGCCCAGGACAAGGGATTTGCAGAGTAGATATGTATGCTGTAGCAGACAATAAAAGTATTATTTGATTTCAGTTGAGCTAAAGTCTTTTGAAGAAGAAAGAGTCCAGTTTTCCTTCAAAATTCAATGATATAAAGTATAATTTTAATGTAGCCTACAGTGTTGAATGTATGGTCTAAATTGTCAAATACTACCTATTGCATATATGTAACTACACGATAACTACACGACTTCACTTTCTTTGTTTAAAAACTACATGGCAGTGTTGCGTGGTGGTAAATTAAGTCTCTGATGCTCAGTGTCTCTCCACTTCGATATAATCCCATAAATATCAAGTTTGCAATCAGATCTCATGCATGCTTTCTTTGGTAATCAGATCGATGTGCTTGACATTCTTCATTCCTGTGTTGTTTCTGTTACCTGTCATTGTTCATTTCACATATCTGATATGGATGATTCCTAAATGATTGTCCTTGATTCCTGCCGTCTGTAAGAGGATCTGACTGGCAGCTTTATTTTATCCTCTCAGCAGGAGGAGAAGGACCGAGAGACACCGAAGGACTCCCTGGACGACCTCTTCCCCAATGAAGAGGAGGAGCATGGCCAAGGAAGTAAGAACAACAGTATTCAGCAATTCAGCATGACATTATGATTCTACTCACCCGTAACTGAAGAACCTGATAACACCCTGTAGCTTTTCTATGATACAGGAGTTTGCGTCCAAAATGATACAGTCATTTTATTTAAAGTAAAGAGCTAATAATACATGTTTACCCAAAAGTATTTATAGTATGTGATTACAAGGAATGATTATTACATTATTAGAATAGCAATAAGTAAAACAATTGAGACTTTTAAAACATGATACATAACATTTTTGTTGTAGTCAAAATAATGACACTTTTACATAATGGGTGTTTAACGGGGCACTTTTTTGTTTCTGATAAAAGGCATAAATCTTAACAATAAGCACACCTGCTTTGCAGCTTTGGTTTGATATTAAGATAATATTGACCCGATTATCTGGTGTCACATCCCTCTTCTAGTAAATGAACCTGACTATCCATGTAAGCCCAGGACACTGGGGTAGATAATGTTATGTCATGCTATTAAATAGTAATTGAATTATCCCCATAATCGAATCATTCCCTGAAACCACAGTATTGTGTGCATGCAAATGTAGTTAGCCATACAATCGGCTCGGAGTTTCCTCCCTTTGACATCCAAGCTGACCTTTGCCCTGTGCGTGTGGCCTCTGTCCCCCACAGTGCAGCACCAACACAATAGTGCGGCCGTGGCTGCAGCCCAGCAGGGAGGCTACGAGATCCCAGCCCGCCTGAGAACCCTGCACAACCTGGTGATCCAGTATGCCTCCCAAGGCAGGTACGAGGTGGCCGTTCCCCTCTGCAAGCAGGCTTTGGAGGACCTGGAGAAGACCTCTGGACACGACCATCCTGACGTGGCCACCATGCTCAACATCCTGGCCTTGGTCTATAGGTCAGAAATCTCTCCATATGGGAGCTTGAGCTACTTCTACTGTTATTTTTCTTATTTTACTTGTATCATGTTGTCAAAGAGCGAGTAAAATTGATTTTCGTCACGTTGTCCTGTCTCTCCCTCTCACTCGTGCAGGGATCAGAACAAATACAAAGAGGCCGCCCATCTGCTCAACGATGCTCTGTCCATCCGGGAGAAAACCCTGGGCAAAGACCATCCCGCCGTAAGACTCCACCATCGTCATGGCAACCATATTTTCATGTGGACACGTCCATGTTTAGATAGATTCAATTAGTCATCCGGTGTTGGTTCATAATCGCTGAAAGACTCTGTCAACATGGATGCAATAACCGCAGTCTACTGTATTTACTGTTCTACTCAGTCTGTATGGGTTTCTTTCCACTATATCTATTAAAGTATGGATTTTTAACCATGTGCCTGCAGGCTTGAAAGTAATCAATCACAACTGCTCATTGTCTGCTCATACACCCACCAAATCACAAAATCCTTGCAATCGGAATACAGCCAATGGGAAAACATTAAAATATACTCCGTATTTCATTGCCTTTGTGAACAGATTTGTAAGAATCGATTTACACTGTGGCACCAAAACACCTCGTAAAGGATAAAGGAAGCTATTAAAGCACAGTGCTAGCCCCTGCAGCCCTGTGGGCTTTGCAGTTTGCCTAATATCGTTGCTCTTGTCACTCAGTCTGATCCTCGACACAGAATAATAAAACAAAGGCAGGTTACAACCGTCCTGTGTAATCCAGGTGGATTTGAGCTTTTTGAAAAGTCTGCTTGATTGAACAATATACATTTTTATGACTGTCATGGGTCATTAGACAAATTAAGTGAAGTTAAGCTAAACTGCCAGTACGAACGCAAAGCAGAGAAAGGAAGTGGCCCTATTCAAGTTTTCTCCGTTTCTGTTATCCAGGTTGCTGCAACACTGAACAACTTGGCTGTGCTGTATGGAAAGAGGGGGAAGTACAAGGAGGCTGAGCCTCTGTGTAAGAGGGCACTGGAGATCAGAGAAAAGGTAGGCCATATCCCTGGATTGCACCAGTAGAGCCATCCACAGCACTGCTATCAAGGCCTCATCTCAAGACTAAAACCATCGAACAATTAGCTCATTGTAATAAACTAATTAACAGTGATAATATTTCCAAATGTCAATTGGACCTGCTGTAACACCAGCGACTATAAATAGGGAAAAGAGCAAATGATTTTCTTAAATTGTCTGTGAAGTTTCCGCAGGGGGCCATTCCTGTGTCGGAGGGGAATTGGAGTTTAATTGAGAGCACAGCTGAAATTATGTAGCAGGTGTTGGAGAGCGAGGCAGGAGATAGATAGGAGACATGACAAAGCTAGTTCCATTCTGTACCCTCTCTATTGATCTGCCAGCCTTTTATTAGATCTGCTGAGTGCCTGCTGCAGGCAGACATGAAAGCAGCAAGAGGCACAGGAGGGAGCGATGCATGGAGAGAAAGCCAAAGGCACTGAGGCAAAGACATAAACTGAAATGTTAATTCAAAACACTTGCTTCTTGTTTTCCATCAGGTCCTGGGGAAGGACCACCCAGATGTGGCCAAACAGCTGAATAACCTGGCCCTGCTTTGTCAGAACCAGGGCAAGTACGAGGAGGTGGAGTACTACTACTGCCGTGCCCTGGAGATCTACGAGTGCAGGCTGGGCCCAGATGATGCCAATGTGGCCAAAACCAAGAACAACCTGGTGAGAGAAGTGTCACCACTACCACATGAGCTTTTATTGGGCGATTGGGCTATTCATTTTGACAAGAATTGCAGTCCCTATTAACCTGTGAAGATTCCATGGTAAACGCAGGCAGAGCGTAGTTTCGTACTGTCAGCCTGAGCCTGGTCTCTGCGGGGGTGTTCAGCGTGTAAACTGGAACTTCTTTCTGCCCGCAAAGCTTCCACTTGACATGTCCTTTAAAACTTTCTTGTATTCAACTGATGTTTTTTGGGTTTACACTGAGCCTGACTTTACACTGGCTTTTTAAAAATAAGCGTTATGAAAGGCAGCTGCATATAATGTCATTTTACTCTTTCAGCACAAGTGTCGTTATCTTCAGAGGTGTTTATAGAACATCTTTGTTTCAGTTAGCATTGCTTATATAGTACCAAGTCAGTAGTCCTTTGTCTGCTGCCTTGCTTCATGTCGCTCACCAAAGGCCCTCCATCCTGCTTCTCCCCTGTCTCACTGATGATGGAGAGGCTATGTGGAGACAGTGAGGGAGGCTCTGTGGTACTGTATCATTTTTCATGCGGCACAGGAGAAATTAGACAGACTGCTCCTGCTCCCTCAGGAGGCACATTGCGGGTCAATATGCCCATTTGATCAAACACTAAAATGTGCTTTCACTTCTTTCTTCTCCAGGCGTCCTGCTTTCTCAAACAGGGGAAATACAAGGAGGCTGAGATTCTGTACAAAGAGATTCTGACTCGTGCTCATGAGAAAGAGTTTGGATCTGTTGATGGTAAGGCCTCAAAGTAGATGTTAAGTATATGGCAGCACATGCACAAGGTTATTTCTATATTGCTGGGGTGGAGATTCTTTTTTCAACCAAACTAGAAACACAATAAATGAATGGAGTTATCCCAAGAAAAATGGTGGTGGGTTACATTAAACTGCCCCCCAGAATATACAGATCATTTTTTGTTGTTTTGAACTTTCCTCCGCCATTGTCTTACCTTCCATCTACTGTTTGTCTCACACCAGCAAGCAGGGTCAGTGATGGAGAGATGGTTAAAAAGTGGACGATGTTCTAAGCAGGGTGCCAACCTTCACCATTCAGAGGACTCAAAGAATCTAAACAAACTTTTTGAAGAAATAAAGAGTTTACTTGTCTGAAAGATGAACTCATGCAATTTTCTTCTCCTTTAGTTTAAGCTGAGCTTTTTGTTGGCTTTCCTCCAGGGATAAGACTGACTGCTTTGAAATGTGCTGCTCCTGACGCTTTTTGAACAAAAGCATCTCACATTTTTCTGAGAGGTTTCTTTTTCTTGTGTCACTTGACAATAGTGCTCAGAGTTGAAGGTTAATGGGAAGCAGCACAGCAGCATTAACCACCAACAGTTTGTGTTCTTGAATTAATCAATTAAGAAAAACAATGGTTTATATTTTATCACAAGCGGTCGCAAATAGTGTTAAATATCTTTTAATTTGAAGGATTATAGATGTTAATGGTTTTACAAGGCATATTAAATTAATCTACAGCATGGATACGTAATAATGCTTACCTGTACATTTTTATATTATTAACAGCTGTCTTAAATATCTAGCCAGTGTTTTTTTATATTTAAAGGTCAAAACAGACTGTGGTTCATTTCTTATCCAGAAGTGTCTGTGCCAGATCTCAGAATTCACCAGCCTCTTCTCGTCTTGTATTTCTCGAACCAAATACATAGAAACAATCCATAAAAAGATTGTCTCCCTACTAAGATGCAGGTATATTTGACAGACAAACTGTACCTCTGAGTGGCTGATTTCACAACCCTAGTCAGAAGGGTAATATGGCGAGCTCAGCCTGCATCATGAATAGTTCATGATGGATTCAATAAAACATCCTGAGGTCAGTGTGTTTTCCAGTCCTGTTGTACTGTGTGTAGACCACTTCTCCTGTCTGTCTGTCTGCAGCTGAAAACAAGCCCATCTGGATGCATGCCGAGGAAAGAGAGGAGATGAGCAAGGTGAGGGCTTTGTGTAATCAACCTCATGTCAGTCTAAACAAAAGCAAAGCAAATATCAAAAACGCTGCAGATTAAACCAATGAAACATGTCAAATGCAGGGTTGTGACATTTAAAAACGGGTCAGTTTATTTCACTTCCTGCAAAGTGAAAGTGAAAAACTTCACGAACAGTATAAGCCCCAGTGGGCATATGATAGTTCTACATAAACACAGGAAAAAACGCTGCTAATCTAGTTGAAACCACCACTCCCCGTCACACCTTTTCTTCCTCTTCTCCCTTTTTTACTTCCAGGGCAAGCACAGAGACAACACTCCATATGGAGAGTACGGAGGCTGGTACAAGGCCTGTAAAGTCAACAGGTGAGGCAGAGCGTGATAAGCGTGTTTTTACAACTTGGTCATAAATACAGACACTTGGTAAAGGCCATTTATTGTTTTATAGATGTGCAAAATAAACATACTGTAGGAAACCTTTTCTTTTTCTGTATTTTCTTTATATTTTATGATTGTGACTTAATCGTCATTAGTTTATAGTTTTCTTAGTTCTCCAGTATTTTTAGTGTTTTCCTGCAGGATAGTACATACCACATCAATTTGCTCGGACCAAATTGTTCCTCAAATGACCTTTGGCTAAATATTGGCGTGCCTGTCTCTTTGTCCAGCCCTACAGTCAACACCACCCTGAGGAACCTGGGGGCCCTGTACCGCCGACAGGGCAAGCTAGAGGCTGCTGAGACCCTGGAAGAGTGCGCCGTGAGGTCTCGCAAGCAGGTCAGCAGCATTTCCTCAGAATGTCCCATTCTGCATGCAGATAACATGTCAGTTCCTGTTTTTGTAAATTCTTAAATATGTTCCCCGTGTTAGGACAGCAAATCTCATATTATTTCTTTCCCTTTCTCTACATTGCTATGGATCCAGAGCAACACAGTAAGTGGTTTGTCTCTAACTGATAGCCCCCATAGAGCCTCCACCTCTCTCCCCTAACATCACTCTCATCTCACAGTCATTTAAAATGTTCCATTGTCTCTGTGATGCCACTGTGACAGTGAATGCATTAAAAGAGACGGCAAACACAAAATCCCTTTTAATAACCTCCATTTAATTTTCACTCTCACCCGTATCGACGAGCTCATCTCTACCTCCGAGCTAGTTCTGATCATGATATGTCTGTTTGTGTGTCGTACCCGTGTGTTACTCCCATCAGGGCATCGACCCCATCCACCAGACACGTGTGGTGGAGATCCTGAAGGATACAGAGGGCGACAGGCGGAGGAGCAGGGACAGCCTGACCAGCGTTAAGTATGAGAGCGGCTCTGAGACCGGCGAGGAAGTGAGTATGGGCGTCGAGTGGAACGGGGTGAGTACAAATCCACTATAGTCGAGTCAACACGACCGGTGACCTCACTGGAAGAACAAGGTGGTGTTAGTAATGTCACAGAGAGAGTGTGGACTGGTACAGAACATCCTACAAATGAATATATTCAAAATAAAAGAAGGTGATGTGTTATGTGACATGAAAGGTGACACAAAAGCACAAATGACTCATTCCTGCGTGACCTATTTTATGATGTCAGTGTTGCACATCATCACAAGCTGAATATAAGTGACATTATTTATTGAAGTCGACGTTGCACAACCTGCTTTTTGACTTTGAGTCACATCTTTTTCAAAAAATAACCCGTGGAATCGCTGCTCATTCCCAGTTCTTGGTTTGGCGGCACTCAGTGAACTGTATCTGTACCAGTCCATCAACTTCTTGTAAGTGTGCCTTGTTCCGCTCATGAGGTTAACCTGGAATTCCCTTTTGCAAAGTGTAAAGCTGATTGAGTGTCTTGGCATGCTGACCTGTTGTTTTTGACAGCATCTGAGTTTGCTTTGGACTAGATGTTCATGTTTTTGTTGTCCATCGCTTGACGATGAAGTCCTAGCGTCTCATTTTAATAACTGGATGTTTTGCTGGCAATGCTTCTACACAAAGTAGAGCGGTAACAAAAAGGCACAAGCTCATTCTGTGGCACCCTGGCAACATATTAAATATTTATTTACTCTTGTGGAACTCACAGAGAATACAGCCTGTCTAAATCCCTATTAGGATGTCTCGTGTTTCCACCATTAAACACAATTGACAGGGTTCCCAATGTCCTCGATGCTCGTCCCCCTGCACAATAAACTGGACGGTTGATATGTGATGGTTCATCCTGCTGTTATTGCCTCATTATAACGTCCACTCTGGCTGTGTTTGAACAGTCGTTAGTGTCACTTCACTGCAGGGCTTTTATTTCTGCACTGTGTTTCCCATTGGACTTGTCATCCCTCTCCTCTTTATTAAAGAGGTCGGTGCTGAAAACATGATATTCATTGTGGCAGTGTATGCAGTTAAATGGGCACTGCTAGTGTCCCAGCTCGAAGCAGCCCTCTGTTAGCTTACATAAGCCAGATGCAGGATTGTGCCAGCATAGATGCCTCGCCTGAGCCTGTGCCTCTCCCCTCACTTAAGTGCAGCCACGCCCTTCACCGCACCAACCCAGTCCAAACATGCATGTAGCAATGCCAGCCTGCTGGGCTCACCCTTAACATGCACACTAATGGACCATGTGTGTTCACTGCGTATTCACATGGTTGAGAAATGTCTGTTAACCTCTGCTGCTCTCTCTGAGTAACGTCATGTCGAATGGTGGGGTTTTGTTTGCTGGCTGTTGTGTGAATGTGAATGCTTCTCTACACACAACGTTCATATGCAACACAGCTACTCCAAACCGCTTCAAAATTCACTCCCGACAAATGCAACGGCATGTGTTTTCATCCGAGTGTGCACCTGTTTGTCTTTGAAACATGTGATGGCATGCAAAGAACTGCTGGGTGTGTGTTAGTATTTCATTATCCACGTAGCACTAGTAATGAAATTCACAGTCAAAACAGGTAATGCACTCATGACAGTCTCATGCTTTTAAAGATTGTTTCTGAAAGCTAATTTGTAACAAAACTTTTCAGCTTTTGACTAAAAGATTGTTTAACAACTTCCATCAATCCATTCATTTGCAAAGCTGCAAACATACAGTATGTTACTACAACTTGGCTCTCTTGTGTTTTAGAGAATAAGCTTGTAAAGTACCTCCTGCCTGTGTGTAGATATTTGCTGAGAGAGGATGTGATAGGCACGTCAGAATTGTCACTCACCTACTGTGTTGCTTTGCTTAAACATGTCTGCTGAGGCTACAGGAGTGGTTTACACACTCATGCAGCTGATCTTGACAGTCCACTTCAAAATTAGGTGTTTGAATAGATACCAACTGTTTAATTATTATGTGATTTAGATGGGGCTAATTTAAGTGCCACTACAGGACTACTACACTGCTTCTTTACTTAATTTGTGATGAACAAGTGGAGGTATACAAGGACGTAACGCTGAAGAGATGACGGTTGTCAGCTCTTTAAAATGCATGATTTGACTTACATGTATGTGTGTGTCTGTAATGTGCTTTGTGCTCTCAGCTTCAATGTTAGTTTGCATGTTTTCTAGATTTCATCCTCTGCCTATTCTACGTGTCACTAACCTACTTCTTTGTCGATTGCTCTTGCCATGACAACCAATCAGCCTGTCAATCAAATTTCCTATTCTCACTCAGTGGATTGTACTCTCCCTCTTCAACTCTCATTCCACAATAGGCTTGGGTGGGTAATAGGTAATATAGGTGTCGAAGGATTAAGATTATGTTTTCATCATGGATCAGATACAAATTTTGCTTTAAAGATTTTTTTAAATCTTGCTAATGTTTATGCAGGGTTTCTAGTTTCAAACTGCTGATAGAGATATTATTCACAACGCCAGTCCCTCTCATCAGTCTAAAAGCTATATTAGTATGCCTGTTTCAGTGCTGATGCTTGCAGATGTCCCACGTCTGCAGTGCACAGTCACTGGCTGGGTGCAGTGTGCCAAGTTCAGGTTTCCTGGTATCCAGAGAGGAAAGAAAAACAGCTGAGTCACGGTGACTGCAACCACCAACCTCTACTGCATCACTGAACTGCTTGTTGTAGTGCAGCTCCTGTGCTGCTGGATTCTCACATCATTTTGTTTATGTAGGATCCCTCAACCCTGTAACCAGACCCCAAGTTGCAGTTGTTAATACAGTAAACCTTGCGGAGGATGGACAGTTAACATCAGTCTAGTGCAGTGCAGTGCTGAAAAGGGATGAAGCTCAGATTTATGTGTAGGTGTCTAGTGTAGGAAGCCCAACCCAGAGCTCTTAATCTGCTTAATCAATGTGTGCCGTTTTTGTCTGTTTTCTCTCTTTCTCTTTTATCAGGCCTAAGCCATCAAGATTATTCCTCCACCCTTCTCTCCTTCCCCAACACAATAGCAAAAAGGATTCGTGTTGTCGTTCCCTCTGGCCTTCTCTGTCCCAACAAACCAACAGCTCCTCTACCATTCCCGGTGCCCCCTCCGGCAGAGACTCAGAAAGCCCCCTCCTGGTTGTCACCTCTGTCCCCTGTTCATCTGACAGCTGCTGGGACGTTTGGTCTTCTCATCGCTGCTCTGTTTTTCCTCTCTTTCTTCCACTCTCTCTATCCTTTCCTCTCACTAACCCTGTGTCGTCCACCATTTCCGAAATCGTTACAACTCGTTTGACTTCTTTCTCTCACATTAAAAAAAAGGTCATTGTGTGTAAAATCTTTTTCCCTGTGAGGAAGACACTCGAACATTTTTCCTCTCTCCAACACCCATTTGTAATTTTTCATAGGTGCATAGTAGACTTATTTGGCTAGATAGAGGAGCAGCAAAGTTATTTATTAGAAGAAGGCAAAACAGAAATGCTGCAAGATTTTGAGGATCGGTGTCACCTTTGATGGCAGCCTTGGCTCCAGACATCTCTCCAACCCACAGTCAGATAAAACAGTCGCTATAGAGGCAATATATTACAAAAGGACTCGTTTCCATTTGCTCTGCATTGGTCTCACTTGTTTATTGCCTTGAGCATGAACAAGTGAAAGTTGACCACAAAGCTAGCTTCCATACTTGTGCCTGTATTTAGCCATAATAGTATCTTTTGTTTGTTTGTTTTTTTTAAAAGAAAGGTTGGGTTTTTTTGCCATTACATGTGTTTTCTGTTTTTAACTAATGCGATAATGAGATCAAATGCCTGAACAGTTAAATAACAGGAAATAAATGGTACTGTGTAGTTTCACATGCAAATCAAAATATGTAAATTCTTTTTAACTTCTGCGGTCTAATTGGCATGAAATGAGAAAGGAGTGTTGTTATTTTTGTTTTTATAGATATATTTCCTTTTCATTTCAATTTTGTATAGTTTTGTTTACATTTTTTTAAATGTTGGATTATTTTGTGGCTGAATATTAAGGCAGTAGTTTGTCAACAATGCCATTAGTGTTTCCTGTTGTGAAAGGCCGTCAGTCAGGCCAAAGCTGACAGCAAAGTGGTCAGATCACAGCAAGCTCTTGTTGCCATGGTAATTTATTTTCAAGTTGCTCTTGCTGGCTTCAGTGTCCTTGGTTTGATAGAGTATTCACACAGGCTCTACGCTGGTAAAACATGTACACAGTAGCTTGCATTTACAAAGGGAAATGGCGACATTGGCTGATGCTGTGAAGCCAATATAACCGCAGAGACCAACTGGAACATCTAGCACAGATACTGGCCACCTGAGCGATTGCTAAATAATAATACATTTCAAAATAAAGGACGTAAATGCCCAGAATTGCCTTTATTTGTTGGTGTAGGAAGTAGAAGCTAGTGTTATAATTCAATGGAAGCCTGGATTCCACAGTAGTTTTAGTGTGTGTTTGTGTATGTTTTGGTGGTACAGTCACAGTGCCCGCTCTGGTTATGGATACTGTATTTTGAACACAAAGCTTAATGGAGTGTGTTGCCTTTTTCTTACACAGTTGTTTGCAAGTAAACATTGTCACTTTGGTGAATCATGTCTTCAGACACCTAAAGTACAGTGCCAGTGTTTTCTCAAGATCATGTTATTTCAGATGTTTAACTTACTGAATGTAAAATTACTTTAACATCTTGGAAGTGTAATTGTAGGCTGTATTTATAGATTTGACAAGTGCATTCACTATATGGCTTTTCGGTATGCTACTTGCCTTGATTCTTCATTCCTTCCAATGAGTACTCCTATACTTCTAATGCAACTCTGAACAAAAGAATTGACTGTGTTCATCACATAATTAAGACGATATTGTTGTGTTAGTGGAATGCTTATTTATTGAACTGTCTATCCTTGACATATATAGTGTGACTTTAGTTTCCTAAAGTGAAAGAACATAAATGGTAAGGTCTATAAGCACTATCTTAGTAAGTAGGACTGCATTATATTTACCATTCTGCATTGTGAAGATTATTGCATCAACACTTGTTGGTATTCTCGAATAAAGTTTTTCATTTGTGAACTTTTGTCTTTTCTCTGCATCGGATGGAAACAGAGATTCTCGTATGTCAGCTGCAGAGCCACCCAGTGCAACAGAAATATATAGTCTTTGACAAATACATGTAAATCCTGAGATTTACCCACAGTTCCCCCTGCTGGTAATAAGCCTGTATTGCATTATGGTGATCACCCCCCCATAACAGTATTTCATTATGGGTCCCACCAAAGCCAGAGGCAGGTGCACATACTGTGTTTACGGGTTGGTTAGTAATTAAAACACACACTGTGTGGGATAGCTGGTATGTGACAAACAGCAGACTTGTCTGAAAATGAATGGATGGATGGACAAATTACTGTAACACACTGTAAAAAAAGCTTTGAGTTTATCGATTAATCTGCCAGAACATTTCTTGATAAATTAATTAATCCTTTGGTCTATAAATATAGTGACAAATGTCCATCACACTCTCCTGAAGCCCAAGGTGATGCATTCACGTTGCCCGCTTTGTTGACCTACAGACCAAAACCCAAAGATAATCACTTTACTGTCACAAAAGACCGAAAAGCAGAAAAGTCACCCAGTTAAGATGCTGAAACTAAGTCATGTTTGTCATTTTATCTTTTATAATTAATCAGTTATAAGAATAGTTACTGATTATGTTTCAATAATCAATTAGGTTTGAATTACTATAGATGAAAAACAACATGCAACACAACCGTTGGCCCACAATGAGTTACCACAGTTGATTCTATGGTGTAACTTTACAAAAGTACATTTGCTTGATGGTTACAGGATGATGATGATAACAATTATGTTGAAAGGCCAGCTATCAGAAAATGAAATGGTGCTGGCATTGCATGCTATCAATAACATTGCACACATTTATAAATCTTGCTAAATATTTCAGTATCACCCAATTAATTGCTCTCTAATTTTTAACTTGTCATTTCATGTATTAGACCCCTTTCTTTGTGAGACTTCATGCTGTTTGGCTGCAACCAGCCACTCATAACAGGGTTGGCCTACACAACAACTAATGCAAAGCACAAACATGCATCTGCAACAGTTTGCAGTTCTTGTCCCCACATGTTCAGAGTGGAATGGGTGGGTTGACGATTGTGTGTGTGTGTGTGTGTGTGTGTGTGTGTGTGTGTGTCTGTCTGTCTGCAGGACGGCAGTGGAGCCCTGCAGCGCAGCGGCTCTCTGGGGAAGCTCAGGGACGTCTTACGTCGCAGCAGCGAGCTGCTGGTGAAGAAGCTGCAGGGCAATGGGCCGCCTGAACCTCGCAGCACCAAGTAAGAACAGAAGAAATGCTCTGTTGTGATGGATAGCAGGCATTTAAAGCTAATTATGCTTCTTGTTGAAGTAGTAAGTCTTTGGGAAGCAGACTGTGTAATGGATTCTCTGGTAGTGACGTTTTCCCAAAGTAGATTCATAGTAGTTTGGAAATGAACTGCTGAGCTACATGAATAATCCTTATTTTGTAGCTGTACTCTGATCTCAGATACTGTATGAACATTATTTTCTTACTATTCCTTCAACAGCATGAAGCGAGCTGCTTCGTTGAATTACCTGAACAAAACCAGTGATGACCTGTTCCAGGTGAGGAACAGTTTGTCTTTTAAATTGTATTACATTTATGCTATATTATGTTTTAACTTTCATATCCTTCCCCTGTCTTCTGTGTCTGTGTTCTGTGTTCTTCTGTTTCTTTGTCAGACTCGGGGAGGCAGTAATTTCAGGAAGAGCCGGGGCCTGAGCTCCAGCACTGTGGATCTCTACACTGCAAACTGAGTAGCAGGCGGGCAGGTGGCTTCCTATCAGCTGATCTGTTAGCCAACCCAAAGAGGCTCCTTCCTTTGGCTCGTTCTCTGAGCCACAATGATCACCAACAACAGTACCAGACAGCGCCAGCCTCCCACACACCCTTTCGCTGGCTGTCAGCATGTGACCCAAAGACCCATTTCCTCCAAGATTCAGACCCAAAGACATTTCCAGTCATCAGAACATATACATACATAACTGGTGTGTGTTTTCCAGTTTGTTTTTAAATTCAAGTTGTTGCTTTTTGGTCTTTCAGAGACAGATTGCTGTGTTTTTCCCTCATCATGTTCCTAATATTGTTTTTGCCTCAGTGCCTCCTATATGCGGCCAAGAAAACATACCTCATCCCCCTTACTCATAATCCCTGTGACACTGCACTTTCACTTCATCTGTTGCCATAATGTCACCTGTGCTGGTATAATTCTCCTTATGCTGTTTTGATTTGAGATATTTGTGTCTTCCTGTGCCATTCACTGTTTTATAAGTGCAGATTAGTTTTTTCTTCTTCATGTAAAATAAATAAAAAAAGATACTTTGTAGATTTTCTCCAAAAATAAAAATATAATAAATAGGTCATTTTGGTTTGAAATGACATAATGTGAAGTTGACATGATTACACTGTTAAAAAAAAATCATTTTTATTTTCATTTTAATTGTTATACATTTGCCTGTTGAGATTTATTTGCAATGCGAGGTGTTGGTTAAAGCTTTGGGAGAAGGTGAAATGTTTATCCTGCTGACATGATGCGGGTCATGCAACTTGTTAAGGATAACCTTTGTTCATAACAAAGTTTTTGGAAAACCATTTGGAGTTTAAACAGACTGCTGCTTTAACCTCTACAAGTGTGTGTTTTTTTCTGCACCGCTTTCTCTTCCATTGCAGAGAAAACACAGGAACAATCTGAGTCATTTATGGTCTCAGAGTGCTGAAAAACACAACAATGAAAATGTTTAAATTGTATATAAAAACAATATGAGGCTGAACTGGATTGCTTAATTCATCCTGAATGATCTCTGGTGCCAATGCAAGACTCATCTGCAGTTTCTCTGTATTTCAGTCAACCTCTGCTGGTTTGAGCTGCCACCCTGAGCACATATTCTAATGTTGTTTACTGTGATTCGGATGTGTGATACATGTCTAGATTTCTACTATGTGATAATGATAGATTTTGCACAATTCTCAGATGGGGGTCTTCTGTCTTTGCATTTTTTTTATTTTTTAGTGAAGCTACTCAAAAGAACTCGAATGTCTCGTAATTATTCTTGATTTTGTTTTGGGTTTTTTGTGTCCATGTTTTTGTTAGCATCCTTTGTGATAAATGTATAAAATAGAATCTCATCAGAAGTTCACAAATCATGAAATTCATCAGGAGTTAGTTTCATCATAGTTTTCTTTTTTAGGTTCATAATCAGTCATTGTTGGTAAGAGCTGAATGTGCATCTGTTTGGATCTGATTCTTAAACAATCCCATATGTCATAAATACGGTCTAATAGCAAATCTTAAACCACTCTCCGATCTTGATTCAGAAATAAAACCAACACTTCTCTATTCATATTTATGTTTTTGTTATTTATTCTTATGAGATTGCATATGGCTGATGTGAGGATTCCCTACAGGCCTTGAAAATGTGTCTAAGTTTCAGGTTTTGAAAAACTTCCAGACCAGTGTTATGCCCTGTCCCTAAACCTGCAGATAACACAGTGAATTCCTCCAACCCAGATCTTAAACGTCAGTGTCTTAAGTAAGTGTGGGAACCCTGTGAACACTGATGCCCTGCCAAGATGTGATGTGTCTCCCAGAGTTTTTTCCTCCTTGTGCTAGAAGTCAGCCCGGGGTTTCTCTGCTCACTGGTAATCTCTCAGTATGTCAGAGCTTTAATGTGGAGCCTCAACCCTATAAGAACTCAGAGCTTTGCATTCACTGATCCCAGGATGGTTTTGTTCTACCGAGAGCTGTCAGGCTCCTTCTCCCAGTTGTCTTGGAGGCAAACAACATGTCAGAGCAGCAGAGTTCATTAGTGCATGAGAGCTGACACCATGCCCTCAGAAACTTCAAATGAAAGAAGTGTGCGGGTTTTTGCTCCTAGACTTGTCGCTGAAGCACTCCAGTTCCTTCATAAGTTAGGAATTCATAGAGAATAAGGCAGGTGACAGTCAGGTTTTTGTATGGGCTAATAGATTTTTCAGTTTCCTTTTTACAAGTGTGTCCTCCAGGCCTGCTTTATTCACTGCTGCACCTTCCTATGATCGGGTAACACTGGTTTGACCCTTTAATCCTTAAACTTGGTTGACTGCATGTTTCTGTCAGCCATCTAAGTGCCAGCTGGACCAGCAGCATGGCACCAGTCCCACGCACAGTCCTACCAGTGGTGCCAGCAGGGGCCGTCCCCTTGCGCTAAGAGTGATGTATTTGCACGGGCAGGACTCACTGGGTTTGTGCCATTTATTACCTGTCAAACTCCTAAATGTACAGAATGTGTTAACTAACAGGAGTGTGCTTTCCTGCTGGGTTAACTGTAATATGAGAGCACTACTGCATTAATCACAATCAGGGATATTGTGTAACATTTTGGTCGTTAGTCCCTACATGCATAATAGACATACATACAGGAATTATAGAGCAAACGAAATGTTTTATATATATATATATATGAAATAATAGAGAAACGAATTTACTTATTTCACTGTGAACTGACAATGGATTTTTTTTTCTTAAGGGCCGAATCGGATAATTTTTCAATTCATCTGCATAGTAACAAAATGTCATTAAAAAAATATCTAATCTAAGGAAACAGTGGTCAGGTTGAACCAGGGGGTCGCAGTGTTGTACTCCTTATCCCAGATCAGGTACGGACACCGGAAGCTCCACTGCAGGGAAAGAGGGAATACATGTCAAGCTACCAGAGAAACACACAGGATACAGGATGTGGGATGTTTAGATCTTTTTTTTTTTTTAAACTTTTGAGGGGTTGGTGTGTCTAAGAAGAGCTCAAATGATTATTAAACACCAAAACACAAGTGAAAAACATATATAACCTTATTTGCTTATGAAAGTCCGGAAATTACGTGTAAATGTGCAAAATCAAGTGGGGCAAAAACTTGTCTGGATAATATTAAACATATACATAATACATTTCAGGGAAAAATATTTAGGTGAAGTGAAATATATGCTCAAATAGGGTAGAGTTAAACGTTTGGTTTGCTTTCTCTAGTACTGTCTTTACACAGCATGAAAGGACAGTTAGTAAAACTAAACTAAAACCAAACAACCGTAAAATAACTAAATAACAAAAATCTATATGTTTTTAAAAGTTTGAAGTTGCTTCAAATTTAAAGGAAACTTCATAACATTTATTTTGAAAGTCCACACCGGAACTCACGTGTATTGTTTCGGCCCACTTGACGCGGGTGTAAAAAATCACACAGGCTAGTGGGAGGAAGCCAACTTGGAAACACAGCGGAGCGAAACTCCCTCTTGTTGCAGGCTGAACTTGCCCGGCGGTCGGCGGCTCTGGACGCAGGCAGACGGCGGCTACATAGACCGGGTTGTAATGAACCACTGCGGCCTAAATTCACACCAACCCTCCGTCCCGTAAGCCGCCTGGAAGTTTAAACTTCGTTTCAAACTTTCGGCGGGGCTTCTCAGTCTGAACTCGTTACGTCGTTTGCCTGGCTGGCCTGTAAACCGAAGCGTCCGTCCCCACATGTTCCTTCCTTGTTCCTGCTAGTTCCCAAAACAACCAGGTGAGCAGGCCGTCTGGCTTCCCCGGGGACCCGCGCAGGTAACAGTTAGTTTACCTGTACGCACACGGTGACGCACGGGTCTCTTTGACGCTCTCCAGTAGCCGCCGGAGAACAGCACCGGGGAGCCGCCGAGCACCAGGACGGTCATGGATCTACCAAGAGAGAGCGAGACCCGGCGGAGGGAGGGCAGGAGAAACCCCGCGGTGACAAACAGGAGAAAACCACCGGTGGATACGATGTACGCCGTCGGTATTATCTTCCTCCAAGGTTGGTAACAAACTACTGTACATTTCATACACACAGTACACATACATTTCTATTTATTTGTATTCAGTTAAATGCAAGAAAACCGGTTGAAAGTACAGGCACTCATTGATGCGGACCCCGACATTGACCTCCATGCTTTTCTAAAGGATTTGCTGTTTCTGGTTCAAGTTAGTTCATTAGGCTAACTGCCTGCATTGCGAGAGAAGCAACAGACATACTACTGAGAGTGAAAGTCGTGTTGCAACTGCTTTTCTCAGAGCAACACTTTCCGTTAAGTTAAAAAATTAAACAGTTTGTGTAAACTATATTTTGTTTGGGGGGGGAGTCAATGGAGGAAGGGGCCAGCACCCCCCCTCCCCCATTGGACCCAGTTTGGGGGTAGAAAAAACAACTGTAAATTTGTAGGTGAATCCAGGCTTCTGCCTTCAAAATGGCCAGAAATGAGAAGAACATAAATGCTCTCAAGTGGAAAGATTTTGAGTGGGGAAATACTCTTTTAAAATGAAATTGCTCTGTTTTACACAATTCAACAACATGTCTGTTTGTATATAACTCTAGTTAGACAGTAATTACATTTCTCCTCTGGTGCAGGGGAATGGGAGGATGATGGTAGGTTTGCAGCAATCTATGAAGGCAGCCTTGCCATGTCATTATGTATTCCCAGGAGTATACTTCCATCCTCACGCAACACATTGGATACGCCATTTCTAATTATCATATTCATATCTCTGTTTGCATGTTTGAACTGCCTCTCTGAGCCTCAGCATGGCATGCTTTTATGGGTGCCATTCATATGCACGGGTGGAGAGTAGTGCTCTGCCTGATTCTCATCCAAAGGAGAAGAGCTAGAAAGAGGAATATTAGCATGACGCAACGCCCTCCCACATTGTCGAAGCCTTTTTAAAGTTCATAACCTCAGATGCAGAGTGAGAAGAAGGCCATGAAAAGATCCTTCCTAGTTTGTGTAAGGAATGCTCTTATCCTGCCAAGGATGAAGCTCATTAACTCACCGCTCATCATGTCAAAACTGAGTCAGTTTTATCTGATCTCCACATGCAGACTGAAAGGTAGACGAGCTCAGATTGTGTTTTCCCTGCGCCTTCAACACAGCCGTGATAGTCAGAGTGGCTGAAAAATTCCTTTAAGTTGAAGTGTCTGTCGCCCCCCTCCAGTCTCCTCATGGTGCCCACTTTGGGATGAATGTGTCCTCTGTGTGCAGGCAGCAGGGGAGACGGAGGCTGCTATGGGTTTGTGTTTATAAGATTCATGAATAGAGCCAAGTCAGGTACTGTCATGACAGCCTCGCGCTTGAGCCCGCTTTAGAAATGTCCTATTTTTAAAAGGGCTTGCACTGCAAAGGCTAGAAATGGCGGCGAATGAGACAACATTTATAGTGGCTTTATTCCCACATGAAGCTGTCCACACCATGTTTCTGGAGGGTTGTCTGATCTGCAGGATCTGGGCGCTGTACTCAAATATTTACACAGATCTTTTTTTAAATTTATTTATTTTAATTTTACAGTAATCACTCTGTTTGGCCGTTCCACTTTTTGCTTTTCTGTATCTTGATCTGGTTTCTATTTGTAGCTGCCCAGCGCCGTGCTCTTGAAGCAGCTCTCAGGGTAGATGAAAGCCACTTATGGAGTTAATGTGTCCATAATGTTAATGCAGCGTCTCACCTCCTATCCGCCTACCTATTGCTTCCACCCTTCCTCCTCGTCCTGTGGTGTGTTTTTCATTCGCCTTTCCCCCTCTGCTTCATCAAGGCAATCTCATTCCTGGAGTACTTATGTGAAAAAATGACTGGGCTTCTTGCCGAGGAGCTGAGATAGATGTGAAATGTTCAAGTAACAACCCCACACACACTTGTCTCTTCTCAGACCCTCCTCTTTGATCTCACTGCCTCGTACTGCAGCTGGAGAAGATCTGCATTTCAGGTCTCCTGGCGCATTAATTATTTGGATGCCTGTGCGAAAAATAATATTCACCTCATGATGATTTAGAGGTGTGCAATCAAATTTCTTGATGAAACTCACTTATAAGTCTAGACTTCTTCTCTCCGACTTCCATAACCTGCTGTAAAACAGCATAACTAAACTGCAGGAGTAGTGAACCACAAGGTATGTTATTGGGTTGGTGAATTGGATGGTGTTTTGCCCAGCAGTATAAAGGATACAGAAAGTCAGTATTGTGCAAAAGGAAGGTCCATGAAGCTAATCTGAGGCATTTGTACTGTTTCAGGTCAGGGTCTGCAGAGCGGCTCTGAGCAGATCCCATGTGGGCTTTCTTTCGGGATGTTTTGTTGGCGCCCCCACCTGCCGCTGCTCTTATTTTAAAATCCATACACTTGGCTCTTATTAACCCCACTGTGCCCGTAGGCTGTTTGGCTGCACACTGGTCCTGGTTCTCTGTATACTCAGATTCAGAGGGGATGAAAGCATGACGCCTAAATAAACGCAGGGATATATTGTGTGGAAGGGAATTTGTCTCGGGTACATACAGTTGTCAAAATGAAATTGTACTGTTGGAATTCATTTAAACACATTTGAGTGAATTACAATACAGAGCTCAGCATGAGATTGGTCTCTTTCTTGATGCTGTCTTGCTGTTGATGCAGTAAACTGCTGTAACTGTATTCATACATCATATAGTTTTATAATATTATAGCAACACAATTTTGAGGAAGATTGATTCTTTTTTTCTTAAAATGTATTTTTGATCTGGACCCTGTTGTTTTGTTTTTTTTCCCACCACACCAACTTTTTCTGACATCTTGTTTGTTATTTCACTACAGTGCTACGAGGGTTGGATATTATTATATGAACATCTGTGCAATCCATTCCAACATATAATGCACAAAACAATGCAGCTGCAACATGCTATTTTTTTTGAGCGTCATTTCATCTTCCCCTGTATGTAGAAATACTCTGGAAGCATGTAGCACTGTAGAGAAGCAACGAAAGAAAATAGGGACCAGGTCAAAAATGTCTCACGTTATGTTTTAAACTCACCCCCCTACAGACCTTTACTGTATATGAGGCCGATGTATGGGTCATCATTATTATTTGCCAGGGCCGTTTCAAGGATAGCCAAAGCTAGCTGAGCGTAACAACAAAACAAAGCACCGAGCAGAAAAAAGCCTGATGAATAGAGTCGAATAATAAGATCTGGTTCTCAGTGTGTGTTTGTGCACATCAGAGAGTTTAACTGTTAGCACAAGTTGTGAGACCGGGGGATGATTTCTCAAGGTCTTCCATGGCTCTTGTTTCTGGTCATTTATCAGACAATGTTTATTCAGGTTTGGGTGAAGCCTTTTGAACATGAGAGCCCTCTTTTTCACCCGGTCGGTATGTGTAGTTTGCACTCACTCCATTATAGAGGGCTCTCCTCTTTTATAGGCCTGCCATTTTTTAAAATGTTGAAGCTGATGGAATGATTTTTGGAGGAGTAAAGGAGCCTGCAGTGAACATGCATGTCTGGCTAAACTGAAAACATGCAACGCTGTCATAAATGGACGTGCTTACTGTGTCCTCAAATATTAAGCAAACACAAGGTTTGACCGATGAAAGATGTCCCATTTGGCAGATACATGTTACCTTGATGCCTTCACCCACACCTCATCTCTTTTTTACAAAGGTCGTTTAGGAGCACAGAGGAAATACAACAGAGGGACACAAGGTTGCATAAATTGGGATTTGAAAAGACCCATTCTTCTTTCATGCTCTAATTGTCCTCACAGCACTTATTTTTCTTATGACTTAAATAAATTAGTGAAGCAACAGGGAAAAAATGCTTCATGTTAGCTTAATTTTATTTTTAGTTTCTAAAAAGTTTTGATTGGAATCATTTTGAAGTTCTGGATCAATGGTTTCCAACAACAACACTCTCACCAGCCTGAGGGAGAGATTAATGAAAGAAAGATGGATATGATAGCTTATGAGATGTTGCACTGTCTGCTAATGTTTTCCAGGCGTTGACATTAAAATGTTTGGTACGCGTGTGTGGGAAGCGTACCTCCCGAATCTCTCTGATGTTCTTTGGTCCGACCATAAAAAAACCACCGTTCATAATGACCACTGCTCTCTGTGGCCCCTGTCCTTGTCATCAATAAAGCCAAATAAACAAAGGACTGCAAGGACCGTACTGCTACTCGATTTAAATGATGATTACTGCACCTAATGACCCATGTACTCGGGCCACTGTGTTCCGTGTGTGTATGTGTGTGTGATAGAGTGCATGTGCGTTGGCTCGTGTGTGGTTTTGCTGGCTCTGCTGTTGGGTCCTGTGGTTGTGATTGGAGTCGGGCCTTATAGATCTCTGTCTCTTTTTCCTTCTTTCCTGTCGTAGCTGGTCTGTTGCCCCTCGTGGTTTCCAGTCTTGTCTGGAGGGATTTCGCTTGTTTATTGAGTTGGTGCCTGCCTGCACAGCTCTGTCTCCTGTCTGGGCTGGAGGAGTGGTTAGCCTGCACCCCGACCCACCACTGCTGCTGACTTTGTTGTGTTATACTCAGCAAAGGTTTTTTTTTCTTTTTGTTCTACGATGTTTCCAATTACTTGCTGCCATGCTTCAGTGGGACGGTATGCTAGAGGAGCTTTGTAATTTACCAAGGCTTAAGTCCTGAAATTCACTTCTGAGTATTGCAAAACACAAATAATCCCAACCTAAACATTTATTTTTTAAATAAATGTCTTAAGACAGCTAATAATTCAAAGAGCATACAGTGGTGAGTAGAGCTGCAACCATTGGTCGATTAGTCAGTTGACAGAAGATTAATCCACAACTAGCCTATATTCATAATTGATAGTTATTGAAGTTATTTTTTAAGCAAAAATGCAAAACATTTACTAGTGCCAGCTTCTCATATTAGAGGATTTGATGCTTTCCTTTGTCATACATCACAGTAAACTGAATGTCTTTGGGTTTTGGACTGTTGGTCAGACAAAACAAGACATCTGAAGACGTCTCCTTGTCTCTGGGAAATCACAAAAGGCATTTTTGAGTTAAGTTGCAGCCACTGTGTTGAGTTTTATTATTGTAAGCAATACACGATTTAAGATTTAGCTTTACTCATTAAAATGTCCTATTTTGCTACATTTAAGTAGCATGTTTTCAAGGTTTAAGCTTCCAAGATTTTGGAAAAATCTGACATACATAAATATATAAAAAGAGAGACCCAATCTGAAAGGGACCCACGGACAGTCAGACCTGATCTGAAAAGATCCGGGTATCCGATCCATTATGCTATAGATCCCAGCAGATCCTAATAACGCAAAAACAACAACACTGGCAATTAACGAGCATCAAAAAGAGTAGCAATACATTTTCCCTCGCAGTTCTCATGTCACCTTGTTCGTCTTGTGTCAGAAAATGTTTTTCCTCCTGCGATGATTATCAGGGCTGATAGCGAGTCCGTTGGGATCCCCTCAGGTATTATACATATTGACACAGACCTGAGACCCACAAAAACACAGTCCAATTAGACTGAATATAATTAGGTCACGGGTTGTGGTGGGCGATTATACAGGGTTCGTAAAAGTCTTGAAAGTTTGTGAAACGGTTCATTGTTATTGTCATTATGTTTTCAAGGTTAGGAATATGCTTGAATTTGAATGTGCTCCTTGAAAAAATGCTTGATTTTCAACATAATAAAGGAAAGTTCTTTTCTTGTGTTCACTTGTCATTCATAGCTATATATATATATGAACAGCTGGTAAAATAAACAAAGTGACAATATACATTGATTACTGTGGATAAAGGAATTCTTTAAACTTTATTTTTCGCAATTGCATTTATAGTAACAATTTAGATGTGATGATAAAGGCTTCGAGAGTCTGGAAATTTTTGATTGTACAAAAGCTGTACCGACCCTGGATGTAGATAAAATCTTCACATCAGTGTGTATATATAATTTTATATAGTGATATTGATATCTATATAGTGATGTAGTAGATTTTCTAAAACATCTATTGTGAAACTGTTTATAGATTAAATAATCAGATGGGAATGTTAAAATTAAATATCTGGCAAATCAATGTTCTTCATCACATTCATATAAAAAATCCTGTAACTTCAGTATTACCATAAAACACGATGATATTTTGATTTTGAAACCTGAAATGGCCTAAAACCGCCCAAGTTGCAGTGATCCCTCAGTAATGTGACATTATTGTTCTCTTATCAGATGCCGTTGCTGACATTTGCTGACAGTCTTTAACCTCAACCCTGTCTAATCTGCCGTTGCTGGATCACTTATCTGCTATTAGTGATAACCTATGGTTTTATGTTCACTTTTAAAATGATGAATACAGATGTTTGTATTGGTTTGACACTACAGATCTCTGCCACTCCGACAGTTGTAAATCCTTACGACAACGCTCCCCCCGCAGGGCAGTTGTGAGGCCCTGGTGAGGGGAAGCTCTCCTTCGTAGTGAAACAAAATCCCTGTTTTGTTCCCACGTCGGTGCCAGAGCATGTGCAGCACTGCCGCTGCATTCAAATGCATCTGATTGAAACGTGCAGGAATGCCTAATTTGGCATCAGCCCGTTTTGGAGGGGAGGAGGGAAGAAAAGGAGGGCAGGAGAGGAGAAAGGCGTCTGGCATGCCATTGCATAATCCCAGCAGCCATTAACTCTTTGTGTCCCGAGGCTGAATGAACTCATCATAGCAACGGGCCACAGGCAGAGTGACATCAGGCAGCTCTCAATCAGCCCTCAGTTCCTCCCCGCCACACCAGCAGATTTAAACAGGCTGAAAAGGCCACTGGTGTTTAATGGGAAGGGCCTTCAACTGTGTGTGATCTTCTAATGAATGGGGGTCAGCTGGCTACAACTGACCCCGCAGAGAGCCCAGTTCTTGTTTGGAGAGAATATATTTACCTCCAGTAGTTTGCATGTCCTCGTATCTGTGCTGATTTACTGTATCATCCAGCTTACTTGTTCTCTGTTGGGTTTGGCAGTGCTCCTCGTTATGCTGCGTTTCATCTTTCCACTGTCGGTCCCAGCAGAGCTCAAAAGGCCACATGAGGGCCGGATCTGTCTGCATGGCAGCCTGTACAGTGTTAACCTCCTGGTCCTGGTACCTGACTAAACCTGCAGAGCTGGGACTTACTCTGTACAATGGAGCCAGCATAACGTTTGACTTAAGCTGTTGTCTTTATGAGCTCTTGGCATGGGGAGCCTGTGAAAGTTGTAGAGCTTTCCGGTTCCTTTGAATCCACGCTCGTACATTGTGGATGTGAACCAAGTGCCATACTACTACTGGTGTTCTCCCGGCTTTGGAGGAGCACAGTTATATTTTCAGTTGTTCTCACAAAGAAGAATGTCCCACCACAACAATATTTCTTTGAAATTGTCCCTGAAAGATATGAGGAGATGAAGAAAAATGCTTTAGAGGAATTATGGGGGACGTCTCAGTATTGGAGGTTTATTTGTGTTAACAAGCAGCTCGGAGAAAATGTGGACTTGTGTGTGTGTGTGTGTGTGTGTGTGTGTGTGTGTGTGTGTGTGTGTGTGTGTGTGTGTGTGTGTGTATGTGACAAATGGGGATGGCTGATACATCCTGCACACTGTGAATCTTGATCAGTCAGGATCAAGTGTGTCTGTGCAAGCTGAAAACATTATCATGTATCAGTTACTAAAAGTTGGCTCCATCACCGTCTAGCTTTAGTCACAATGAGTTTGACTCAGACAATTTTCCTTTTTCATCATCCCTCCTCTGCTGTTGCCTTGCTCCAGGTGCCTGCCTACATTTAGAGAGCTTTGTTTTGTAGAATCCGTTCAGGGCTTCACTTTCTTAAAAGTACAAATCAACTCTTGGCCACTTTTCCACTCTTAAGTCGATTCACCAGCAGAAAAAAATAAAATCCCTTCTCTGGCCTTCCACAATGTACGCAGTCTTGCTAACCGAACTGGTCAAATTCTTGCCATCTGTAGTTGGTCTGAATTATCACGTTTGCTTGTGTGGCCTTGTGGAAAAGCTTCTTTCTTAATCAGGTCATTGACTTTGTTTACATCTAACCTCCAACCAGTGTTCTGGCTAAACTTAATATAACTTTTTGTGGTTTAGGTTAGCCGACGGTTATTCCATCTCCTTTTTTCTCATTTGTTCCTTTTTTATTCACCACAAAAGTTCCTTATAAATTCTTCTATTACAATTTGATCACAGCAGTCATTCTCTGAGCTTTGGTCATCACCCTTTCTGTGGCCTCTTTAACTTTGTGCCATGCTTGCATGATGTATAATCGAATCATAACAACACAGCAGTGAGAAAATTGTACAAAATGGCACCGTATTTAATAGTGTGATTCGTTTTGGTTACATTCAGTCATGTGCTAGCAAGCCAGCTAGCTAGTTTTTAAACACTGAGGCATGTTCGTGGTTACGCCCAAAATCAAAACACATTGTATTGTGGTTTACTGTGGCTCATTCATTTTTTCATTCATTCATTCATTCGCCCCTGAGGCACTTTGCAGTACTGAGTTGTGTGGGTTGTTCAGTGTGTATGACACTATGCACTTGTTAACAGTGTGAAAATGTTTAACAGTGGATTTATCTCTGATCTATCCTCTGTTTTTGCCTCTCTTTCAGAATTGTTCTCACTTGAGTAACTTTTGTATGTCTTTCTGCTGTTTGCCCTGTAATCAGCCTCTAATGCTGAAGCCGCTCGTTCAGTAGATTTATTTATTGGCTACATAATCACCTAGTGAAACCTCCGCTGACCCGAGGTCTGTTACCCAGCCATGTTTGACGATTATACATCTCCTCTCCTGCAACCAGTCCAGTGCACCCAGCAGCATTAGCACATTATGGCCGGCATTGTTTTGTATTAGTAGACAGTAATTACCACAGCAGAGAGGGAAGCTCATTACACAGCCAGCATCGTTATTTTCTGTGATTTTAATTATGTTAAACAACCTCACCAGCCTCCCCAGCTTCATCTCGTTCCCTCTGTGCTTCTGCTGCTGTACTCGCACTCTGTTTCACCTTCCTCTGCTCCTTTTCACTTTGTTCATTCCAGTTTCACGAACTATGCCAACTACTGACTCCCTTTAAACCCCCGTCCTCCTTTCTGCTGTCCTCTATCTGAACCTCCCTCTGAGTCTGCGTTAAGCCAGACTTCACTGTTTTTTTTTTTAATCAGTTCTGACAGAGGGATGGCACAGCAGAGGCAGACTAACTGAGGAGGTTTGCTGCATGAGGAGGTTTTGGTGAAACTGCATCTCCTTTGCTCAGTGTTTGGGAGGCAATTCTACTGATGGGAAGGGAGCTGAAATAAGCCCACAGTTGTGGTAAATTCTGCCCGACAGCTGCTGTGGAGAAGTTGTTTTTATATCCAAACAAATTCTCTCTCTCAAGTCTGTTCTGACACAATGGAGTCTGGTTCTTCACTCAGTTACAGGGCTCTGGATTGTGTCCTTACTGTCTGTCGGTGTGTTTGGTGAGTTGTTTTCACCAGTGCAGCAAGAGGTCACACAGGTTAGTCCAGTAACTACTGCTAGAGGAAGGTGCTTCCTGTTTGTCTTGCATTATTCCCTCCATCCTTCCACACTACTGTAGCTTTTATTGGAGAAGCTGATATGATGTATGGGGATGCTCTTGGTGTAATTAAAACTGATTTAATTGTGTGTGTACTAGGGTGGGAAATTAACTTTTTAATATGTGAACATCTACCAGCCACTGACAGATAAATGTTCAAATTCACCAGCCATTGATAGTCAATCATTATTTTGTGTTTGAAATCTACCTAATTTCACACTCTGTTGTGTAGTAGTATTCACAGTTCAAAACTAGTCTGACTGTTTTTAAGGCATTAAAAATGTTTTTTCTGGGTACTATTGATGATTTTCATTATCAGTTAAGCTGGTAAGTATTTTCTCAATTAATTATTTTGTCTATAAAATGTCACAAAATAACAATAAAAGGGCCCTGTTATAATTTCCCATATCCCAAGGAGACGTCATCAGAGCTCTTGTTTTGTCCGACCAACAGTCCAAACCCATATCTACTTTACTATCAAGTACGACAAAGAAAAGCATCACATTCTCGCATATATGAAGCTGGAACCAGAGAATATTTAGCATTTTTGCTTAAAATTGACTAAAATCATAATTTGATTATCAAAATATATGCCAGTTAATATAATTTTCTTGTTTAATCAAGTAATTTTTGCATTTCTAAAGCCTAATATTACAGCTTGCAGCGCTCTACTAACTCCCAATAAGTACAGTGACATATTCATAAAAAACATGTGCACTGATTAATGTGGCCAGTGTAAATTATTCCTGACAGGTATTACTTTAGTTATCAGTCCTCTGTGGGTGAAATGAAAAGTTCATTCCAGTCGTTGTTATCAGTATCAGCTATTACCAGCCTCAGTCAACAATGTCAGTATTTACCCTCAAAACCGCCACACTGGCCGATCCCCACAGAGGACAAACACACGAAATTATACAAGAATAATACACACCACTACAATAGGCTGCTCTGTGCAGGTGCAGCCAGCTAACACAGCCTTGTTGATCAGGGAGCACAGGGCAGTGTTTCCTGTCCTTATCTGCTGAGGTGACGACAGATAGAAATGCCCGTGTTGTGTCTGACAATCGACAGTGGTCCCCGGCTTCCCCTCCTGTGCCAGATAGCAGAGGAAGTAGCTGTTTTGTTGTGGTTGTTTCCTCCTGGCGTCACGTCAGAGAGGATGAGGATCTCCGCAGCGTCCTCCCTGTTCCACAGCGCAGCTTTCATCGCCGCTTTGTGTCCTCATCCAGGTTAGGACCCAGACAGAGGGCCACAATCCTGTCTTTCCTCACTGTTAACCGTGTGGCCGGGGCTCCCTGTGTGTGTGTGTGTGTGTGTGTGTGTGTGTGTGTGTGTGTGTGCAGCCTCCCCGAGCTGGACAATGGCAGGAGAAGGCGGGCGGCTGTTTGGCTGTTGACTTCCTGTGGTGCAGATGGGGGGCCCACCGGCTGCTAAACACACGGGGCTTTCACTGCCTCTAGAATTTAAAAAATATGTAAACACAGACTGATGGCACGCAAGAAAGGCTTTTTTCTGTATGTGCATGTGTTAGTGTGGTACACACATGTGGATTGTGCACCTGTGGGTACATGTCTCTGTATTTTTATAGCGAGTGCTTTATTTGTCCTGGTATGCATCGTCATTGATGGAAACCAGACAACGAAGCAGACCTGATGCTGTATGTTTGTACTGTGGTGGGTCAGCGTAACTATAGACCAATGCATTTTCAGTTTCTCAAGTTGGACAAGCACTTTATGCATTTTTTTATTCATTCTTCTTTCTCTGTCGCATGAGTGGTCATCCTGGGATAAAATGGTTAAGTGAATTCATAGCTGCATGAGAAAATGCAAAGCCTGTGATTCTCTCTGTAGCAAATGAGAAGATGAAATTGTATAAAGAAATACAATGCACACTTACTAAAATTATAAGTATTCAAATAATCTTTTAGACGTAATTTGGAGCTGACAACATGCAGAAACCTCTGTCTTTTGGTAATATACCCTCAGCCATTATTCAGAGATGGAGCGGTGTGTTTCTGCCCGTTGTGTTTTTGCACCATGACTTCACCGGGGCTCTTTCATCTCTCCGTGGATGGTTTCCAGGCAGACGTCTTACTCTGCCTTTGTGTGTTCCCTCCAGTCCTGTCATCTTGGAGGAAGCAAAGAAAAGGTTGCAGTGAAAGCTACACCCCTGCCTTACCTACAACCTCACAGGTCCATCTTAAAATGAGGTCAGATGACACACGAGCCCCGGGTGCACCTCTCTCTTGCTCTGGCAGCTTCCTCCACTCTCCTTTTCTATTCCTCTCTCATGCTCTTTCAACATCCACATCGGTGGTGGTGCGCTTTGAAGGGAGAAAACTACTCTCTGACTCTGGAACAGCAAACACTATGATGTAAAAAGGGTAGAGAAAGCCTTCTGTCTGCTTTCAAAAACTGTCATGTTTGTATGTGTGTCAGGTGACAACCAAATGCTCCTTGCTGCATTCCCAACACGCACAAGTCAAACAGAAAAAAATGTGTCAGATGGTAGCTGTAGTGTTTCCTGTCATGTGCTCCTTTTTGGATATTGATCTCGTAAAAATCCACAATCACAGCTCACGTAACAGTCACAGTTCCCCTGCTATATCCTTTTACTTAAGTAATCTAGTTTGAAAAGCTGCTACGCTTTAATATGATTCCCTTAAATCTTAAAGAGCAGTTATCCTTACATCAGGGTCACTTAGTAGAAAAGCAAGTCTTCAGATTTTCAACCAGTTGGGGCTGAACATGATAACACCTCGCAGAAAAGAGTCTAGTCATGAATTAAACAAGCACTACTATTCATAGACACCCGCACAGACGTTCCTCATCTCTTACAAGAGAAAGAGTTGGATGTCCTGCAGCTTTTCCTCCACCCATCCCTCTTTGTTTGATCTTTTTTTTTTTTTTTTTTTTTTTTTTGGCGCTGTAACCCTTCCTAAAACTCTGTGGTTGTTCAAAAGGCATTAAACATGAGCAAGTTCCCAAGTGCCAGGAAATGAGAGACGTTCACAGAAAATGCAGAGTGGGTTTAAGCCGTACAACAGGCCCGAGCCTCCCAGAGTTGTTGGCCCCCTGCACCCCGTTTCCCTCAGTAAACACTCACATTCACAAACTCACACCCATGTTAGTTTTTTTTTAGTTATGTATTACTTTGAGGTTGCCGTTTGGGATTCTCTTACGCCTGCACATTTCCTCAAGTCATTACTTTGTACCTTATTTCTGGTAAATGGTTTGTTTACTTTGAACATTTGACTATGCTATGCAAATGTTAATGGAAGGAAGGAAAAGTAACCAGTGCACTTGGGCTTTGTTTTAACACGCAGTGAGACCACATTTGGCTTACTATGAACTGTAAAATGCCCCAGACAGCATCGTTAAAGCGTAACATCATCAACATCATGTCTTAATTATGTCCCTTTTTGACGCACGTTCTAAAATATTGGGAAGCAGATAAAGGCACAAAAATGAACTCAAAGACAGGAGTGTTTTTATTTTCTTCAAAGTAACTAGGAAACTTAAAAGTCACGAATTAACATCTACAAGTCGGACATGAGCTGCCCCCTCCTTTTTCATGTCACAGCTGGAAATCAGAGGAGTGAGAGGTTTGGCTGCAGACTGCATATCAAAGTAACTTCTGCGGCAGTGTGCTGTTGGTGGGTTAGTCCATAAAAGTCGGACAGTGCTTTACCGTGCTTCTAAAAATGACCTAATGAAGACTTTCAGGCGGGAGTATTGGTAATTTGGGCAGCTGGAGGACATCAGGCCAACAGGGAGAGAGGGAGTGAGGTTAAAGGTTCAGAGAGAAGCTGAGGTCACCCCCCCAAAGACCTGCTCAGGTTTCAATGCAGATGGTCTCTAACAAGCATTAACCTGAGTCAAAGTGAGGAAGAGACACGCGTTTTAAGCCGCTACAGATGGAGCTCACACTTCCATCTGTAACGGAACCATGTGCAATGAATGATTAAAGGTCAGCGGCACACCAAGGATCTGTTTGCTCCAGATACACTTTTTTTGTTTCCTTAAAGGTTACATTTTTGACAATAGGTACTCGAGTAGACATTCTACAGATTTTCTACAGAGGAAATACGATGCACCACCACATTCCAGCTGTGAACTGATGTACTTGCTCTGCTCAAGGACAGCACTTTTCAGTCGGCACAGGGCTGTCCTTGAGAAAAACACTGAGCACTAAAACCGTGGTAGAGCTAACTTGATCACCTCCCTGAGGAAATGCATGTGTAAGTAACTGTGTGCTTAGGAAGAAACAGGCAAAGACATCTCCCAGTCACTCTGTTGTCCAGTAAGGTGATTGTCCTCTTGGTCCTCCTGAATGCCTCACCAGCTTGATCCTGTGATCCTGATCTGATTTTCATTGTGGGTCAGGTGATGTGAGAGAGCCAGGGCATGTCCTACTCTGCTCCCAGACTGATTTATTAAATACCACTCTAAACTATGATGCATCAGCCTTTGATCCCAACAAACCCAGCCTGGTGGGTGGAGGTGGTTGACAGGTATTTTTTACTGGCTTTTTACAGGAGTACTTTCAACAAACTGTGAGGATGGGAAGCTTCACATTCACTCCCTCTGACAGTCACCCTGAAATCATCCTGAACTTAAGTGCTTTGTGGTTACAGGATCATAAATGATAGTACTAATTTGGCTTTTTACAAGAGACTTCATGAGTTTGTGTTATAATTAAAAAAAGAGGATACCACAAAATATTTTAGCAGCTCAACTTAAAACAATACCAATGTGCATGTAACTCCCTGCGGTTTTTACTAAGCCTGCCTAAAACCTACATACACCATTCATATAGAAATTGCGTGCAGGGTCGTGCTAATACTACTTTGTCTTTCCAGAGTATTAGGCCAAGGCTTGGGTTTCAGAGTGCATTCGAGTTCGAGTCCTCATGTGTATGAAGAACATGGATTTGAGATTAGATTAATTCAGATGCACGTCTGGGATTAACCCTGTTTTTCAGATTTCTCAATTAGATTACTAGTAACTGTAAACTGACACTCGCACATATTGTTTATAGTTTGCTGACAGTTAAATTTAGTAGTGACATGTTGCCATTTTTACAGTTTTTATGTGCCGAGTATGATTGACTGCCTTCGTAGTGAGTCGCTCTTCAACATGACTTTTTCTGTATATACGCCTGCAAGGAAAACGCTGTACAGGATCTTGTGGCGTGTCTGATGTCCCTTTAAGGTCTGTTTTTATGAATGAGGGCTGCTTTTAGGTGGCTAGTTCCTGAGGTCTCCCTGAGCTGTGCGGCGAGATGATTCCTCTAGAAGTTGTGCAGTGGAGAACAAATGGTTCTTGTTAAATGTGAGCCGGAGAGAAAATAGCTGTAATTGAATGTGAAACCATATGTTTCTTATTTGGTGAAAATGCTTTTTTTGTTTTAGATCTTGTTAAATGTAGTGTTGCCAGACTACTCAGTACATGCCATAAACAATGGCCCATTTTCAGCGTTTTATGATGGAATATTAGTGCATGACGAAGACCAGTTCCCTAAGAAGCTTCAAGCTATTTAATGTGCGGCTTTCATTGATTTTTCCAGTTTGTAACTGAAACGTCTGTGTGTGTTTTTTTTTTCTTTCAAGCTCTGTTTGTTTCTTTGACTCGGTTCAGTGAGAGTGTATCTACATAGACGTGCTGTAGAAATGATGAATGAGTGGGGGAAAATTCTGCGCTAATAATTTTCATGTGATTTTAGGCCTGCAGCACATGGTCTTATCAGACCTCGCTCGTCTGCAGTTTAACATAGTTATCCTGCTTGAGAGACAACAAAAGACTGTTCATCACTTCTCAGCCCTCTCTATGGACAGTACATTGCTAGTAATTTCCTTTTAACTTGCTTAACATACGTAGCCACAAGCAGGTGGCTGCATGAATCTGAAGTATAGGTTGACTGAAGGTATTTGAGGAGACAGAGCTGTTTCTTTTGGCCGCATTCCAGCAGTGCTATGCTAATCCAAATGAAATAACGGCTTACTCTGCAACATAAACAAAAAACTACTTATACCTTTTTTTCCGCCAGCCTGTAGATTTTTTCCCCCATTTACATTTAATGTTTGCTTTAGCTTGTGAGTTGTTGGTTGAGTGAAGCAGTTTGATTTTTCACGAGGTTTGCACTTTATATTCTACAGGGAAGAGGTGGGTTGTGGTAAAAGAATATATTTGCTACTGCAGACAGCACAGTATTAAGTTACAGAGCTCTGATATTTGTCTTCATTTAAGCTATAAGTGGCAGACTTGTCAGGAAGGTATTTTCATGGATTCATAGCAGTGCAGGGAAGCTGGGTGTGCCTTCAGACCTTCAAGAGTGAAGTTCAGTTGCTGGGATCAGTGGCTCTTTGTTACTGCATGTTAGAAAACTAAGCTACTATTCTCTATTCTGACCCTCCGTTGTAAGCCACAGTCTCTGTAGCTATAAGTCTGACCCCGGGTGTCAAACACATCGGGCAGAGTTGGAGCTTAATGATCAAAGGTCAAGACGTGTGTTTTAACCTCAGGTCCTGAAACACTGGGACTTCTGTATAACATGACCTCTCATGTTTTAAACAAGGCAAATCTGCTCCTTACAAGGTCATTATCTGATTATCCCTGCCATGTAATATCGCACAGGAAACTCCATCTCAACCAGCCGCAGTCATGTTGTCTATTTAACAAGGTTTTAAATCCTGACAAATTGTCACTTTTCTCTGAACAGCCTCAGCTGCTCTACATTGTCTGTTTACTCGGACAAGTTGGACTGTTGCAGTGTTGATAACTCTCAGGATGTAAATTCTTGTGTTCTTTGTGCTACAAGGCAAAAGTCTCCACAGAAAATACAGTTTATCCAAACTAGTAAACCAACACCGTGCTGGCGCAGTGGCTCCTCGACCCCTCTCTTTCTGTTTGTGTGAAACTCAAACAAAGTTCGCGTCACCTTGCATACCTTCACATAGTGTAATAGATTTTTTTTGTCCACACTGTCGACAAAATGCATCATTCTCAGGGCAAAGCTGAGGCAATTTAGGTGGCATCTCCTCATTGTGCAATCGTGCACAGAAACAGTAAAGCTCAAACAGGCTCGATCCCTGATGTTAGTCCTTTTTAGTCTCTTCAGATCGAAAGGCGACTTCACCGGGCAGCTTTTCAGCACAGAGGTGTGAGACAGGGAGCAGGCAGAAAAACAGGTTCTTGCTGATAAATAGCAGGCCCGGTTTGGAAAGTGTCTCCTTTCTGACAGAGGATCGGGCTTTGTCTTGAAATGTGAGATGCCTCTCTGCAGCCACTGCCAGCTTCTCAGGGGCTCTGACTTTCAACAGGGCAGAGAGGGAAGGGTGGAGGGAAGAGAGAACGCTTTATGTTACAGGGGGATGCCTCTGGGTGACATGGAGGGATAAAAAGATTTGAGTAGCTGTTGCTGTCTGTTAAAGGGGATTACCATTTAATTAGAGCTATGGTCAAGGATAGGCCAATCAATATATTTCAACATGAAGAGCTGTCTACCAGTCTTCAGCAGTCGAACATTTGATAATATCAAGAGAGAATGAATCACAAACGACTTTTTAACTTTTTTCCCCCGTATACACGGGTAGCTCATATTAGAAAACCACCTATTTGATCTCTTACATTAATTAAATTTTCAGAAAACCACCTATTGTGGTGTGTTTCTTTGTCTGGGTTTAGGGTCTGTGATTTCCAGCAGCCAACTGCACTCAGAACTTTAATGTCGGAAAATTTTAATGTAGAGTTGATGTGCTTATTTTAAGACGATATTTTAAGCAGTTTAATTGGTCACTGCCACAGATAAAACAGTAAAAGTAAAAGCAGTTTTCACTTGAATTTACGGCTCATTTTGTTTCCTTTGTTGTATGTAAAACACTGCAGCCATTCTGTGTGGTAAAAGTCCCCATTAGAAATAAACTTCACTAATCGAAAAACATGACTCAGATTAAAGAGCAAGAAAGATTTCCCTTTCTTCTTTCAACCAGTGACTGTATGTTATGAGAAACTGGAAATTCCAGGCCCGTAAGAGCCTCATATTTCAGTCCGGAAATATACTTTGGCTCCAAACATTAGGTCTTTAAAGGGTGCTATTTAAAGACCTAATGTTGGGAGTAGTCCATTAGCACTAGCAGGCGAGATATGTTGAAGCTAACATTTATAACGAGATCCCTCTGCTGTGGGTCTCTCTGTACTCTGTATGAATTGTGCCGCCGGGGAAACGCTGACCTTGCATGTCCTGGTATCTGGATTTAGTCCGACCCTCTTTTGGCTCATCTCTTCCTGCACCTTGTTCCTGGTGTCCTCAGGTGTGACAGGCATTTGGGTTTATCTCTGTGTTTGTGTACATGTGAGGTTGGTTATGCCAGGTGATAAATTGAAGTGGGGATTTGCCCACTGCAGGAGCTTTGGTACCCAGCGTCGCTTTTCACGGGTCACAGATCTCACCTTAGTGCATCCCTCTGGCACACTGGTACAATCCCTGCTGTGCCCACAGCTGCACTCTGTACTAAAACACCTCCTTCCAAATTGACAGAAACACTGGCATATACACACAGGGGAGTGAAATAGAGTGCTCCAGATCTTGTTTCCTTGGAAGAAAGCCTGCAGGAGTAGTGTGTAATGTCAGGTGATGGATGCAGTCCATCTAATCTGCTCCCTGTTTGTCACTGATGGATGTGGATGACTGGTGAGGAGATTGTGTTTGCTCATTACCGTCGCTCTCAGTGTCAGAGTGTCCTGGGCTCCTTTGCCTTTAGTGATCACTGCATGCACATACACGCATGAATAGAATAGCTCTCGTTTGGTTTCACCGTGACCCTGTATGCGCTAAATGCATGAAGGGTAAGTGTTGTCAAGCCATTCTTTGGAAATGCACGTCAGCTTGGCAAGGGCGAGTGTGACTCACAGGATTCAATGAGTTTCATTTAATGCCTTTTCCGAAAAACCATGACTGGTTTTTTTTTTTTTTTTGTCATAGTTAAGAGCACTCTAAATGTTTACCCCCTGCATTTCAGCTAAACACAGACAGAGTGAAACACTTAACCTGTGGCCAGTACAGCTGGGAGATCTGGGGGAGCTGTGGGAGATTCAGACATTGTGTGTCAGGCATTCTTGTTGGTGGGAGTGTGGTTTCCTAGGCTTGTTAATATTAGCCATGAGGTCAGAAGAATACACAGTCTGAGATCTCAGTCGTAAAAGGCTTTGATCAGCCAATGAGACCAACAGGGAGTCAGCAACAGGGAGTCCTCGAGCTCTGCAGTGGCAGTGGACCTTGACTCACCTGAGCAGCAACAGAATGGGATCTTAGAGGACTAAACACAAATGTGGCAGCAGGGGATCATCACTGTAGGATGAGTACATTATGAAATTTCATATATTAAAATATGACAGACTGTTGTTATTATTGGGTTGAGCTGTGCGTGCAGATGTATTGTTTTCCACTAAACAGTTTGGTCTTTTTTCCTGTTAGGAAGAATGGGGACATTACTAATTAAATGAGTTCTAAAACCATGAATGAACATGTTTAGGTTCTGCTCAGACAAAACTGCAATCTGAAGATGCCATCTCGGGTTCTGGGAGCTTATGATGGAAATTCTTTTACCTTTCATATTACTTTGTAAATCCATAATGAATAATTAGTTGCAATGCTAACATGCTGATGTGTAGCAGGTATAATGTTTAACTTGTTCACCATCTTTGTTTTGGTATGTTAGCATGCTAACATTTGCTAATTAGCACCAAAAGCAAAGATCAGCAAAAAAATCAGCTGATGAGAATGTCAATAGTTTTGCAGGTATTTGGCCACAAATCAGACCTGTTGATGGTGCTAGATGTAAAGTGAAGGGATCACCAAAGCTATTACAATTTATTCTGAGTGGAACATGAATGTTTGTACCAAATGTTTCGGTCAAAAAAAAAGTCAGGGGTTCATCCAGTCTGCAACAGACCAAGCCACCAACCAAGTGTGGTGGTATCCTATCTTAATGTACAAAATAGTACATTAAGATAGGATGGTACTACTATTGCTACTACTACTACTACTATTATTAATAATAATAATAATAATAATAATAATAATAATAATAATAATGGCTTTCCATACATTAATTTCTACTTATGCACATTATTCACATAGCAACACGATCTACTGGGCAGAACAACCTCATGCATAAATATTCAAATTAAGCATCAAGAGGTGTTGTTGCACTCAATCATCAGTGATCAGTGCTGGTAATGAATACATGTGATCTGATTATGTAATCACAACTACTAGCGTAATGTAGTCAAATGATTTTCTGTCTGTAGTTTGAAACATGGCGGCGGTTGCTGGAGTGCAGCTGTTTAACTGAACCATTTCATTAGTGCTTGCCAATCCCTTTTCTCCATGGCGTTTTGTCCACGCTATGTGTGTTGCCCATCCCACTCGGCGCGAGCTGTTACCCATACTAATGCAGAGCAGGATTTTAGTGAAGCCACTGTAGAGAGCTCATTCAAGGGCTTTAAAGGGGGGCTGGGTTTTGCAGGGCTGTCACTCTCTCATTGAGGAGCAGAGGAGCGCGCCTCAACACATCTTACTCCAATACAAAGAGAGGCTGTGATGTACATACAAATGAGCCCATAATAGGTGGTTTTGTCACTCAATTCCTTAGTTTAATCGGACAAACAAACCCTCTGTATACCCGTGTATATGTGTCATTCCTGTGTTCAAATGTGTGTACGTGCACGTCTCACACTTCCACGCTTGCACCTTATTAAAAGCTCTTACTAAAACCGTGTGCTCCAGATCTCATCTTTCCAGATCCTACATCCATGCTTGTATTTTGAAGAGTCTGGTAAGTAAGCAGAAACTCCACTCAGTCCCCCTCGTCTTCTTCCTCAACACCCTCACTCCCGCCCCATTTCCCTCCTCAGCCTAAATCTTGAGAAAAGCAAAACATTGTTCCTTCTCGGTGTGCATGGACTGCAGGAGATGGTGTGTAAAGCAGGAAGTAATTAGAGCTAATTATTCTACTTAAATCATCAAAAAAAACCTCCACGGCTGCTGCTTCACCACTGTAGTTGGTTAACCAGCGTTCTCACCATATAATTATTGTTCATAGTGGTTCGTTGTTCACAGTGAGACAGAGAGGCAAATGCACATGATGCCCTTGGTTTACAACCATTCTGAGTCATCTGAAAGTGCGTCAGAAATCTCAGATAAATGTGCTGGTGTCAGACGCCAAACACGTCCACTTTCCACATCGTTGGTGTTATGCTGCTCCCTTTAAACCTTCCTTTAAAACAATTTTTTCTTTCCTGTGTTTTTTGTTCTAGTGTTACACCTCCCTCTCTTGCAGTAGGACAATTATTACATTCTCATAGAAAACTTTGCTCACTTATTGCATGTCATTCTTGATAAGATGAATGACATTGTTTCTTTTCTGTGCTCCCTGCCCAGCACTACTGTCTATACTCTCAATTCATAGCTAAAGGCCCTGATATTATCCAAACATATTGCAGACTCTCATGGACATGGGCAAATGACAAAATTTGACTTGTTGCATACAGAGAAAGTATAAAACACCCCACCTAGCTAGCTTGGTGTAAAATCTGCATAATCAGCTTTATGGCAAAATGGGATGTCTGCTGTGGAAATCAGTGACACCAATTTTTAGACAACTATTGTTAATTTTTTTTCATCTAGATATGAAGTTTTTGGATGGAATCTCTACATGTATAACTCTGCTCAGGTGAAGGCTTGTTTGCCGAAACACACATGCCTGATAACAAATCAACAAAGGTAAACTAAGTCCACTGGGCTGCAGCATCCTTTTAACTTTTGAGAGTTCTATTTTAATGGATTTGGCTAGGCGATAATTCAATGTTATTGCTTATCAACTTTCAGTGGAATCATCTCTGGATAGTATGAACATATTGTGCTATTGTTTTACAAAATGGTGTTGTCCAAATGAATGATTATGAGTACATTTTAATAAACTAAACGAGTTATTGAAGTTTTTGCATACATTTACTTAATAGTGATATATTTCAATATCCTTCCTGTTGCATCTAGGTAGTGACAGCACCCAGGAACCAATCTGTCATGTCTTACACACTCTATAGACGATTAGCACAGCTCAGTCCCACGAGTGTCGACCCCACGGCTTGTTCGCGAGTATGTGGGGGGAAGTGAACCCTAATTGCCAGGGGAAATGGGACGGCCTTACAGGGAGGTTTCTATTGTAGCCAAGGCAGTTAACTTGGCTTCTTTCATCTGAGCGTCTCCTTTTGAAAAGGGACATTGTACTTAGCTGCTCAGTGAGCACCGAGATGGGCCTGAGCTGTTAGCAGCTGCATTCCACTGCAGTGCCAAAAGGTGTGTGTGTGTGTTGGGGATTGTTGTTGGGACTCCACAGACGTGCTGTCCCTGATTGCCTGACCGTGTCGCTTCCCCAACGCTTGCTCATCGAAAGAGGCTTCCATTTCTTCAATACTGTCAAGACCAATAAGCTTTGTGACTCCCTGTGCTTCTGCAGTTAAATTACAGCTGAATCTGTCTAAGCCTTCAACTATATGGGTTTACTCTGCAGTATTTTACCTCCAAGCTCTTCCTCAGGGCAGTTAGCACAGAGCCTGCTTGCTTGCTTTATAGTGTAGTTGTTGCAGTGAGCTTCTTCATCTTCTGCCTAGCTTCTTATTGCTCTTTTTGAAGCCAGAGAACTGTTGGGGCGATTGGATATATGCCTTCAGGGACTTGGCTTACTGTAACAAACCCTGGACCACAATCTGCCCAGCTCTTTACATCCACATCATGCCAGACACTAAAACCAGGTTGAGGGAACAATGGGTGACCTGAGGAGGAGGAGGAGATGAGACTCTGGTCTGTGAAGTTCTGCAGCCAAGCATTTACGATAGTCCTCTGCATGTCTGCTTCCCAGTGGAGTGGAAAGGAGGCCATAAAGGGCTGAGGGGAGCCAAGCTGTGCTGGGCCAAGGCATGTGGAGGGAGAGGGTGGGATCCAGGGAAATGGTGGGGGCAGACACCCCACACCCTGAACACCACACTGTGAAAGAGAAGCTGACAGCCACAAATTAATTCAACATTTCAATGAATCATCTCTTCATTTGGTCCCAGTAATCCACTGCTCCCCTCTTTCTTCCTTTACTCTCTCTTCTATCCTCCTCCCTCTGTACCCACGCAACCCTATTCACCCCTTTCCAACCATCCAAACACTTAAAACTCCAGGATGTCTGGAAAGAGAATTTTAGCTGTGTCGCATATCTTTCCTTTCCTCCTACTCATCTACATTTAATTAAAACATCAGAGATAACATGCTGATCTTTGGGGAACATATGGCACTGTATTTCTGTGACCCACTTTTTCATTAACCAGTCTACCCTGCAGGAATGTTGCATTACTTTTGGATAGATACTGTAGGCGGAAAGCTGATAAAGCTGTTACTGTGTTTGAAGTAAATGTGGAATTTTGACTTCTCATAAGGAGATCTTTATTCTTCATACGTAGTTCAAGCACATGTCTTTAGAAATTCAAATTACTGTATGTAAAGTTGAGTTGGGTACAGTAATTGATTCTTAGAAGCACTGTGTGAACAATTCAACATCAGTGCAACAACTCCTTAATCAGAATTTTAAAATAGTGCTTCATGAATAAAACATTTTTATTGAAGAGGATGCACAGTGCAAGAAGCTACAATGTAAAAGTAACTATTAGTGTTTAATAGTTTAAGTCTTGTTTTTTTAAGTATAAACCAGTTGGATTGTGAAAAGAAGGCAGGCTATGGAAATCAGAAATTAAGATGCATCAAGATTTGTTTTGTAATAAAATCTTAGCAGCATGAATAGAAATCAAATCAGTGATGTACCTGGAGCTTCCCAGTCCTGATTTAAAGTAGATTAACTTGTGCATGTTCAGTCCACTAATGCAGTTTTGCAGTCATCATGTCCACTGTAATCTCACCTCCTCACCCTTTCTTTAAACACAGTTGACCGCCTGGTTTCTGTGGCAGAGAAATTTGAAGAAATGCAGAAAATTTCCTTACAGTTCCATGTGGCAGATCACTGGAGGAAAATAACTGAAAGACACCTTCTCAGTGAAACATTCATCATGATTTTATTACCTCACAGTGGTTTGTGCCTGTGTGGGTGCACTATGCCAATATATATTCCTGAAGCTTGTCTCTATTGAGTGCTCATGGTGGCTAAAGCAGTAGTGGTGCTTTAGATCCCTCATCCTGCAGCCCTAGCCTGCTGCTCACTCAAGGAGAGGAGCTTGACAGTCCAGTGGCTCTCCATGTGAATACCTATCATTGTCCCTCTGGTTTGAGGGAACTCTAGAGGCTGGCGTAGGACACGCTGGCTGGGGTTCAGGAACTCTGCGGGGCCAGAGATTAGCAAGGCATGGCAGGATCCCTGATAACTGACACCCTCCACGCAGGCATCTGAGCTGCTCTCCTATCCCACTAAAGACTACAGCCACAAAGACGCCTTTCAGCGCTGGGCACGGTGGCGCTAATCCCCTTAGCACAAAGACCCGAGCCACTGATAGCATCTAAATAACTCTTCAGTAAATGTCATTTGCCTGAATTAGCTGTATAGTATCTCCTGATGCAAGTGGATTGCATTGTGGGTTGTACAGAAATATTTGTGCCTGTTGTGATTTCTCTGGATGTGCTGTTGAGTGCTGCCGTTTAATAAGCCATGGGGACAGGTCGCCCACTAAGCTGGTCTGCTGTTGGCTGCTTGGCTCGGGGGTTTAGGTCAATTTAGTGCTGCAGCTTTGTCAAAAGCATCCTTAACATTCATGTGGCATCAAACCGTCTTACTGTTGGTCCTCACTGACACCATAGCCTTTTAACCGTTGGAGAGGAGCCTCTGAACACTTAACATCCATACAGTTGATATTGCCTTAGATTTCTGTTATGTGAAATGGCTTCTGGGCATCGGCTGGACTTCAGGCTTATTCAGGTCACCAAACTTTAGATTAAGGTTAGATTGTCCTTGCAGTGCTGTTGTCACAAAAAGGGTAAAGAAGCATTGAGGGCCAACAGCGTAAGAAAACTGGCCTTTTTCTGCTCTAGTTTATAGTTTGTACTACAGAGTATTTTTAAGATTGCTTTTTGGGAAAAAAAAAAGGGAAAACCAGCATCATGTTATGCACATATCTGATGGAAATGTGACAAATACCCACTGAAGCAAAATTCTTAACAAGTCAGTATAAAGCAAAAAATACAGCAGCCAAAGACATACTATCACTTGAGCATGAATATCAACTCTCCTGCCTTTTAAGGAAAAGCATACTGGGAGGATGGCTGCTTGAAGATAGGAGGATCATTGCCTCTCTCAGCAAAAATATATTACCCTTAATTGACCTTTGACCACTGGTGAGGTTCCTTCTCCCAGGAGGATCACTGTCCTGCCATGGTTGCCGTGGAAACGCCTGTTGGAAGATGCTGTCTGGACAGACAGATGCATGAGGGATGCTCTGGGTGCCTCAAATTGCACCAACACACATTTTGTGTTCTGTTACACACAAACCACCACCTCCCTAAAAATGTAGCCATATTACAAATGATTTATAGATTTATAATTTAAGTTCTCATTTGTACTTGCAGAATCTAATTATATGATACATTTATTTGGCAATTGCTTCAATAACCAAATTAGAATTCTAACCATTTCTTTACCGTGCAGTTCACATCCCCTCCTTGTGTAAGCCCATTATGAGGGCATGTCTGGGTCCTTCCTTAGACAAGACCTTGAGGTGCACAGGGCTGCGGATCAATACATCCTCTGAAATGGAGAATGGAAACAAACAGCCTGTGTGTTGAAGTCTACAAGGAATGAACGATCCCTAGCCTAGCGTTTTTTCTCTCTTCCCTGCTGTCCCACCGGTCCTGGGTGAGTTTCAGAGTTTGAAAGGGGGGTTTTACTCACTACAGTGCCCTGTCCCTCCCAGCTTTCATTCAATAGGGCTGACACCCGAGAACTGGACCAAGGCTGTAGCCCTATAGCCTGGCTTCTGGGTTTAGGCCAGATGGAAAGACAGACCAGACTGTTACTGGACGCCTGAGAGGGGTGGGGTGGGGGCTGAAATTAGACATGCAGATACTCCTTATTTTACTGTGTAACACGATCTGTTATTGTTTGGCATTTGTCGGTAAAGCATCACTGTTTTTTTTTCTGTCGGGAAAGAGATCTTTTTGGTAGCAACAGGGTAGGCAATTTAAAAGTCAAGGGAAGGATCTGTTACTGAAGCTCGCCCAGCCTCTGAAGCCTGAGAAAAATCATTAAATCACTAGGTTTGGAGGCAGCGGTCACCATTGATGTGAATGAGAGGCAGAGCTGCTCTTTGTGCTACTGATACTCTGGTGGGGGAAAGACGGTTACAGATGATGCTTAACAGCAAGGGTTTCCTTTACACCTTTTAGAAGCCGTCTGAGATTTATTGGACATCCTTCTTTTGAGCATGTTCAAAGATGAACTTAAGGCAGTGGGACTCAGGTGGGTTATGGTTGTGCTAGTTACCTCTGGTTTGTTAACTGGGGTTTCACGTGGCTCTTTTGTCTTCTGTAAGATAATAGCAGGGAGAACTTGCAGCCTACTAAGCATCATTCAGAAGCTTTGCTGTATCATTTCAGCTCAGTCTTAAGGCCTGGTCACACCAGAAAGTGGCCCAGCAAAATGTATCTGTGCGTCTTCATGAAATTTGTGGTTCTAGAGGCTTGGTGACATAGTGACTGCTCGCAGGGCCAGTTAGTAACTACAGTACTACTGTAGTTGACCAGCTGGGGAACTTGCTAGTGCAAGTCAGTCAGTTTCATTCAGTAAGAGTTATTAAATGGGGATTAAAGCTGTGTGACCTACCGGTAGCTCTGATGCCAATGTTCACACAGTTTATTCAAAAGACATATTGGAACCATCAACTCCCATCTCATAACTGGCTCCAAACCATTCCTAACAGTTAACACTACCAGAGGAGGTTAGAAAAAAGTGGATGGCCCAACACAGCATATAAGCTACCATAGCTTCCTCCATTTTGGCCTCTCCAGCTGTCCATTCCCCATCATCGTCAAGACTGCTTGATATTGGTCCATACATCACAAATTTGCATTTTAAAGTCCACCAAAGTTTTTTTTTTTAGGAGGACATTTTGTGCCTTTTATTTTACAGTGGACAGTAGAGAGATGACCTGAAATGAGGGAAGACAGCGAACGAGGGACGTTGTGGTTCATGGTCGGTGCCTATGCTTTTGTTTTAAAACGCATAACTTTTGCTACATTTACACCTAGCGTTCACATTACTCCGGTGTTTTCTAACCCCTAAAACGGACAGTTTTAGTTTGAAAGCTCCAGGGTTGCTTTTTAGTGAGGAGGGGCAAAAACGGAGATGTTCTGAAATGATGCCGCAGACACTCACGGTCGCTTCCTTGATTGTCGTCTGAAAGCAGCTCGCCCCAGTGTCCCGATGATGTCACTGCACCCAGAAGCTGAGGTCGGGTCGTGTTTCCATTTGCCTCAGTCATAGAGAAAACACATATACCTCCTACCCACACAGTGTCCTGGAAACATTAACCTTGGACGAGCTCTGCGTTGAGCCGCAGATCACGTCAGGCTACATATATGTGCTGCATTGTCCTTGTAATGGGTTCTCCCCCTCAGGCTGGGAGTGCTGGCAGAGACAGAACACCCTCCTGCTGTCTTTCTTTCTTTACTTAATCCTCTTATAAATAGGCCAGTGTGTCTGTTTTACAGGCAATAAAGCAATGTGTTCTGAGCGTGTCAGTAAGGTTCAGGGGGTGAGCAGGAGGGCGAGGGGTCTCCCAAGGTGCCAAAGGTCTGGTCTTTAAGACGCTGCAAAATGGATATCCACCTCTCTCCCGCTTTTTGATGTACTATCTGTTATTTAGCTTTTCCTTCTCTCCTCTCTCCCCTCCTGTGGCGTTCAGACTGAGCCAACATGAGCCCAAAACAGTGGGAAGATAAATGGGGACAGGGAGCCAGTGAAGGGGAAAAAAAATAGATTTGTGTTGCACTGCTCATGGGGGCTTTTAGAAAATATACTTGGAGCACCTTTTCATAGATCGTTCCTTTGAGGCAGAGAGAAAGCGAGGGAGGAAGATGTGTTGACCTGAACCGCTCTTTCCTGGATGAAAGCTTTACCCAGAAGCCTTTTGTTTTGGCACACGAGACCACTCCTGCTGTTGCCGGCGAGGTTTATACCGCCAGCGATCATGAACCGTAAATCCATCATGGCCATATAGTTTTGGGGAAATATATGAAGGATGAATAGATAGATTCATGTTTACAGCTGGATTGATTTATCTTGTCCTGCACTCCATTCAGATTACAGAGTTTATGTGCCAGGACGCATCTCACTATTACTGCAATGATGCATTGTGTGAGAAGTACATTAAAGAAACCTCTTTCAAAGATAGAAATGTTCATGTTGTCTTAAGGTCACACTCCAAAAGAACAGAAGTGATGCTGGCAGAAAGAAACTCTCTCCTGTTTGTGTCGTTATCTGTGTTGATGTCGAGCCCAGGGCTAACATTCTTGCTTTCTTTTTTTCTCTCCTCATGTCTGCTTGGACGTGACTACGGGCATTTCCATCAAAGGTAAGCTTAAATACATTTCCACTGCCTTGTTTCTGCAAACCAAACACATTTACTGTGAGGTCGTGGGAAATGTCCAACTTATTGCTTCACAGTAAGACTTGTAGCTTCAGTATTGCCTGGCTGCTTAACCTTTTAAGCAAACCATCGATCAGTCAGAAGTGCTGACTTAGTTGGTGTGTGTGTATATATATATAT
>LKNJ01000427.1:114348-369429 GCA_002120245.1 Maccullochella peelii
ATATATATATAGCAGTTGGATGTTGCAGCAGAAACGTGGCATTGGATTGACCTAGAATAAAATTGTAATTCTCAAGGGGATAATCTCCTGCACAATCACTTGTCCTCCTCAGTATGAGATAACGATCGAGTAATGACAGTAGCAGACTCTGTTTTACAGACTTTATAAAGCTAAAAGCTGAATGACTCTGGGCATAATATAAGATGTGATCAGAATGACTGAAACAAGTGTTCAGGTCCTCTTCTTTCTTTTTTTTTACCCTTTATTTTGAAAGTATTCTCTTCTTCCTTCCCCTATTATGTTAGCTCACTTCCCTCCATGATGGGTAGTTTGCCAGGGGATTTTAGAGTGCCACCACATTCCTGGTTGGCACTCATGGCTGGACACAGCCGAGGTGCAGGCATTAGCCAGAGCCGCCTGCAGAGAAGAGGCCGGCACTGGCAGCCAAGGACTCAGCGCCCATCTGCTGCCAGAGCCAGTGAGGGAACCATCATTTATTACTTCCACTGATGCGAAAAGCAGCTCCTGTCACTCTGGAGACATATTGTCCCGTGATTGCTGCACTCTCTACGGATTCCGTCCCAAGTCTGCATGTTTGGCTTTGGGTTGTGCAGTGAAGGTATTTTCCCCCTCTTTCTGTTTAATCCATTGAACTTGTTTGTCCTCACAGATCATATTTCAGAAGGCAAGACACTTGGAAACAGCGTCCCACTTCTTCCCTCTGCTTTATCTCATATCTGTCATATTACTCCACTGAGGCGGCATCTACAGGCCTGCAGAGGACGATTTAACCATGCAGCCAGCTCCCACTTAAAAAGTGGGCTTTTAAGTCTGAAACATCTATCAGACTTGTGTGTTTAGCCTGCAAACTGCTGAGCTCCTCTGTTCCATTGTGACTTAATCTTCCATCTTTGGCTCATAATGCTGGAAAGATATTGTAGAGTGTGACCCCAGATGTTTAACATTACTGTTCCTTTATATTTAGTTTGATACTAAATCCTCTAGTAATTTTTGCTCATGCCTTTTGCAGGGTAGTTATAGCACTTACTTGTGTAAACAGTTTGCATTAGGCTTTCATGTCAGCTGTGTGTGTGTGTGTGTGTGTGTGTGTGTGTGTGTGTAAACTAAACATAAGTACAAGAAATGGCGGCTTTTATTCTCCAACGCTGTACTCTTCAGTTTTCCCTCTCAAAGTGGTGTCATTACTGGATTAGTGCCCAGTTTTTCAGGACCAAAGAGACAGGAACGACCCAACCTGCCTTACCTGGGCAAAGCCTAATCCGTCTTAATCTAATAATTGCTCCCATATTCACTCTGTCTCGCAAGAACACAGCTGCAGGGGACGGCTGTGGCTCCAGTTTGCTGTGCACCATGGGTAATAATACCCATGGTCCCTTTCATGGCCAGGATCAGATCTGTGGATGCCGCAAAGGTTTTTCATCGTCATCGTTTGGGCGTTCCAGACAAATTGTATAACCTCTTCTCACTGCTTCTTTCTTTCCTCTATTCCTCTCTCTTTCCCTCCCTTCTTGTCGGCTCATGTTCTGTCCCTGGCATGCGTGAGTTACACAGAGATGCATTAGGCTGCCTGTGTTTCAACAGTCAGCCCTTTATGAGTGGGTGTTGAAAATTGGTGGGAGCTGGCCATGCTCAGATGTCTCTATTTTAGATACAGCATGACAGTTATGAAGCCTGGTGTAGAGGGACAGAGCAGCGGGGGGTGGGGAGAGACATGGCTCATATCTTCTCTGAAAGGCTTCTTCATGTGCTGAAGCTCCATCTGTCGTAAAGCAAGCAGATCACTCACGCTCTGTGAACTGCCATTGATACATCATAAGATAATATGGAATAGCAAGACACTGTGATGCTATGCTAATGCTCTGCGTTGAGATAAAAGAAGAGAGTTAGCAGTTTGATGCAAAGACATCTACTTCTACAAACTGGTGACATAGAAGTGAAAAAGAATTGTACCAAGTGTGCAGAATCTATCAAAGTAGATTTTTTGTATAATGTAATAGAACTATTTGTATCTGTGTGCTATTTAGAAAAGCAATCCAAACACACACAAAATCAGTTACCTGATGCATATTCAGTCCACTATGTTTTTCCTGCTTAAACTATGAGCTATAATTATGTATATTTTTCCTGCTGGCTATATAATGGAGATCCCTACTAGTCTCCTTAGGGGCCAAACTAGTCCCAGTCCTCAGTCCCACCCTGAAGCCTGCTGCAGGCCTCCTAGTACAACTAATAATGAGGCGATAATGGCCTAGGATGGGTGGCCTATTAAAACACACTTGAAGGAGCGTTTGGGTGGGGCCTAGCCAACACTTTGATGCTGTTGACTGCCTCCCAGTGCGCTTATTAAGAGATTTATGGCTGACGCCTGCCCCCCACCCCNACCCCACCCCACCCCACCGTTACATGAGTGTTTTTATTATTTTTCCTGTCATAGAGACCATATGGAGCACTTCTTAATTTCAAAGGCAGAGGTGTGCTGGCAAGCGGTGGCTCGTTAGGAGGGATGAGAGGGCATTTCATAACGGCGTAGGAGAGGTGACATACTTCTGTCAAAATGCCATGTCAAGTAGGTTTCTGGGGGAAATTTCTATGATCTAATAAACAGCTGCGATGCAATCAGTGTCATGTTTCTGATGAAAGAGCTCATTTTAAGAGTTGTCAAAAAGGGGATCGCACTAGAAACTCCACTGAGGGCAGCTGTTGCTGCTGCTTGAGGGAGGAGTGAAGCAAAACCATGGAGAAGTCTGTTCCACCTGGAGAGGTTGCATGCCGGTTGCCATGCCAATGTTGCCGATAATAAGCTGGGGAGGTGGGTCTTTGTCTAGTTGGTGCAGAGCTCGCTCCCTGCTGTCAGCAATAAGATGGAGAGGAAAACTGATAAACTGATAGTGATCTCAGTGAGGGTTGTTATAATGAGCCAGGCCCTCTCTTTGCACACGAGTCGCAAGTCGCTTTGCAGAGTGAGACCCCTCCACAGAGCAATTACCTGGTACAATAAGAGCAGCGATTGAATTACGACAGCAGGCGTACATACCAGTGTTACTGGTAAAAAGGCAGCCCAGCTCTGCTGCTTTGAACACGGTTTTCAATTAGAAGCAGTGGGATGAACACAGAGATGTGCACTGCAGATGTATGACCCACAGAGAATAAAATACTACCTGAGGTCAGTTTTTTGTGTGTAATGGAAAGAGACAGCAGGGACTCGTTCTTTTGTATTGCTTTGATGTATTTTAGCTTGATAGTGTGGGGCTGTCTCTGTAATGGCTGAGGTTGAACATTGTCTATTTGTTCACACCTGTAAGTAAGTAAGTAAGTAAAACTTTATTTATATAGCACCTTTTTTAACACAGGTTACATCAACATCAATACAAATATAAATATACAGATAATAATATAAAAAATCATTTTAAAAACAAAGTGTGTAGAAAGTTACCCTGTATGAGACTCTGATATAATTTATAAAACCATGAAAGGAGACCCTGCATTGTATGCTGTTAGATTTCATGGATGGAATTAGTGCTGAAACAAAATGAACCTCCACCAATTTTAAAGGTCATTTAATGGTATAAAGGAATAGTTCGACATACATTTGCACTTAACTAAGAGTTAGATGACTATAACTTCCTGGAGTCTAGTTGTCACCGAGAGGTTGCCAGGCAACCAGCGAAGACTTCAGGAAGTTACTGCGCTCTACCAAGAAATAGTCCGGCACATAACCACCCTGTAAAACCACAACCTGACGTTTTTACACTTCAGTTTTGTACAGATTAAACAAACTAGATATGATACATTAATTAGTGAGGTTTAGAGGTGCTGGTTTGGACAGAGCCAGGCTAGCTGTTTCCCCCTGTTTCCAGTGTGTATGCTAAGCTAAGCTAACCGGCTGCTGGCTTTAGCTTCATATTTAGCATACAGTTGAGAGTGTTCCAACCATCTCATCTAGTTTTCAGCAAGAAAACAAATAATTGTCCTTTCCAAAATGTCATACAATTCCATTAAGTCATATATCAAGCAGAAATATCAAACATCTGCAGGTTCCAACTTCTCCAATGTAAGGATTTGTCTTTTATATCACTGTGAATTAAATATTTTGGGACTGTTGGTTAGACAAAACAAGCAATTTGAAGGCATCACCTCCCAGTAATAGATTAATCAATTAATCCAATAAATGACTTGATTAATCAATAATAAAAAACAGTTGTTAGTTGCAGTCTTTGACTAGTTTGGGATTAAGTACATGAACTCCCCCTTCTCTTGCACCTTTTTAATTCCCTGCATGAAGTGAAGGACAAAGTCACCTAGTGTAGTCTACAAAAGCTGACAGAGGTCAATAAGGAGATCAGTCTGTGGTGAACCAAACTGTCGCTCCCGTTCCAAGGGTTTGACAGAGACATTGTACCTGGTCTGACTCTGTCCTGTTTAATGTCTCTGCTGTCAAGTTAAATCAGGCAACCCGACCTCTTTTGTTTGCGCGGCATTTCAGCTTCATGCACTGATGAGTTCTCTGGAATCTCCAACGTGAATTGGGCAAACTATTGTTGACACACAGCGTTAAAATACTGACCAAGAGATCACTGAAGCATGAAAATGCACTTTTAGCAAAATAAACTCAATTTGACATCAGTATCTGAGATTAGCTTCTGTTAACAGTGATTTGTTTAGTTTAGACCAAAGATTCTGCGTCTTTTGTTACACTTTTTTTTTTTTTTTTTTTTGGTAAATATGATACACATTCTTCTCCAACATTGCGTTGTGTGCGTTTGTTTTCTCTGAGACACTCGTTCATGCAGGTACACTTCTCACTAACACATTAATCTCTGTATTTTTTGTTGTAGATGGAATTTAAATTGCAATTTGTCATGACATCACAGTCTCAATAAATCTTACCTGTTTTATGCTCTTTTGGGTTTTTCCACTGTGGTTATCAGACCATAACACTGTCAGTTTTAAGGAAGATCTTCTGCCAACCAGTTTTTAAGGAGGCAGCCAGGGGAGGCAACTCAGTCAGTGGAAAACTGTAGCCTCACACACACACACACACACACACACACACACACACACACACACACACACACACACACACGTGGTAATTTGTTGACAGGCAATGACAGCTCTGTCAGCAGGCTTCGGTGCTTCCCCTGACGTTGCCCTTCATTCCCACCCCAATTTATCTCCCTGACGTCTTGGTCCACAAACACAACTGAGGACAAAGCTATCACGGTTTTTCATCTGAGGTTTTATTTCAGACTTTTAAAAACACACTTGCTTGCACTGTGACAGACGGTTATGTGCCTCTCTCTGCAAATGCCAACATGACACTAATCCAAGCTGTCACCTCTGAGATTTCATCAAGATATGATAAGCCTAATTGTTCTATAACATTAAAATTATTTGGCATTCATATGGTTACTACAGGTTACTATTAATGATATATATGATTACAGTACATGGAAAAGAAAGGGATACTATACAGTCAACATAAAATTAATTGCACTGCTGTTTACAACTAATATGAGTTTAATAGGGACTCCAAACAGTATCTAGAAATTTAGCTTTAGCATTTCATGGTCTTTTCATGAGGACTATTCTAATAATATTCAGTTATAAGATTTTCATTATTAAAATAATGATTTTGAAATTAACAAAATCCAACATAGTGTAAAGTTTCTGTCACTGATTGTATTGTCCTATGTGGAACATCTCCACCGGTCTGGTACTGCAAAGTATCGCCTGGTGTAGTTTCTTTTTTTCTTTTTCTTTTTTATATCTGTGCCATTAGGACACAAGTTTAGGTACCGATATGAAAACAGTACTTTTTTTTAAATATCTTATTGGGGAATATAAATGTGCCAAACTGCTCAATGCATCAGTCTTAAATAAAGCTTTTGCCTATACAAAATGTTGTTTAAAGTTAGAAAAGTTTCTTGATTTTAGATCAGGAATAATCTGATCAAAGAATGGGACCAGGTATTCAACGCCAACTTTCGTTACTTGATATTTGATGCTAAGAGCACATTTCAGCTGGTACTCAAAAGGTATTTAGGTTTGACACCCTGGGCTACTTCTAAGGAGGTTAAAACTAATTTGAAGCATTGACGCATATCTGTTTATACTATACCACACTGTGCATCTCACTGTCTTCTCCTGACAGTGAGGACGTTTCTGCTTTTGCTCCCTGTTTCGCTCTGTTTGACATATCCACCCTAGTAGGAATGCTATTCTTGTTAGTTTGACATTCCAGTTAAGCGGCAGGAATCTGAAGCAATTGCTGAATTGCTGGAAATAAAAATATGATATACGCGCCCTCTGCCCCTCCTGGCATGCCTGACCTGTTTAATGGAGTACTTTAAAGTTGACCTCATTACCTGACCCTATGGATGTGAGAGGAGGACGTTTTCCTCTTAAAGTTGACTGCAGGGCAGTAGACTGACGTGTCCTATAATGTAAGGAGCTCCGCCATGTTCACAGGGTTAAACATGGCAGGGCTGACGGCACAACAGCTGCTAAATTAGATGCTTTTAAAGAGAGTAGTCTGCATCAGTGTTCCCTCTCTACCCATTCTTTGCTTCTTGAAAAATTGATGACATGTTTTTCCAGCCTGTGCTCAGTGTGTAGGCCCTTGTCTGACCTCCTGATTGCTATTAACTAAATAAGATGTTTCATTCTGCCTCCAAATTATGCCAAGCTCTGTTTCATATGAGAGCTTATGTGAACTCTTCAATCAGAGGCGCTCTAATCGTGTCTTCCTTTTGGTACTCTTTTGAAGTCGCACAGTGTGTGCAGTTTGAGTAAAGAGGGCTGATGGTATCTGGAGTCTCGCTGCTCTTATCCGTAATTGGGTTATGTAGATTGTGTGGCTGGGGAGAGGAGGGAGTAATGAAAATAGAGTGATCATGGATGGTAGTTGTGTCTAAATTAACGATGGCAGAGGAGACGGAGATGATTTTGAATAGTGCTGTTTTCATACATCACTTTAAACTCTAGAATGGACATTTGTTAACAAAGAGTGTTTGACAAAGTTTTAATGGGTATCTGCAGCAGATTAATGTGTGAAATTCTGTGAGAACTGTGTTTCACTGAGGCCGAGGCGTCGTTGAGATAAACATCTAATAGCAGCCATGTTGAACGCTCCAATCACTGTCTCATGCTCCGTCAGCAGCGCTCATTTCTGCGACTCCAAGACTCCTCTGCTGTCCTGTCACTAAAACATTTCAGAGCAGCTGTCTCGCTTTCGACACGGTCCACCGAGAGACTGTTAAACCACACACATACGGGCTATTTCAGCTCCCACAACAGGCGTGTCTGGTGTTGAGTATTTGTGGGTGCTGCTGTTTGTGTGAGTGCATGTTTGGCTGTCTTCCCCTTTAATCTCTCTCAGCCTCAGTCCTGTGTGTCACCCCTGGTTGTCATCACCTTGCAGCAGTTTCAGAGATAACACTGTCCTGTGTGATGACCTGCTGGAGACACACAATCCTGATTACAGGACCACTGATAACGCCATCTTTGATGCCGCTGTTTATCCGAGGAAATAAAAGTTCTTATCTTAAACATTTTTAAAAATACAGTACATTTTTCAGAAATGTCTATTCAGTTTTAACAAAACTTTTACCTGCACAATGAAAGCCTGTAGTCTGTTTAAACATTACATATTAAACAAATAGTTTGTCTTATCTGGATATTGATTTCATTGTTAATGTCCATAGATAATGCACACACACACACTCCCTGCCCGAGTTACCCACAATACCCTCTGTTTTTGACTCGCACTCTGCGTCTTGCATTCCGCCCGATGCTGATATGGTGATACAGTGTAGTTTTTCTTGAAATACAATTCAACCTCTGCCTGCCTGCGCCACCAGACAAAGCTGAGAAAGAGAGAATGGAGGCGTGGGTTGCTGATGAGCCCATTATGGTGGGATCTGGCTGTCAGGCCGACTTGAAGGCGACTTCCACCTGACAGCCCTGACAGCCGAGCCAGGCTTAATGGGCTCGGCAGTGCAGTGAGTTGAAGAGGAGAATCCCTTTGCGCAGATATTTTACCCCTCTCAGCAGTTTCCCTCGCTGTCTTTAACCTACTTTCTGTCTCTTCCAACTTTTTTCCAGATACCTCGATCGACATCCAAGGAAACTCGAACTATTTTGAAAACGAAGAACTTAATATTTCATGAGCGATCTCTGCTCATCCGGGTGCATTAGCGTATCCATCGTAAGCTTTTCCCGGCAAGCGCATATTGATTGCTATCAGAGCCAGGACTCTTTTCTGTTTTCTGTTTTTCTTAATCTGTGAAGAGATGGAGTCTCCCAGGAGGACGAGTAGCAATTTTCTACATCTTTGATTTATTGAGACATCAGATTCCTTTCCTGTTATGAAGCTTTCTGGTTAAAAAAAAGAAGACTACGTTTTAAATAAATTGAATAGTCAGTCAACAGAAACTTCAATGATTAATCAATTATTTAAGTCTTTTGTCAAGCCTATATTTACTGGTTCCAGCAGAAGTTTTAGGTCATTTTAGATTAAATATCTTTGATATTTGAATTGTTGGTTGGTCAAAACAAGCAATTGGTAGATGTCCCATGGTCTCTAGAAAATTTTAATGAGAAACTTTCAATATTTCCTTTTAATAGACATTTTATAGACTAAACTATTAATCTTAAAAATAATCTACAACTTTCAATAATGACATTTTTTATTGGATAAAGCTCTAATTAAACTTAAAGTTGCCCTGTGGAGCTCATAAAACATTTGCTGATTATTTTAAAACCCTGCTTTGTCTACATCTATGTTTGCTAGCTTGCAGTCTTCTTCTTCACTGCCTTTAATGACACATTACTACCCTGGTTACTGCCACCAACTGTCGATCAATAGAGTAGTGTGGAACCGGTGTGAGGGATGCGTCTTGTGTTGCCGGTGTGCAAACAAAACAAAACGAGGAACCACTCCTAAAAAAATTGCTCCATAGCGCTACTAGTGGTCCAAACCTCCACAGGGTACCTTTTAATGATTTATTCTACTTCACTGTATTTCTTTCTTCTGTGGTTAGCTCAATTGTAGACGACATTTGTCAGTTTAACATTCAACCCTTTCATTACCTCACTGTCAGCATTGAAGTGTTTATATAAGAACATTCCCGTCCTGTGTTCCCCAGTCTCACTGTTTGTTTTCCCCATTATCTAGAACTCTCCCTTTCAACCACTCTCACTTTGAAGGGCCCTCAGTAGGAGTTTGGATAGCATTTTCCCTGCTTATCTCTTTGAAATGTCACTCTGTGCAGAGCCAAGCATTCCCCTTTCCTTCAGCCCGTGTGTGACTCAGTGAAAAGCACAACCTAAATTAATTATTGTATTGATTTGGTCAGACAGACACAACTTTAGTAGTATTTGTGTTGCAGTGTGCCTTTGTCATGGTGGTAGAGAGGGGATACGGGGTGGCAGCTGCGCCTTTGTGTATATGATTGTGTGTGTGTGTGTGTGTGTGTGTGTGTGTGTGCACCCTTGAAGTCTGTTTATATGAGCGTTAGAGAGGCAGGGCTGCAGTGTGTGTGTGTGTGTGTGTGTGAGTGAGAGAGAGAGATGTAGGTCACGATGCCTTCCCTGTTTGAACAGTACAGTAGACTTGGCAGATTTCCTGAGATGTGATAGACTGTGCCTCACTCTACCCTCTCACTCTCTCTCATGTCTGTCATCCTGTGGTATGTGAAAACACCTTATCTGTATTTGCTGTCTCTGCTGGGACTCTTCCCAGAAGTCATTCCCTATCTAAACGCACACAAACACACACACACACACACACACACACATACACACCCATATGTGCGTCCACACATGCACAAACTCCCACTGCATGTCAACATGCATCTCAAATGAAACCATCAACTGCATGCCACAGCTCTGCCGTTCCCCCACCAAAGCTTGTAACATCACCGTACACAGAGGAAGCTCAGTGTGATGGAAGTTGGCACTCTACCTCACGCCCCAGCTGTAAGCTCGGCACGGAGGCAGTGCGCTGTCTGTGAACATTACTTGATCGATTGTTTAAGGTGAATGTTGGGGATGACTCTGCTGGTGTTTCCAACCCATCTGCTGCCTTTTATCCCAGTTTTACACAGATGGAACGTATTCACAGCCTCTTAGGAGAATTGTTAGAGACCACTTGCTTATACAGAAGAGAAGTTGTAACAATCCTTTGTGCAATAAATCATGTGAAGCAATCGTACTAGAGCTCAGATGATGGAAGAATGATTTATGAACTAGGGCTAACTATTATGTCTATAATCAATAAATCTCTTGATCATTTATTCCTATTAATAGATTCATTCTTTGGTCCATAAAATGTCAGAAAATGGTGAAATATATCCATCAAAAGTTTTCAGAGCCCAATGTGACATCTTTAAGTTTCTTTAACCAGCTGTCTAAAATTCAAATATATTTAATTTATAATGATATAAAACAGAGAAAAGCAGCAAATCCTCACATTTGAGAAGTTTGAACAAGCTAATGTTTGGTATTTTTGCTTGATAAATAACTTTTATGGATAATCCAAATGTTTGTTGATTAATTTTCTGTCTAATTGACTAATGGTGATTGGACACTGTGAGTTAGGCTGCACCTTCAGTCTACATGACCGTGACAAGAATAAGATAAGGCACTATTAGATATAAAATCTCTCTATGGAAAAGAAGTGAGATGGGTGGCATTTCAGTCTAGGTGGCACAAATTGAGGTGAAGGGGTTAAGTTTCATCCCAAGTGAGAAATTTTGCCTGATACAGTAAAGTAAAAGCCAATCATCTGACAGCAGGTTTCTCTCCTGGAGCCTGTACATTTCTCCCCCGCATTGTATTTTCAGCTGAAAGAGAGACCACTACGCTGTGACCTCTAATACAGTGTCTCCATGAAAAAACAAACACAGAACTAAATTCCCCAAAGAAGCCATTGATCCATCTGGCTGCCAGACCTGGGGAAATTTAAAAAAGTATGATGGACTAAAAGTAATAACACTGGAGTATAGTGTCATTTTCTCACAATTTGTTTTTTTATATATATAAAATGTGCTAACATAGATATCTAGATTCAACAGTAATAAGTGCATCCATATAAAAGTGGTTTATAAAGAGCAGTCGGAGCTGGGAGACATTCTCACGAAAAGGTGCGGAGATGGTGATGGTCTGACATATTCAGTTGTTTTTCTCTGGGCTTTACAGAAGTACTGCACTAACTCCTGATTGGTTTGATGTTAATGTCACAGCGGTCGGTAAAATCCTCACAGGGAACATTTGTACCGTACCCTTTTCTCTAGCGTCCTAGAAATGCGGTGACCTTCAGACTGAGCATGTTTGTGTTAGGGCCTTGAAGGGTCACGTTTCTTGTGCTTCGACTGCATCACAGAAGATGTCTGTGGATTTGTCCCATTTTAGGAAAACATTTAATGGTGATTGTTGTGTTCAATGCATCTTGCTATTTTGTCCTTAAACAAAGGAGGAGTCACTGTTTTAGCTACTTTGTTTTCACGATTGCTCTTTAGTGCAGTTGTTGGCGTGCTGAGTAAGGAGGCATTCAGCGGTGGTTTTAACACAAGATTAGTAATGGTTTTATCAGTCTGGGCGGTGTTCAGTTAACAATTATCTCTTTAGGCTTTCATGTGCAAAAACACTCAAGAACCAGACATTCCTCTTTATTTTTGGCACACTATGTGAATCCGTAACACATATCTCCAATGCTTTCTGGTGATCTTAGGCTCAGTTTGATCCCCTTGCCTGTAACAGATGGTATTTCTGTATCTTATTCTTGCTGACATTACTCACAGAGGTCCACATCTTATCTTAATGTTTTGATATTTTTTTGGTTCTCAACCTCTGATATTCTTTACTTTGAAAAGATGCATAGAATTTCTATTCCTGTCTGTAGAATTTAAGGTAGGGGAAAGGCAAAACTATTCACAGCCTCTCTAGCTGTCGTGTACGACCAGCCTTTCTGCCTTGCTGCGTCTTTTTCTGCCTGCCCTGTCTGTCAGCTTGAGCCACCTGCACCTGAGACAAAGGTGAGCCTGATGAAGAGATGAACAGGCAGGAGGAGGACGGGAGCGGTGGGATGAGGAGGGTCAAAGATGGAAGAATAACCTTGGCACATCTTCAACAGGCTCCTTGATTTAACGTTATTGAAAGATCCCCTTTTCACTTGGCTCCAGTCCTGCAAGAGGCTATGAAGACCTACACAAACACACACACACACACACACACACACACACACACACACACACACACCCCGATACGCAGGTGTAGCTGTGCTTAATCGACTCTAGCGGTGGACTGTTCCTCATGATAACAAGCCTTGACATCAGGTATGATAACATTGTGTTACACAGAGCACATGAGGGTCTACCATGACACACTGTGGAGATAGTCATTGATGAGTAGCTCATTGTGGTAGTTGTTCAAACAAGTAGACAGGGTGCAGCTGCATTAGACTCCGTCCTTTGTTTTACCAGGATTTTTCTAATTAGCAACAGTCATGAGTGCAGCTTGCCATGAAAGACATATTAGTGAACTGAAATAAAAATTAATATGTTCTTATGTTATGTTGTCTTTTTTGGTCCTTCAACAGGAGGCAGACGCAAGAATTATCAGGTGGAGGCATATGACCATATTACAATGAGCTGGAATAAGCAAGTTTTGCAAAGAAAACGTGGTTTTTGATGGTCTTGAGTCTTAAAAATCATACAATATGAAGATTAATTGGTTAGCAGATGGGTGTTGATCATAGCTCTGTTACCACGTACTACTGCAGTGTTGTCACCAACATGCTCTTTTAAGTTCCGCTTGTTCCATGACTGCTTTTAAAAAATGGGGGAAATAAAAATGTGAAACACAAACAAACAAAAACAAAATCTTGTTATGAGGAACCAAAACCAAACTGAGACCCCCTGATTGTGTTACTTATGTTGTGATCTCTTAGCTTAACTGTAGCGTATCAAAATGACTGTGTGAAGTATTTTTCCAGCTGTAGTCCAAGTCACATTCTTGTCATTTTCTCCACGGAGATGCGGTAAATAGAGCAGAAAACATGTCTCTCACACAAAGCTTGTTCACAGCGTCATGAGGGGAAATAAAAGATTTTAGTGTGCATGAGGATGTGTGTGCAACACATCATGTCTTGTTTGAGAGGCATGTCTCCCTGAGCTGATGGCACATGACTGTGAGGCTCTCGCGTGTGTGTGTGTGTGTGTGTGTGTGTGTGTGTGTGTGTGTGTGTGTGTGTGTGTGTGTGTGTGTGTGTGTGAGACTGTTAGATCGCCCACTCGTGTCACAGCCTCACTAACGGGAAAAGGTATTTTCTCCATGTTGGGTCTGATAATTTTACGACAAAATAATTCACAGCTAGCCAGTATTGTCTAAGCATCACATTCCTCCACAAGGCTAAGTGGTCGCTATGGCATACACTTAATGAACGGAAAAAGCAGTAAAATGTTAACAGCAGCCCCATTCTAATCCTCTGTCATTTACTTTCCCAATCTCTCTCTCTCTCTCTCTCTCTCTCTCTCTCTCTCTCTCTCTCTCTCTCTCTCTCTCTCTCTCTCTCTCCAATTCCAGTCCTGTCCATCCAGGGTGCTGCCATCCAGTTCACCAAGGAGCCCAAGTCCCAGGATGCCTTGCACGGCCGCAGTGCCATGCTACGCTGTGAGGTCAGCGATCCGGCCGACATCAGTTACGGCTGGCTTCACAACGGCCAGGCCTTAGAGAACGACGAGAGGCGCTTCCAGGAGGGCAGCAACCTCAAGTTCACCACTGTGGATCGGCGGCTGGACGCAGGAAACTTCGAGTGCATCGCACAAAACACGGTCACAGGAGAGGCCCTCCACTCCACCAATGCCTCCTTCAATATCAAGTGTGAGTGTTTCATTTCATGCCATTCTCACCCTCATTCTTAAAAAGAAAAACCTTGAGTGAAAATTGCCAGCTGACAGAGTTTCATAATGGCAGCAAGGGTGTGCATCCAGTTTCTGGATCAAAAAAACCAAACAAAAGTCACAGTATAAGATGACAGGTAGTATGAGCTGAAGGAATGTTTCCACCTTGTTGCCTTGTTCTTTGTGGCTTCCTCTCCCTCTCTCCAAAGGAAACTGGATATGTGTGCCACAGAGCATGTGTTTCTTGTATCTTTTTTTTCTTCCCCCCGTTGTGCAACACTCCTTTTCCCATATACTATCAAAAGGCTTTTGTCTGGAAATTACTGAGCAGTGTAATTTACTTTCTAGCTATATAATTATTTAGGTCTAGATCAACACCCTCCTTGCTCCAGCTTTTTATTCATGTCAGGTTTTTCACTCCGTCACATCCTAAACATTTTTGGCCCATTAAGGTGAGGCACACTAGTATTTTAATTTTGTTGTTTAGCCCCATAACCAAACCTCAATGACCCTCTTAAGTTTCAGAGGAAGCCATGGGAATTCTGCACATCCCCATTTGGGATAAATAACAACCTTGTTCACGTATTGTGGAAGGCCCTCAGGTACCAGTTGTTACTGAAAAGCCTTTGTGTCATACAAACACTGAGTTAGTACTGATGGCAGTAGAAAACAAAAAACCAAAGCAGGGTGAAAAATGGCTCCATCTGGTATATGTTGTCCTCTCTAGCTACATTCAGCCGGGACTTTTTTTTGTTAGCGGTGAAGTTACTAGTTCAAAGGCTGATTACAAGAGCAGATGAGTGTCCAGACCTCCTAGTAGCAAACTGAGAGACAGACGGAAGGAAAGAGCAGAGGTTTAACCCCTGCCTCTATGATATGTCTCCACCAGTGGATATTTGTGGTCTGTGTTGAACACCGACTCTAAATGATTCACGTTTTAGCCAGATGGACCAAGGAAGCACATCCGTTTTCCTAACCATGTCTGATCTGAAGGGAACTGCTTTTATGTGTTGCAATTAACATGATCTAGTGTATCAATAAAGCTCAACTGACATACTCCCACAGATTAAAATGAAAGAAGAAGAAAAAAAAACAAGTTAGACATGAAGCACCAGTTCTTAAGATCTGCCATCATGACCCAGTATAAACTCTATTATATGCCAGGTCATTAATATTCCCACGCATTGGAAAAGAGAGGCATATTTTTATTGGGAGGAAGGTGGTGTATTTATATTAATTTTAAAAAATATACCCCCCCGCTGAACTGATTTAATCATGGGAATGTATATGGGCACTTGTTTACATAAGAGCGGTAATACCTTTTCTGATCAGTGTAGATGTGCGTTGCTCTCGCACAAATAAACATTTAGTGAAAGAAGACTGTCATAATATGCTGGTCTGGATATAAAACAAGGTGTGACTTTATCACCAGTGTTGTTGCAAGGCATACACTTCTCATCTTAAATGTGGCTCTCTTCACTAAGTTGACCAGTGTATCCAAGGCGTAGTAACAAACCTGCTTGCTGTTAGTTTATTTGTAACTGGATTTAAGATAATAATAATAAATGCACATGATATTTCCTTATTTGCGGGTGTTAATGAGCGCACATGTTTGCATGCATGGATTCTCCATCTGCCTGTGAGGGTGTTGATAGGACATCGCATGAAGTAGCCTTTCAAGGAGACCTTTGAAATTGGCTGCTTGAAGAAGCTTTTAGCAAATCCACTATGAGGACAGGGGTAGAATGCTGCGTACACTGACACATTTCTGCTTTTTCAGGTATGACAGCACTACAGACATGCTGTACTTAACGCAGATATGAGCAGCCAGATACATAGCTGAGAGGCGCATATTAATGGATGTAGTGTTATCAATGCACCACACATGAACATTCTGCTAGAAATTGCAAGATCGATGGCTTTGTATCAGTTTAATAAGAAACCACTGACAGTAGAATTCCTGTCCTCTGTTAAAGGAGAAACAAAATCATTTATAGCACAGCACACACTTCACATATTTCAAACACACAAGGTGAAGCAGCATACAGTAATAAATCATCCTTAGTCACTTTTGTATTCTACATCTGTCTGTGTATACCAACACATTTATATCTCTGTCATAATGCGCAGGTTGGCTGGATCCATCCCTGGATCACTTTAGGTGGATGAGACCGTGTTATGACAGATGTTCTCATATTTCCCCAACATACATTTAACAGGCGATAAAGCCGCACGCAGCTTAAAAGTAAAGAACCCCCTCTGGCATTAACCTTGCATGTGTGTTCGCTCATGTGCGTGCTAGTTTGCGTGCATAGTAGTAAATGTGGGTTGTAAGGGGGGTGGGGTTTTCCATATGTACTGTACATGGACTGTACCAGACTAGATTGTTCCCCCTCCCTGCCTCCCGCAGACTGCAGAGAGAGTTAATTTATCTTGCTCTCAATGGTGGGTGGGCAGATCCTGCCAGTTGAGAGTTTTTCAGAGTAATTATCGCCCCTCTGTTTTCACTAAGAGAGGTTTTAGCCCCCCTTAGTCCCTTTGTCCCGCACAGTCACTGGGTCTCGCATGGTCACTGGATCTCCAGCATGTTTGTTGGTCCTGGAGGCAACGCTTCACTTGACTCTTGGTAACAAGATGCAGACTGACAGTGTTTGGAAATAAGTGACACAGAGTCTAGGACGAAGGGAAACGTACAGTAGAAACACAGAGGCAGGCACGTTTTCCTGCCTATTTAATCTTTCAAATCACAGAGCCACTGGCACACAAGCACACACACACGCCGTTTTGGTTTAATCACCTTAACCTACATTTTTTCAGCAGCATCCTGAGTGATCGCCAGTACAGCTCCACTCACACATCCTGTCAACATTCCTACAACTTGAAGGTTTTTTCTTATCTTTTGTGACAAAGTGCAGCTCCTCATGCTTAATGACCCAGGCTCCATCCGTCAGCTCCTCCCCTGCAGAGGGACTTTGCTCCAATGTCAGTGTCTTTATTTCCCTTTCTTCCTTCTCTTTCTGCCGTGTCACAGCAGCAGCATCTCTCTGAGTTGCCATAGTTTGCAGCCTGACTTGTTGACCTCTGTCAGCCACAGCTGATAAAATCTGACACCTCGTCACGCTTTCCCCAAGACTGCCCTAGGGCAATTTAAAAAAAAAAAAAATCACAATATGAAGCCACTCTACCACATGTTTTAGTTCCACATCCATGTGGCACTGTCAGTCAAATCACATCCCCGGCACTCCCCTGGATAACACGATCCACCCTCTCTGTCGCAGAAACCCTTCTCCATGGCAACAAATCAGCTCATTGAGTGAAACAGACAAACACACATACAACTGCCTTTTGGCACAGTGAGGGATGATTGGTCCAAACATCTGCCTTGACAATATCCTCACAATTCATCTGTTATCATCCCTGTGTTGATCGAGCTTCCTGTTCTGCCTCCAACATAATAATTATACGCCCCTAATTATGGCGTTAGCTGCCAGGCCTGCTCCAACACTTAGTCATACAGACGGATTACGGGGAGGTATTTGCCACTAATAGGTTATGAAAGAGTGCCTTCTGTTTGTCGAATGGACAGCTGGAGAAACCTGAACTGTGAGCGGAGTAAAGGGTTAGAATGTGTGACTGTCAGAAAATCCAGATCAAATTGGAAATGAAATGATACCAAGAATTGATTTTAACCTGCTGGAGACCCGAATAGGTAGAAACCGTAGACAGTCACAAGGCAGTGTGTGTTAAGTGCTCATTGTTTCGATGATTATCAGGTCACAGAGGTTAAGCAGTGTTTCCTGTACTGTGATTACTTTTTCCTATTTTATGCAGGTCTTTTTTGTCTCTTCAGCCATGGTGTCTCTTACTGCTCACGCTACCTACCCAGTTCTTTTTGCTCTAATTTCACACTCACGCTGCTGGAATGTAAAATATCTTATAAATGTAAAAAGGTGTGAGAGGGTTTTTCCCAAGGAAGACATACCAGACACTTTTTTCTAATTGGCAATAAACAGCAGAAAAAAACACACATGGACTCTTATGAAAACAGCACTGAATATGACTTTAAAATAGAGGTTGACAGTTTGACACCACCTGATACTGGAAACACCCACCTGTTACTCCAGGCATGTTAAAACAAATTCTTTGATTTCATTTGCAAGCGTCAGTCGTACTGCAGATGATACTTGTTGTTCCATCAAACTTTTTCTTACCCGCTCCTCCTCCTCAGTGACTCACTGTTTCCCCTTCTGGTTTTGTCGGCCCCTTATGCTTCCAGTGCACTAATAATGGGTCTGTCTGAGTGTCTGGCCCCATGTCCCCATAGCTGGAATGGCCTTCATCTCCTCCTCCTCCTCCTCCTCCTCCTCCTCCTCCTCATCCTCCTCACTAACCTACTGGAGCTATTGACTGGAACGGCCTTGACTGATCACAACCAATTAGCATCCTCTGCCGATTAAATGTCAAGACATTTGAGTACATTTGCATGCATGCATTAATGCTTAGGGGCAGAGCATCATCAACTGTGTTTCACTCCTCACCACCTCATACACACACAAACACTTCTCTAACACACACATAAACACACACATTTGTTCCACTGTAGCGTGATGTGTGCACACACACTCACAGTTGTTGGGGCATCTGTGTTAGGAGGAAGCTAATGAGCGGTGGCACAGATGGGGGATATAAGCAAGAGGCATGGAGGCCATGTTACTGTAGAGACTGTTTCCCATGATCCCCCGGGGTGCAGAGAATTACAGAGTCCCTGTATAATTCATTGTGACACGTTCTCCCTCTAGCGCCCCCTCTTACTTACAGTGGTGCTGTGTCCTTCACCCCCCCCCGTCTCAGATGGAGGCTCATGCCATGCATATTTCATAGATGATCCAAACAGTAGCATAGATGCAGCCGCAGTATTCAGCCACAGGCCATATGAATGGAGCTCAGCATGATGGAATGTCTTACACTACACAGCATTCATACACACAAAACCCTCATGGACTCATGCATAAACCAGGGCAACCCAAACAAACATGCTCTCTCAGTGAATGGATATATGCAGCCAGTAACCACGCCGGGTGTACAGTTACTGCATGTCATACAACCACAGCTTACATATCATCACATAAATAACAATTAGCCCTGGTTCTCATTCAGTGTAAACATGAAGTGTTTGTGTAGTCAACACACACAGCAAGCGGAGGGGAATTCCAGCAAGGTACACTAAGGCTGTATTACAGCCAAATCTAAGGTGTCTGTAAGAGCCTTTTATCCATTTATTTGCCTTTTGTTTATTTTGATGAAATACTCTTTTTGTACACTGGTGAGCAGTTACCGACAATGGGACTGCATTTATACAGGAAGGGGAAATACAGCCAGGTGTTGCATGCCAGGTGAGGCATTCAGTTTTTTTGACCGTGAACATGGCATCTGCAGGTAGCGTATCAGTGGCTCAAGTTTGTTCCATCTGTGAACTATCTGTGTGATTGATGATGTTCTACCTGGATGCAAGAAACGCTGTAAATAACTGTAAGCAATAAATGCAGCAAAAAGCAAAAGATAAACGTCTGGACATTATAATCGGACTGAGCATTACACAGTCAACGCTTATGGCAGACGTCGCAGCACCTCAGTGATTTAATGGAAAGCCATTGATTTAATTTAATGCAAAGCCATTAAATCACTCACCAAAGGAGACAACTTGGGTCTCTCTAAATAACCGTGAAATATTTCTTTCTTCATCCAGTAGACTTTAGACTTTAGACTTTAGTGCGCATTTAGCTCAGCAGAAGGCGAGTGTCTCCATCAGATCAAACATTTTTTTGGCTGACACTGAATTGGAATCTGGCTACACCAAAGAGGCTTAGCTTACAGGAGCCACCACAGTCCTTTTTATTGAAAGGGGGATGAAATGCCTCAGTTTATCATAAGATATATCTACTAGTCTCATGCACTGAAAAATAGAAAAATGATCATATGGTACCCTTCTTTTAGGGAAAAGTAGGAATGATTTGCTGCTGTGATGATTTCTTGACATACTGTATATCATTGATATATATATATATATCCCAGTGTGCTGGGTCAAACCCTTAATGGTAAAACCACACTGTTCCCCTCTTTTCTCACTGCACCATGATGCATTCAGGGGACGACTGTGGATCAATTTCCCACCATCTGTTTTCTTCATTTGTTCTCTGGTTCATCTGTCACTCAGACAACATTGATCAGGTTTCATGTTACTTGTGTGAGTGATGCCTCTCATCACTTTGTTGTGGCATTCGCTCCTCCCGTGGCGCAGTGATGATGTAGACACATCTGATCAGGCTTGAAGACATTTTAAACATTGCACTGTTCCAGCATTTTTAAAATTATAACTGGGAGGTGTTATGGCCAAAAGTCAAAAAGTGTTCAATGTTGCCTAGTTACTTTATCCCCGTCTACCCGATTTTATGGGCTTCTCTGACAGCAGAGTAGCCCTTTTAACAGAGTAAGTCAATGAACTGTCCATTAAATGTCCATAAAAAGCACTGTAAAGGCCCAGCTCGCTCTTGTGAGTGCAGGACAGTGGTATGCCGAAGTAAGCTGACCCAGTGATGTGGTAGCTCTCTGCTTTGTCTCTGTTCCTGAGTCATAGTTCTGTCACAGGGATGTGCCCGACTCCCTGCTGCCCCCATTAGCATCGCTGTGTGTCCCGAGAGGACAGATGACAGGGCGACCACTTAACTAAATTTTTCCTCCTGTCGTTCTCCTCAGTTATTCTCCCTGTCCCTCCTCCCGCTTACAGTCTCCTCTGTTTTTCTTCTTCTGCAGGGTTAGAAAGTGGCAGTGTGACTTTAAAGGAGCCCGCATCAGAAGGAGAGATCGAGAGCTCTGCGCCGGTCACATTGCGCTGTCATATTGATGGACACCCACGGTGAGTCTCCTCCCCTGTCACCTCAAGTTCAGAGCTCACAGGGTTAAGGATCATGTTGAGGACTGTACTGAAAAACGATTCTTCTGTCCTCGTTGGCCTCTCTCATGCCCTTATGTTCTTTTATTCCTATTCTTCTTCCTTCCCCCTCTCCTCACCTTTGTATCACTTCTTTTTGGGCTTCATCAATCACCCGGCTCTTCCCCATTTTTGTCTTTACTTCTCCTAAACCTCTCTCATGCCTATCCTCTTTAATACTCCTCTCCCTCACAGGCCGACGTGCCAGTGGTACAAGGATGGGGTGAAGCTGACAGAGAAGAGCCATCAGATCAACAACAAGGAGAGGACGCTCAGCTTCAAGAGTGCCAGTCCAGACGACAACGGCCTGTATTACTGCTGTGCCAAGAATGCAGCCGGGCACGTCTGCAGCAACAGCAACTTCACTCTCAACATTATAGGTGTGTGTGTATGTCCTTACACAATGGTGTGTTGAGCCGCTGCAACATATAAATCATCTAAGGTGTCTTGGTTGACCTTATGCTTTTCTGCCACTCTTAGAATTGCTTGTAGAGCTGCCCCTTACAGTTTCTTCAAATGTCTTGTTTTTTCCCATCAGCAGTCCAAAACTCAAATAAATAATTTTTGCAATAATATATATCAGAAAAAAATCAGCTAATCTCCACATTAGAGAAACTGGAACCTGTGATTGTTTGGCATTTTTGCTTGAAAATGACTTCCAACAAGTAACGTTTTCCACACCTGTGTGGTGAAGAGGAGGAGGGGGTATATGGACCATTAGTGATGAGAAAGAGCTTGAAGAGAAAGTGATGGAGCTCCTAATGTGATTACCAGAGAGTGTGTTAGCACCTTCCTTCTCCGCCACCCACGCAGTCAGAAACAACATCATAAACATCTACCGAGCGAACAACAACATCAGCTCCCTCTGCAGCAGAGTTGATCTGACTGTGTAAATGTAGCTTTCACAGATAGTTTGGTGTGCTGTGTTGTATAGGGAGATCTTTTGTTTTTTTGCAGGCATGACTTTTGTTTGTTGCTTATTCTGTGTGTGTGTGTGTGTGTGTGTGTGTGTGTGCCCTCCTGTGTATTATCCCCTTAGTACACCACAGAGCTAGTACTGTACATATAGCAGCACATCTGTGCGAGTAACCTGATGCCCTGTTTCACTCTAATTAGCCACCTGCAACACACACACACAGACACGCTAGGTTAGCACCTGGCTGAAGGAAGAATGGATAATTGCTGAGTTTCCAGTTACCATGTTACCACCCTCTGCTCTTCTATAGGGCTTCACCTTAAGGAAAGGCTGACAGATTTAGACAGGTTTTCAATGCACGGTCACAGCTTTTTAAGATGAGGCCTCCCCTCCTACTTCCTGGGTGGGCCAGGTGTGCTCTGATTGCACGCCTTTCTTTTTCTTCACACCAACCAGTAGCCATATCCTAATACTGCTACTGGCACTATACCTCCATTAGCTTTTCAGATTTGAAATACTCTCACACGTAAACCTGGATTAATGGTATTTTCATGTTCCTGTTTCTTTATCGAGCACAACGCCCTTCAGCTTTGTATTCAGGGTATAACAATGTCCTAAAATCTGTGTGGTAATTACTACTCCTCTAGGTTGTACTGTACCAAATCTCTGGTTTTGGCAGGTCAGAGCAGCCTAGTCCAGTGTAAGCCAAAGCAGGGGGGTTAGAGGGCGGCTGGCAGGGTAGAAAGGGTCAAAAGAATGTGAATAGAAAGAAAATATTATGCAGTTAAAGCATTTTTGGGTGACGTGACATTGAGTGCAAAATCTTTGTTGCAATATCCATTGTTAAAAATACAAAATGGCCAGTCTTATTGATTGTTTGCCCTCTAAATAATATATGAAACAGATTTGTCTTGTTTCCATATCAGTCGACCCCACTTGAGTCCTTCTAACCCCAGTTTCTTGGAGTAGCGTGACTTTAGATCATCACAGAGAAGAGAGAGATTATCTCCTGTGTGTGATTCTGCTGCAGGGTCTGTTCACTGACCTCATTACGTCTCCCCAGGGCCCCTGAGGTGCTGACACACACCGCCACCTGAAGGCCACTTGCTCACCAGCCTCACACTGCTGTTGGCAGTTTTTAATAAAACCTGGAGTAGACTGGTACAATGCACGAGCATCCACGCAGACGGAACGTGATGGTCTGATACCTGCAGATATAATCGTGCAGATGTTTGTCTACCTCTGTAACAGATAAGAGTTTTCCGCGGCCGGTGGTCACTCCTGAGGACCAGGTGGTGTTGAGGAACGAGGAGGCCGTGTTCCACTGCCAGTTTACAGCCGTGCCGGCCCCAACGTTGGTGTGGTACCACGAAAATGAGCTGCTGACGAACAAGACTCGGTATGTTGAGAGCTAAACCCTCCCCTCTGCATCACTCTTTTCTCTCTCATCGTACATCTAACTCCTCCTATTCCTCCCCTCGCTCTATATTCTCGGACTCCCCTCTCCCACTTCATTCCCTCCACATCCCACTTCATTCCCTCTCCTTACTTACCATTATATGAGCTTCAGCTGCGGTCGGGTGTTCTTTTGAACCTAGTGAGGTGTAACCTTTGTGTTGGGCTCTCTGTATGCTGTTACAACTCACGCTCAAGACAAATTGCACATTAAGGAATGTCATTACTGGAACAGAACGCTGTAAAGTTTCTCAGCAGCCTGCTATACTTGTACTTGTACACAGCCTTTCTCTCCAGCCTATCACAAAGTACTTTGCAGCTCTCCAGTGTTCACGCACAGAGTGGAAAAACCCCTCCAGCTACAATCAACTTATCAGCATGTCCCCTATAAACATATAAGAACTAGATAATAACCAATTTCTATACCAAGTGCCAAGTATACCCTCAGGGTTCATAGCACCTCATGCTTATACATAGTTACATTGTAGGCAGCCTGCTCTGTGTGGGGAGTGAGAGCCTGGTTTTTTAAAGTGATTATTGTGTTCAGTGAGCAAGGGAGGTGAAGGACTCCAATATCAATAGTTAGTCACTTGTGTAATGAGCTTTCAGAGGTGGGTTTGGTCACCCAGAAATGATGACTCTGCACCAGGATTGCAGAGGGATAGGTAATATAGCATGAATATAAACACACACAGACCGTTTCTTTAAAAACCTGGCCTCTTTGTGGTTAAGGTATTCCAAAGTAACCTGCGTTCTGTGTGTTTGTGTTTATTGATCTGGGCTGATATAATGCCAGAGGAATGTAGCCCTCTGCAGGGGATATCATCTGTTTTGCACCTGCACTGTTTAGACAACCCCCCCCCTCTAGATTATGTGTGAATATTTGATGGAGGTTGTTTTTCATAAGTGTGAAACCAAGAAAAAATATACCAGGATAAGCTCAAGGCTGTTTTTACAGACGGCAGAAATTCTGTCCCGTCGGTCAAACCAACTCTGTCGCCAAAAATGTGAAACCGCACCAATTCTTTCCCGTATGATCCCATACAGATGAAAAGATGTTCATTTTGTTTTGTGCTTATTTTAGACTGTTTTCTCAGAGTGAAGTAATGTTCCACAGACTTGTTCTCCATCTCTTGGGTGGAAACATACACAAGCTCCCAAAGCTAATTTCCCTGCCAATATTGAACAGAGAAGAAGAGAAGAGATGACACAGAAATATCACCCCTCCTGAGGGAACCCAGTGCAGAACCAGATAGTCCTGGTTGGAAAACTCTTCTCAGGAATTACACAGCATCCTAAATGCATCCAGCAGTGCCTTTTACTTATTCCTCTTTGCTTTACATATTTACTTTCCCCATGAGCTTTATAATGACTTTGTCATACAGCTGTGATGAGCTGTCAAGTCTGTGGAGCTGATTTCTTAGCTGTGTGGGATGTGCAACTCCTTATCTGTCATCCCTGAAGCTGGCTTAAGGTCAGCCTTTAATTACTTCTCATCCTGTCCATCACTGGCACTGATACCCCCTTCAGCCTGCCAGAGGCCAGGGGCCAGCCATCAGGATGGGCCTCATAAAGCACAAGAGTTGTTAAAATGAACTCGCTATGTAGGACACTTTTCTTTGTGTTCTGTGGACAAAAAAAACCATGTACTTTAACCTATTTGGAGCAGCAGATGGCTTGGGTTTAGTGAATCAGGGCAATTCAGATAGCGTAAGGTAACATGCCAAGCACAAAAAGTAGGCCAATTTTAACATAGCCTACATTTTCTGGCACTCATCTTATTGTCCTGTGTGGCAGAGCATCCCGGCAGGCCAAAACAAATGCTAAGAATTATTTTCAGATGCCATCCGAGTGGGATCTAGTGGGTGGGGGGGGAGTTACACTACATTTCTGTGACATGTGCTGGTCCGTTATAGTGCTCTCAACGTGTGAGATAACGTGTGACACATTGTTTGATGCTCAGTGATGGTGAGACAGTCTGAATGAGCTGAACCGGAAGTATAAGCTGTTTGTGATGTGTTTCTTCTCCACAGTCTGGTCCTGTTCTCCAACGGCACACTGCTGATCACCCAGGTCAAGCCCAGGAGCACAGGGAACTACAAGTGTGTTGGCCGTGGCCTCAGAGGGCCCCCTGTCACACTGGAGGCCTCCCTCCTCATAGCTGGTACACACACACACACACACACACACACACACACACACACACACATATATTTGCAGTTGTTGAACTGGTGAGAGATAAACACCTGTGATTTTGTAATTTGAGAGCGAGAGGGGCATTTGGGCTACATATTTATCCTGCCCTCCATCCCATTCTGCTCTCCCCTCCTTTCTTGTTCTGGCTCTTTCACTTAGAGCCAGATCTCTCCAATGATAATCACATTCCCTCATTGACATCCGGCCCAGCTGTATCCACTACACGCAATGCACTGGAGCTGGATTTTCCTGCTTCCCCTCCATATTATTTCCTCCAACCGTCCGGCCGTTTGCCAAGCTTATTTAGCTCAACAAGGTTTCTCCAAACAGCACCTGGCTGAACAAGCAGCAAAAGTAACATTAGATAGCATACCAGTATGACTCAGACTGGATAGCAAGCAGTGTAATTATGAGGTTGTGAAATGTTTAGTCATTAGACCAGCCCCCGTGATTTTCATCCAACATCAGTCGAACTTGTCAGGTGTGGTGAACCACTTTAAAATGAAAACATCAGAACTAAAACATATGGTTGTGCATAAAGGTGAGGCTCTGACACATACAAGGGAAAACAATGTAATAGAAGTCCAGACGCAACAGAGCTGTTTCAATATCACATAACAGCGCCTGCTTTTTTCCTGTCCAACCATGACTCCAAAGAGAGCTCCTTTTAAGTAGCTTTTTAAATGGCTGCTTGAGCTTAAAGCAGGAACAAGCTATAGTGCCTTCTCATCTTACTAATCAGCTAGCATTTTGAAATGCAAGTGCATGCAAGTGAAATATTTTGAATAAGCTTAGGGCTGGAATTTCTATGCGTTTCAGAGTCCCAAGTACTTTATTCCTCTCAAACAGCCCCTTTTCCCAAAGGGTTTTGGATTAACGAGTTACGACTGTATCTGCAGTTTTAACCCAGTGAACCACAGCTCCATTTAAATACCTTAATTCACTTAATCTGATTGTAATCCCTGCAGGCTTTATAGGGGATTGTGTCACAGTAGAATTCAGTATTTAGGGACAAGTTTAAACAGTCACTCCATCGTAGCTCCCCCTCATTCATTTCCCTTGCACACACACACGTGCGCACACACACACACACACACACACACACACACACACACACACACACACACACACACACACACCCCTCCCCAGCTCGACTTCTCTTTCATCTGCTGAGAAATGCATGTTTTCTTCTATTCTCATTAATTGATTTAGATCTTAGGCTCATAAAAGGTTGTAGCCATTGACCAGCTTTCAGAGCGTTGTCAGTCAATAAAATATTAATGACTTCCATTTGAGACACACACAGTATTACACCACACAGTAGTGGGGGGTCTTGTGAGTCTTATACCACAGATCACATTCCACTTTCTGTATAGGAGCTGCCAGTTTTGATATGACCCACCTCACACAGGCCCTAGTTAATTCCCATACAACCTATATACTCAGCTTGGCTACTGTGCGCTTTGTTCTCTAATTACTGTGGCCTGCGCTACAAATCAGAGGACTTTTCCTAACAAGACAGGAAATCGGTGAACAGTACTGTGAGTTTGGAATTAAGTGTGCTCGGGGCTGCTCAAAATTCAAAATTGGTAATGCTTCACTGGCTTTGAAGACAGATTGATGATTATCAGGGGTCTTGTGTAAATGGAAATCAATTTCAGCATTCAAATTGCTACTTCACGCTAAAAATTATCTCGCTCTGTCTGCCCTCCGCTGCAGAGATAGACGACATGCTTGCCAAGATGTCGAAGGTTTTCACTGCGGACACCCTGCAGCGGGTAACCTGTCGTCCCCCACGCGGCAGACCTGAGCCCGAGGTCTGGTGGGAGAGAGGGGGTCAGCGGGTGCCCACCGAGGGCAGAGTGTACCAGGATGGCCTGGATCTGGTCTTCAGTCCCACAGAGGAAGGAGATTCAGGCACCTACACCTGCGTGGCCCAGAACAAGGCAGGACGCAGGACACAGGAGGTCACCTTCACCGTGGCCAGTGAGTCATGTGCAGACAGCTTTAAAGGGACACTTTTTACACATTTAGTTCAGTTTACTCGTCACAAGGAGTACAACTCCTGTGAAAACTGTTGTATAATGTTGCATAAAGTTTTCTTTAAAATAAATAAATAAATAAATTACATTACAAACTGGACGTGTGGGGGTTTGCAAGAATTGGGCATTTAGGAGGAAGAGGGGATCTATTGAAAGATGCTATCAAGTTGCATTATAGGAAATGTAGGATCTAGTGTTTTTGGAGCCAATAAGGGCTAACTTAACAGTATAGGTCATTGAAGTACTCTTTCATATTACAGTAAGTCATGTTCTTTAATGTCAGGAGCATGGTGGGAACACTGGGACCATCTACCAGATACACAAGGATTAATAATGGTGTCTATGTTTAGCCTAACCAATGGGCCAAGCTCATTAACACTTGTATTCCTGCAAGGGACTGCCATGTAGCTGAAGAGCTATTATGTATGTACTGTATGGGTAACTGTCTGTACTGATATATTTCCTGTGTGTGTGTCCAGCTGCCCCAGTGTGGGTGGCGAGGCCTCAGGACAGCCACTTAGAGGAGGGTAAACCAGGTTACCTTCACTGTCACGCTCAGGCCAACCCTGAACCTGAGGTCACCTGGCTCCGCAACAACATCATGCTCACACCAGAGGTCAGTTATCAAATACAATAACACACACACACACACACACACACACACACACACACACACACACACACACAGATATTAGTCTTATTCTGACATGCATTCTATCTCCACCTAGCAGATTAAAACTAATTCTCTTAAGAGAATTTCACTTAAAAACATAATTAACTTTTTTTTCTTCCTAGGACTCTCGTTTTAAGCTGTTCCCTAACGGCACCCTCAGGATCAACAATGTGGAGGTGTACGACGGACAGATATACGGCTGTGAAACCAAGACTGCAGGCGGCCGACTGTCTGGGCAAGCTAGAGTAATTGTTCTTGGTAAGGTGCGAGGGGATCACATCATCAACATATACAGTAGATTATACTATTCTTACTGAGCGTGTACTTGAAGTTATTCCCCTGACTGACTGAAAGATAATGTGTAATGAGTGAAATCATATACAGGGTATGATGAGTAACACAGTGTTGAGAGAAAATGAAAAACAAATGTGGTCGTGCCTGTGGGCTTGTGTGTGTGTGTGTTTCCTAAAATAGGAATGCTGTGTCTCTGGGCGTCCAGCAGGACACCCACAGAGGTGTAAAATATGACTCATGCAGAGCAGCTTTACTCTAGCCTCCATTTTAACACATTATCTCTATGATAAATTCCTATCAACGTACCTCTGCTGCTATAGGATTACTGTGATAGATGGCCTGACATGTCGCTGTTTTGTCTGGCCAATCTCTGTTTATATGATCTCAGCCTCTGATAGACGTCGGTTTTTATGCACATCAGATCTGTGTGTACATGTGTGCATGTAGCCATATTTCCCTGAATGTGCCTGAACATGATTTGCATCAGCTTTCGTGTCATTTCATCTGCTGTTTGAGTTGCACAAAAAGAGGCTTTGACATGTGCCACCCCCCTCCGTGTTTACCACGTGTGTAATGTGCATGTGGTGTTTTGACTTGTGTTTCAGAGAAGCTGAAGTTCACCCCGACCCCCCAGCCTGCTCAGTGCCTGGAGCTGGATAACAAGATCACCATCCAGTGCTCAGCCAAAGGCAGAGAGAGCCCCACCATTCTCTGGACCAAAGCAGGTGAGCATGCCCGCTGGCTTAACCTTAGCTCACAATAGCTTAAATCAGATAATGAACGACTGTTTAACAGAATGTGCAATAAACATTCTGCAGTGTGAGGAAGGTTCATCATCATGGATCATTTCTGCCCTTCACCTGCGTTTGCCATGATGGAGCTGATTTAACCATTTTAATTCTACATGCAGCACCAGGCTCAGCCTTACTAACCCCCCCCCCCCCTTGTCCCTGCGCGTCTCTCTGTCTCCCCCTGCAGATGGAGGAGAGCTGCCGCCTCACGTGGAGCAGAGGAACGGCCAGCTCCACTTCACCAAAGTCACCCGCAGTGACGCCGGCAACTACACCTGCATTGCCTCCAACAGCCTCCAGGGGGAGATCAGAGCCCTGGTGACCCTCACTGTGGCCGGTAAAGCGCTCACTCATCATCCTGGAAGCAGGGAATTATGAAAGAAAGGGTCACACCACCATATTAGTCATCAGTCCCACATTGAAAGTACTTGTGGTGTCAGTACATTTGAGGGTGATTTAATGAGAAGACAGTCATTGATCATTCTCATCAAGTGGCAAACACAGTAGCTTTTATTGTGTGGCCTTTTTATTAACTAGTAATGAATTGCATTTGGGTTGTAGAGTGTAACTGAGAGGATGTTAACCACAGTCACCACAGTGTGTATGTAAAGGAAATGTTATCGCCTGCTTGTGGTGTAAGTGTTATGTTAATGAGCGCGCGCGCGCGTGTGTGTGTGTGTGTGTCCATGTGTGTTTGTGCACATATAGTGTACATTCGCTTTAAGGTGGAGCCAGAGAATACAACGGTGTACCAAGGTCACACAGCCATCCTGCACTGTCAGGCCACTGGTGACCCCGAGCCTCACATCCACTGGATGGTCAAAGACAAGACGCTGGACATCAGTAAGAACAGGAGGTAAATGAGACACTTTTTTAATCTGTCTTTCAGACAGCTCAACCATCATGCATTACTACAGTTTGTGATTACAGGTTCCAAACAGGATTGACTGCAGTTTCATCTCGGTGCATTCATTTTAGATTTAGCTTGCGCTAATATAGTATTACACACCTGAAAACAATGGGCCCCATGCAAGAACGTCTCATACAAACAGATTTGGCACGAAAGAGTGATTTAAGAGAACTTGTCACATTCACTAATGTTCTTGTACTTTCTCTATAAACGAAATTCATGAGTGGTCCAGAACTTAGATATGTTAGCAAAATCAACTAAAATAAAAATAAATGTAAAAAAAGTTAATATTCTGCTCACCATATCATCATAGTGGCTTGCCAATTTACTGAGTGTTTTCTTTTTGTTTGTTGGTGTTTTTTTTGTTTGTTTTTTTATTTATTTGCATATTTTGGCGTGGCAACTTATACATTTCAGTAGGAAAAGTAGGAACGTTCTCTCTCTCCAACACCTGCTTCAGGGTCTTTATGCAGGTCGCTGTCCAGGTGAAAATCTTCCTGACCTATATGTACAGTGTAATATTCTGTTGTCCATCTCTGTGACTGTCGCATATCCCCTCGACCGCATCCCATCTAAATCTGCTTTGTTGACGTTTTTCAGTATCTAACGTCAGGTGAAACCTCTTTATTCCTGTCACAGTACGGCGCTGCTCTGATGACACTGTCCTCTAATGCCTGTACTGACACTGAAGTCCAAATCATTTTCAGTACATTAGTATATACTGTACATTCTACATGTAAACAGAGTGAACTTTAAAGTGAGCAGAAGTGAGTGTGTTATCACCATTACCAATAAAGTTAAACAGTCCAATTTTCAGTCTGAAATTACTTATTCGAGATTCACTGTCTAACATAGTACAAGTGTCATCATTGAAAAAAGTTACATATATACAGTATACCTCCATTGGCATTCAGCTGCACCTCCACCAGTAACTTGTTTTAGGGTCAACTATCTCAGCTTGGGAAAATATATTACACACAATTGCTTTTGTTCGACCATGGATAAACATTTTAGCATTTCAGGATGAGGATTTCTGTTGCTGTTCTGTTCCTCAAAACTAACTGCAGAAAATGTACCTTTTAGAAAGTGAATCTGGTTATATGGAGCCTGTCTGGCCCCCTTCTTCCCTCTTGTTTGTTGCGAATCCTGGACCTCGACCTTCATCTGTCCCGTCTCTTCTTTCTTCCAGGTTCCAGAAGCTGCCCAATGGCTCCTTGGTGATTGCAGATGTCACCACAGACGACACCGGCAGATACACATGTGTGGCCGGAAACAGCTGCAGTATCAAAGACCGTGTGGCTCAGCTGTATGTAGTGGGTGAGTTTAATACACACACACATACATAACATATTTACACAGGCTTCCTTTAGCAGGAACAAAGGTGCACACATGGGGCATAAAGGCGCAATCACAAGTAAAGGATGAAGGCATTAATTAAACCTTCACCCTTTGCCTGTCATCCATCTTGACAGGTTAATAACTACAGCAACATCTCTGACGCCACGGCTGTCACTGAGGTGATGGATTTGGGCAGACGTTAGATCTAATAACGCTTCACACTCTGTGGCTCCTTGTGTGCTGACTGAAGCTGAAAATTACAGTCACACACTTGCATTAGTGTCCCACATCAACTTATTTTCTTCCAAAGTAGCAGGATGGTGTCCTGGATTAGTTCAAAGTAGGAGACAATTGAATTTCGACGTTTGTCGTAGCTTGTCATGGTCACGGTGACGGCACTGCCCAACAAAGCCAGAGTGGTAATAGTGTGAACATTCAATGCAAGTACCTTTTCATATATAAAACGGGTAAGGGGTTCCCATTTGCTTTTGTTGGGCAGAGTAGTGTGTGACAGTTAACTGATAACTGTAGTGGATTTGTTACACAGTAAAACACATCTGATTCAAACTGATCTGCATATTTGCATCTGGTATTTGCATGTTCACTCTTATTTTCAAATGCCTAGTCTTGGATTTTTTTTTTTTTTTGCTTACCCTTTAAGCTAAAACTGATGCTCAAACAACAAAATGTACTGAAAGATGTAACACTATTTGGTTTTAAGATAACACATCCTGTATTTTGCCAGAGCACCTTAGTTAACCAGAACTGTTGCCTGTGCCCAACAGAAAAACCAGTTAATTCCTTTGATGAAGATGGGGACAAGGCTCCTTACAAGATGATCCAAACCATTGGTCTGTCAGTGGGAGCAGCCGTGGCATACATCATTGTAGTGCTGGGACTCATGTTCTACTGCAAAAAGAGACGCAACGCCAAAAGACTGCAGAAAGGCCAGGACGGAGAGGAGCCAGAGATGGAGTGTCTCAATGGTATGAATGTTTGATGGAGAAGAATGTTTATGAGTTTGTGGTGAGGCTGTTGTAAAATCAGCCAGGAGGTTAAGTGAGTAGTTGATATTCCCTGAACTTCATGGTCCTCAAAGCATTGTTGAAACGTTTAGGATATTTGCTGCCATCTTGTGTTTATCCTGGGTATTGCATTTAACATGTAAAATGCCACACGTTCAGATACATTTGATGCGTCCCAAATCCACAGTACACGCTAACTCTGAGCAGATTTTGAGTGTGTAATGTGAAAAGTGACACAATGAAGTATTACTTATAACAGCCATTATGCATGCGGAAAATTTGATTTGATCTGATTTATTTTTGTGTTGATGTACACAAGGAAATGGAGGAGCTGCTCACAGCTGGAAAAAAATAAAACTAATTGATGATGGTGAAACAGTTTTTGGGACACATCAGAAGAAGAAATTACTGCTAAAGTTTTGGAAAAACTTGAATTGGTTTAATTGGTAGTGACATTCCAAAGTCGTCGTTTGACATACGTTTGACAGTGCAACTACTAACTGCAAAAACAGTATACTATAAAGATTAATATATATACTGTACACAGTATGTAATATGGAATTGGGACAGAGCAATAGTGGGATATGTGCAGGCACCCTGTTGAAGTCTTTTTTCTCATACAACATCCCACAGTGCTTTGTGTAACTTCTAAACAGACTCTTTGCTCCACATTTAATGCGAACTTGTTCTTTGTTAATCTTCCTCTTTGACACTTTCTTCACAAGACAACGATGAATACATTTACACTATTTGGATACACGTGTCACATTTACAATGCCCTTTAATACCCATTGAGATTTGCACTATGATTTTGACCGTTGACCCTGTGGGGATGTGTGTTGTGTTTATCAGGAGGGGCCGTTCAACAAAACGGCCATACCACCGCAGAGATCCAGGAAGAGGTGGCACTCACCAACATGGGTACCATGGCAACAGCCGAGAAACGCCACAGCCATGTCAACAATGATAAGCTCCACTTTCCTCGAGCAAACCTACAAACCATCACTACTTTAGGTAGACTAATTTAAACAATTCTGTGTTGTATGTATTAACTGACAATGAAAATAAATGTCCTTGTGCTCTGCTTTAATAGAAAGTGACCTGATCTTAAAGCTGTAACATAACAAGGCTTTCACCTAATAAAACAAGATGTACAGCATTGATTTTTTTCAGCATCTGCTCTGTGGTGTGTGAATGTTCCTTCAGGTAAAGGGGAGTTTGGTGAGGTGCTGCTATGCAAAGCTAAGGGTATCGAGGAGAGCGAGGAGGAGACAGTGGTGTTGGTGAAGAGCCTGCAGAGCAGAGATGAACAGCTCCAGCTCGACTTCCGCCGCGAAGCTGAAATGTTCGGCAAGCTCAGTCACCCCAACGTCGTCCGCCTGTTGGGCCTGTGCAGGGAGGCAGAGCCCCACTACATGATCCTAGAGTACTATGACCTGGTAATCCCACAGAAATAGAAGCACACACACATAATGATTCAAGAAATGTATATGTTGTTGTTTTTTTTACATGATATAACGCTCTCTTGTTTTATCATACCAGGGAGACCTAAAGCAGTTCCTGAGAATTTCCAAAAGCAAAGATGACAAGATCAAATCGCAGCCTATCAGCACCAAGACCAAAGTAAGTGTTGTCCCATGATTGACAGCTCACAGCATGGTAACATGGAAAAAGAATCCACCTGGCAGCACCCCTAAAGCTCAATAATCAACACGTTATATCTTCTTTGTTTAAATCTGTACAAAAGCCAAAGTGTAGAAATTAGAAGCCATGGTTTTAGTTGGGGTTAAGTGCTGGATAATTTCTTTGTCAGTGACTTCCTAGAGTCTTGTCGTCACTGTGAGGTTGCCAGGCAACCAGAGAAGACATTTTTCTAAAATATCATATACTCCAAACCGTGGTAATTTCTGCTGTAGATGTATTATCAAAGTGACTTTACCTTGACTTTTTTTGCTCTGTATTTTTTTCCTTTCCCCTCAGGTTTCCATCTGTGCCCAGGTGGCTCATGGGATGGAGCATCTGTCCAATCACCGCTTTGTTCACAAAGACCTGGCCGCCCGGAACTGCCTGATCAACAGTCAGAGGCGTGTGAAAGTGTCATCGCTCAGCCTCAGCAAGGACGTCTACAACAGGTCCGTTCCGTTAGAAAACTTGACTTAATAATAATCACCCACTAACTATAATAAATGGTATGTTTAGAATTCTGAGACATCGCTGTTCATCTGGCTAATTTGAGTTGTTTCTGTCTCCTTGTCATTTCTCTTGTGTATGCAGTGAGTACTTCCACTACAGACAGGCATGGATCCCGCTGCGCTGGCTCCCAGCAGAGTCTGTGTTTGAGGATGACTTCTCCACCAAGTCTGATGTGTGGGCCTTTGGAGTGTTGATGTGGGAAGTGTTCACCCACGGGGAAATGCCATACACCAAACTCAGTGATGATGAGGTGCTGGAAGGTCAGTACGATGCTATAGCGGCTTATTTTTAGTCCAGGTCCTGATTCAGCACACAAGATGAGAAGGTCTTTCAAGAGAAAAGGTCCCTACTGGTCATTAGATTAGTTTGAATGGTCAGGTAAATATAAATTAGAGAGCTGGTATGTAATCTTATCTCTTACAACATGGAATGTTTCAGTCAACAACCACATGTGTGTCCAGGTTTCTGATTTCGTTTAACCTCCCTCTGTCTGCCGGTCCTCTGCCCCTCCAGCTCTGCAGACAGGGAAGCTGAAGCTGCCCGTTCCAGACGGATGTCCTTCCAAAATCTACAAGCTCATGGTGCGCTGCTGGGCGCTAAGCCTCAAAGAGCGCCCCTCCTTCACTGAAATCGTCCACACCCTGGGAGAGCTGCCCTCTGACAGCAAAGTCTGAGACGACCATAACCCCACATCAGAGGGGAACTTTGACCAACCCCCTTCCCCCAAAATAAAGACAGGAATGCTGGATTATTAGTCTCACACATTTCAGGGAAGAGGGTTGAGGAGAAAACACTTTTTTGTATATGCATTTCAAACAGTGGCCGTGTTGATAAGACTTCTTTGCTATATCAGTGGAAACGCACTCACATTTGTGTGAATGGCTTCTTGTGAGCGGTGCCAGGAGTTTACGTTTGCCTTAACCGCAGCATGGATGACCCTCCCCCCCTCGAGTCACTGTCTGTGGTTCCACTGTGACCCTGCCTGCCTGTCTGCGGCCGCTCTGTCCCAGAGACACTTTGTTTCACGGAGCCTCACAGCCTCAGTGCCTCTGCCCCTCCAAACACACACACACTCACTTCCGACTGCTTTGTAGGGATGTTAGATACAGTGCTTTCACCGACTCAGATCAATAGAAACTATTGATTTAGGAAAACTCCTGAAATGTAGGTTCACTGCTCTGTCAAGTCCTCAGTGTTGTCTCATTAAACTAGAAAGTATATTGAAGGGAAAGTGGGATATAATGTGACTTCAGGGGAGCATTGCGGAGTCTGTTGAGTGAGATCGTTTCAACTGGTCTGCTTGAACTTAAAATCCAACCAGCTGCATCCTGAGTCTGCCACCCTAATCCTGGAGGACACCCCTAGCTACTCTGTCCACTAAGGACCCACTACCATCCTCCAAAGTGTGTGTGTGTGTGTGTGTGTGTGTGTGTGTGTGTGTGTGTGTGTGTGTGTGTGTGTGTGTGCATCACTGAACTGTTCCCATGCTACAGTGTACGTTCAAAGAAGAAGTGGAATGGGTTTTTGCATGAAGGTTCGTCGTCTGTCCGCTCGTGATTTGCGAAATGAGGAAAAAGTAATGCGTGTTATGGTAACACTTCAGGAACATAAAAAAAAAAAGATCAAGTTTATAGCCAAGGAATATGTTGAGTAGATGAGACTGTGCCAGTGTGGGCTTTGTACGTTTTTACGAGTGTGTTCTGTTCTTGTATTAACTTTGAGGTGCTTATTGGTCACCACCTATGGGTAAGAATACCCATTATACCACATTAACATGATCACGTTGTGTCATTTGCAGGGGTGCAGCCTATCACTGTGTTTAACCTGCGACATAATTTCTTCAGAGGTCCAATCACAGTTTCCCTCCCAGTCCAATTGTTTTGTGCAATGCTGCAAAGTGGACCATCACACCAGGAAATGTGTACATAATGTAGAAGCCACGCACTAACTTCACTTAAAAGAATATCCCTCTTTATCTGTGTAGTAGGACATGCAGGTGCCTGTTTATTTATTATGAAGGTCCTGTCTTTTTTTAACTGTTTATAATAGGAAGGTACTTCTCTGATACTATGTATTCATTCTCATGGTCCATCTCAATGTGCGTTCAGTCTGGTAACCAGCTGAATATGCTAACACAAAGTATAACAGAGGTCAAAAGAGTGACTGCTGGTCACCATTGCTCATTTAAGTGCCTGGTAAATGAAGGATTATCTTAACTGTTTCCCTCTTTTTTTCCTTTTTTTTTTTTTACACTATCTAATCAAATGCAATGGCCTTTGTTTATGAACTTGTTTTTATACATTGTTTTTAGTGTATTGTTTTGTTTTTATGAATGCTAGGCACTCACACCTAGACCTCTTTTTTTTTTTTAATCTGCTTCAGCAAATGTTCACAATAATCACAGATATATACAAAAGTATACATGCTGCTGTCAATAAAGGTTCACAGTGTTTTTACCCAATGTGTTGTGATTAATACTGCAACACAAGTGCAAGAACCACATTGGTGACGCTTTCCAAAATATTCTGTGTTTTTATTTGGTTGTTTTTCGTTCCCTTTTTAATGTGGCATGAAAAACATACATACAAAAATATACATAGATGGTTAATAAATCACATTGAACATGTTTCAGTTCATGCTTTTTAGTCCAAGTTTGTGTGGTAATGTAGTTTCAAGCAGGAACCATTTTTAAGTTTAGTTTGTTAATGTATACAAGAAAACTCAAAATTAGGTATTTGGCTGCATAAACACATTTCATTCATGTTTTTGGGTATTAAAACCAAAATGCAGTGAAAAGGATCATGGGAATCTGTTAGCCTCTTTCATTCAAAATGTTGCCCCTTGTAAGCCAACTGAAGTGTTTTCATGACAGCTCCTGCTTACAGCTGCAATACCACACAATAAAATGTTCAGTAAAAATAATAAAGGTGACGAAATGTTCACTGAGGTGGATTATCTACCTCAAGCAGGTCTCTGCAAATTGACTTTCATACTGTGTGTAAATAACTGCTGCCTGCAAGTACAAAGCGCCTGCAGTCAGTCCTTCAATTTGACTGTTAATACAAAAACTTATCTCATTAACCACTAGAGGGAGGTGTATATTTTCTGTAGGTATTTTAAAACCTGACCCTAAAAGCTTGCCAAATATTTTGTCCATATAATTATGTTTAGAGTTGAACACGCTAACATGGCCTTTTATAGCTGCAAAAGAGGATTCTCATATGAGTAAGAGTCCATGTTGTCTTGGATTAGTGACGATGTTCTCCTTCGATCTGATGAATGTTATAATTTAAAATGTCGCATTTTATTCATTGCCCACAGGCGACTTCAGCAGTTCACTGTAGATATTCGAGTTCATCCTGAGGTATCATGGGTCTTCCGGACTTTTGACTATGAGAGGTCTGCTTACATTTTAGCCCATGTGGGAGCTTGGTGGTCTGCTGTAAGTATACAATGATGGATAAAGAGGCACAACTTCAGATTTGCACACAGAACCATGGGGAAAAAACAGCTTTTCATATCCTCAAAGCCAATTCTTAATGCACTTGTATATCTCCTTTAAAGTGTTTGGTATGTTGGGTGTATTTTTCTCATGCAGTGTCGATTATTACATTTTGCATACTTATTTGACATACTGAGGATAAGTCTTAATGAGGTTCATGAAACTACAACTCATTCAACACCAGTGATATTATGACAGCTTGACAGCATTTACACCTCAGGGATCTCTCAGTAAAAGCCCATACATTTAAATAACCCCCCTCCCCCTCCCCAGCATCTTGCCAACAAATCTTGGGTGAGGAACAAATTTTCAGATACCACAATATGTGCCATTTGTTATAACCTGCCTGTCAGATGGGTGGGGTTTACTGCATCATTTCAAACACTGTCAGATACACTGTCAAGTACACAGGTAAGTGCCTTTTGACAGATTTTGCTGTGATCGTCCTTCTTTTCCCCAGAGGACATTGTGACATGTCACAGCAGGAAAAGCATAATTTATAATACAATAAATGTTGGCTAAATTCCATTTAGCTGCTCAGGTTCAGGGTCCTGGTATTGTGCATGCTGGCTCACTGTTACCCAAGTCACTGTTGTGACTTACTGGGAAGCTTTAATAGAACAGAGCCATTGTTAATGTTAGTAGGAAAATCACAGGTGTTACTATGACAAATGATTATGTCTGCTGTGAGAAGGGTCTACTGTGGAAAATATACAAACAGATAACTTGCATACAAGTTTCTAAAAAAAAAAAAGAGTAATTTTAAATACTTATAGACCTTATTCAGTTTGCCAGCACAGTGAACAGTGGTGTTGCAATTTCTGAGGAAGTTATCACGCTTCATCTTTAAGGTGATTAGTGTGTGATAGGAGAGTATATTCTACTATACTTTAAGGGTAAAGAGAGGAGTATCCGATGCACAACAAACTGCCTGAGTTTATCTAAAATTATGTATCCACCAACAGTAATACAATACTGTACAAAATCTCATAAACTCAAAAAGCAATTCCTCTGACAGAATCATTTCAAGTCTTTCAGTCAACACAAACATATATAGAGATATTCTGGCTTAAAAACTTTGGGAAAACATGGTTTGTGGTATGACATAGTACAACCTGTGGGGAATAAAAAGTTTGATGTTTCGTTATTTCGGTGCCTCTGCCTGTTCACGGTGACGTTGTCGGTAGCGCAACCATTTTGGTATTTATTCCAATGAGCGTGCCTTTTTGACCAATGACGGCGCTACTCAGATAACCCTCAGCCAATCGATAGGCGACGCTGTGACTCACCAAATAAGGAGAGACAGCACCAAATAAGGAAACATATCTCTTTATAAGGAGGGAAGTAGTTCCTGGAGTGTAATATCCCTCCGCTGTCGTAAACGCTGTTTAAAAATGAGATGTTTTTATGCGTCTCCAAACCATGAAGAGATCAATATTGCGTTATTGATGGAGTATAAATGAGCATATGGATGCTAACACGCCGATATTAGCTTTATTTTCGGTTCACAATGCGGACTACGTGACATGGCGGACCGACATTGAGGGCGCTCTTCGCGTTTTCCTTTTTGAGAAAGTGTTCGGAGTTTTGGAAATAGAGGAGGAGGGTGAACCAAACTGAGCCGGGGGTGAAGGGTCTTGGGGGCAGCATCACTTTCGAAAGTTTGTCTCGGTAATTTCCTGGTGTCTCCAAACCATCAACTGGCCTGGTTTGTTTACATTTTGCGGCATAGGCGTGTTTGCGTTTTTATCAGTCGTTGACGAGACGACGCGCTCCAGCTTGTTTGGCTGGTGTTTAGAGACTCGGTCCAGTAAATAGAATGTTACCGAGCCGGGTTGGATCGGCACCATCTGGAAACGGGTCAGCTTCAGGCAGAGGTACCACAGGACACGGTTCGGGGGTTGTGGGCAGCGGGATCCGTCCCGTTTTGGTCAGAGCAGGGCAAGCTTTACCGGGGGTCAGCGAGAGCGCCAGTGCTGCCGGGCGACAGGGGGAAAGAGACGCCGTCGGGATGCTGGGGGCTAATGGTCCAGGGGGTCCGAGAGGTGTGAGACCGGGGAACGGTACTGGGGTGACCCCTCTGCAGACCGCCATCCAGGGCAACATGGTGGGGTTAAACACGGGAGTTGTGTTGGCTCACGGAGCCAGGTTCGACCCGGACAGAGAGAGTGCTCCGCTGTGCAGCGGCTCGGATAATGACTCGGACTCCGGAGATGATGATGACCCAGTGGGTTCACTCGGGGACAGCAGGAGAGGGGTGAAGCGGGAGAGAGCGGAGATGGAAGCTGCGGTGACGGGGCAAGAGGTCGGAGTACCTCCCGGAGGTTACGGCATGATGCCCGGAGGGGTCGCCGGAGCAAAGCCGGGGAAGAAGACACGTGGTCGCGTGAAGATAAAGATGGAATTTATTGACAACAAGTTGAGACGTTACACCACTTTCAGCAAGAGGAAGACGGGCATTATGAAGAAGGTGAGTCAGGTGATTTGGATCATTCAACTACAGTAAACATTTGATTTGAGTGTACTTGGCCTAGATATACTGTAGTATAATATATGGTGCTGTGCATTTATTCATTCATGGAATTCATAACACCAGTGGGAAAGTGCTGCACTGGTAATTCTAATAACAACAACAACAAATACATGAAATGTTGTGAATAGCGGGCCTACATTATATTTAGAGGCTATTGACTTGCAGTAAAGGTAATCAATTTCTTTCTCATAAAGACAAACAATTGTGATGCAAACTGAGTCAGAACATTCATGATGGGCAATGGGCTTCAAATAGACTTGAGCAAATGACAATTCTATTTATGACCATGCCCCCCCCCCAGCTATCACACACACACACACACACACAAGGCCTGACACACGCACAGAGATTTCCAGATAAACTAACACACTCCATTCATGCACACATACCCGTACACCTTCATACACAGACAGACAGACAGACCTAGAACGGTTGGAAGTAGTTCCCATCAGTGCACAGGCTGTTCTCTCTGTCACTGTGGAGCAGGGCTTTGCTTGCAGGCTGCAGCAGTAGGTGCCAACAGCTGACTAAACCCCAGGGACACAGATCAGAGGACAGTCAAAGAGCACTCAAACAGAAGCGAGAAGCTGGGGACTGTCTGTGCATGCATTATGGCATTGTACATTTTGATACCAGTGTGAACTTCACCCTCATCCAGTGATGGCTTGCCTTGGTTTCAGTTTTGTTAGTTGGGTCTGGCACATAAGCAGCTGACATTAAAGATGACAGGACCTGCTCCATGGTAGTCATAATTGCCTCCATTACTGTCTACTAAGTTTAGTACCAAAGAAATATTTCACTGGAAATCCACAACTCAAGCACACAGTTTCTGCTGTGACAAAGTATTGCTATGTGGCGTTTGGCATCAAGGCATCTAAAGTTGATTATTTGGAGACGAGGTCAGCTGGTAAGCAGAAGCACAGCTGTTGTTTAGGTGTAGACATGGCCATTTTTCATTATGACTTTAAACACTTGTAAGCCACGCTTTATTGTAGTGCAAGAGTTTTCATTTGTCCTCCTGTTACTTTGAAACGCCTGTACTGTGTACTCTGCTGTATTTCTCTCTCTTTTTTTATTTATCCCAGACCGTTGTCGTGGAAACTGAGGTGTCTTTATGTAGGCTCTTGGCAACATGAACACTATTTGACACACAGTGCGGATGGAGAGTTTTGAAAATGTTGCCTACACTATGTCAGCCATCACAGAAATTGACAGGTGGGTGGAGTGGGAAGACTCATAGTAGACTGGTCTCAAACTGGTTTCTAGGATGAGCCTAGTTTATATTGAAGGATGTGGCAAGTGAAGCATACACCTTTTTGTTCTCCTCATAGCTTTATATTACGTGCGTGTAAACTCATGCACAATACAACTTGTTACCTCAATTTGCAGCACTCAATTAATACTTGTGGTTCCTTTTTTTTGGTTCCATTGTTTGTCCAGAAAAGGGCATGCTCTCATTTGTGTTTTTTCTGTAACTATGCTCAATAGGCTGTTTTCATGGCATTTTGACTTGTCATAGCAGGAAAAGCACTGGTGTTAATAATAACATAAATTGTGGCTCCTTTCCATTTAGTTGCCTCAAAAGCCCTGCAAGTGAGCCAACATGCACAATACCAGGGCTCTGAAACTGGCTCACCTAGATGGAATGCAGCCATTATCATTGTTATTATTTATACCTGGGCTTTTCCTGCTATGATATGCATTAGTAGATTGATAGATAATAATCAGCAAAACTGTTAAATATTGATTGTTTGTCAAACATTCACTGGCTCCAGCTCTTTAATGTGAATACTTGATGCTTTTTGCTATTTTATATTTAGTATTTTGGGGGTTTTGAACAGTTGGTCAGACAAAGCAAGCAATTTGAACTACCCTGGACTCTAGGAACTTTCAGTGAACTTTATCAAAAAAATGAAGTGATAAATCGAAAAAATGAAGGATTAATCTATAATAAAAAAATAATCATTAGTTGCAGTCCATCACAATTTCCCAGAGCCCAAGGTGACCTCTTCAGATCCTTGCTTGTTTTGTCCAAACAACCCTCCTAAATCCAAAGTGATTCAATTTACAGTGATATAAAACAGAGAAAAGCACCAAATCCTCACATTTGAGAAGCTGGAAGAAGCCAATGTTTGGTATTTTTACTTAATTGGCTTCAACAAAGATTGTCAAACTTGTTTAACTTTCTGTCAATCAAGTAATCGGCTAATTGTTTCAGCGCTGCCTACAATATTTACATTTGCAACATTACAACAACAGAAGTTGTTGTTGAGGCAGTTCCAGGGGTTTAAACTAGCAACTGTGTTATCACAAGGCTACATTTGGGACGAGTGTTCTAACTAGCAGCAGATAAAACCTGGAAAATACTACATATGTCCATGTTTGTGTATCTTATGCCCCCCCCCCACACCCACACCCACACACACACACACACACACACACCCCCACCCCGCAGTAATGAATATTTATGAGAAAATCAGCAGAGCAGGGAAACTTATTAAAGCATTGTGTAGGTCTAGTTCGTGCTGCCACCTAGCACACTTAAGTTGACATATTAGTCTTTTCTGCCTTTGGATGTGGCTAAACATCGGGCTCTGTTGTTTGAGACCCCTCTGTAACTGTAAATGTTAGTGGAACTGGATGACTGGAGCTGTGCAATAGTTCATTACCTTCTTCTGTAATGTTGCATTAGCGGTCGGTTAGATGAATTGTACCACGAGCCAGGGATTTCTTTTGACACTGTTCTTTAATACACATGCACACACACACACACACACACACACACACACACACACACACACACACACACACACACACACACCAAAAACCTTTACATAAGTGAGGTTTGAAGTGCTCCGCTGAAACAAGCACAGTGCAGCATTGAGCCGCTATAGCAGTAGCTGGTTATCATTAACCTCTCTGTGCTCTGTCATATTATTTCACACAAAAGGCAATTATACGTTCAGCTTCAGCATGTAGTTAGATATAGAGGATTGGACTGATACAGCCCATAATGAACATAGTGTTAGATCATGGTGGAGTAGATCAGCATGAATGCATGGCTTTATAACAACAGCTCAATAAAATCCTTTTAATTTGAATGTGATTCGTCTCCTCCACCTTGCTCTGCCTGACAGAGTATTGCGCTGCAGCTTACAATGGCACATCTATCAGCAAGCTCCGGCTGTACTGTGTTCACCAAGGTGATGGTAATGGCAGTGTGCCTTTACAGCACCAGAAGCATCCTCCACATAACTTATGACTCATTTAAATAAAAAGGCTTTCTCAGCAGTTTACTCTGAGTGCAGCCTCGGTGTGTGTGTGTGTGTGTGTGTGTGTGTGTGTGTGTGTGATGGAGTTGAATCTCATTGTGCTTTACCTTTTCACTGGGTAGTTTGAATGTGAGTTTATGCATGCTATATAATGAATTGCAGACTGTGATGGCAGTCGCACGTTTCACAACCAGCTACCTCTGCGTATTTAGAAGGATTCCTCGTGTCCTCCGTCAAGACTGGGTTACTACTACTCCCCCTGCACATGCAAGCCAGTCCCCTGCTGCAATCAGTCTCTCAGCTATATCTCTCTCTCTATTCTGGGAACCTTATCTCATGTTATTTTAGCTTCATTTGTGCTATACATCAGAGTTCATTAGAGAGGTAGTTTTAGATTCTGGTGTTTTCTTGGCTGGGTTATTTTTTTTGATAGATGTTCACCCCTGCAATCTCTTATATTCCCTTCTCAGTACAGATTACTTTTGTCTATGAGATGAAGATGAACCAAGCCCCAATTTGGTGAACCATATCTTTCTGATATTTGAATTCGTAGCCTATCCTCTCTGTCAGATACTTTAATTTTCTTTGTTCTCTTTCCTAGGCCTATGAACTCTCCACCCTGACGGGAACCCAGGTTCTGCTGCTTGTGGCCAGTGAAACAGGTCACGTCTACACTTTTGCCACCCGCAAACTCCAACCCATGATCACAAGTGAAACGGGCAAAGCCCTGATCCAAACATGCCTCAACTCGCCGGACTCGCCACCACGCTCTGACCCCTCCATGGACCAGCGCATGAGTGCCACGGGCTTTGAAGAGACAGACCTCACCTACCAGGTGTCTGAGTCGGAGAGCATGGGTGACACAAAGGTGAGAATCAAAAAGTGGAAAGGTCTGCTGGTGTAGAGCAGTACTCTAGGCGGTCAGACCAATTAAGAATACACTGAGGCCACAGCTGTGAATCCCCGAAATTGAATGCTCTCATTTTTGTAACTGTCCCCACAGCCCATTACCCCTGCTTTCAGCAACAATGGCACTCGAGTTGAAGTCTTTGTGACTCACTGACTGTCTGCTTTCTAATGGAGAATTGCAGTGCGAATTTAAAAGGGAGGGGAAAAAAAAGAACTGATAAAGCACCATAGAGAGTCACTAATGGATATAGTGGGAAATCTCTCCAAAAAAGGCTAGACAAGCACACGAGGAGAGCAAATAAATCAAACCCACAAGCAGTTGCGGAAAATAATCTTTGTCCTATTGTAAACACAGTTTTGAACTTTTGCCTGTTATATGCAAGGCCTCTGTTTTGGGCTTGTGGTTTGGTTCTGAGCACCAAGTCTTTTTTTTATTTATTTATTTATATTTTTTTAATTAAACCAAAAAATCTCAGTAGTCCTTCAAAGGACTCTAGACTGAAGGGAGAGCCAGATAATATGTAGAGTATTATCCTACTTACTAAAGGGAGCTGTCTACACTTTACCTTTCTGACCTCTCATCCAGGAAAGCCTCGTAACGCTCTGCAAGATAAATCACAGCAGGTCTGGGTTGTGTTAGGATGAGAAACATGCAGCCTGCTATATGGAGGCCTGGACTTTGGTGTTTATCTTTGATTTTGGGATGGAGCTGCCTTGTGTTCATGGATTGAACACTGAGATAGTTTAACAGAACTTATATATTTCTGAAAATATTGGAATATCACACATTTTGTGCAGTTTTCAAACTTGTTAACCTTCTAAAAACTGCCATGACAAATAGAAGCTGAATTTAGGATGTGGTATTTTCAAAAGATCAATGATAAAATATGGATTTCTATTCTGAAATCCTTATAATCATTATTAGTTGGTTGTGTGACCTGTTTTCATCCCTAATGAAACACCCTGTGTTTCCCACTACATTACTGCAAGTGTTCTTAAACTTTAGGTCTTTGCTCATGAGTTTACCGCTTCATTTCAAAATCTCAGACACACTTGACTGTCCACACCTTGGTGCAATCACGTACTGGAAACCGAGATTCCCTCCACTGTTTACGCAGCTTAAGTACGCCCCTTTTGAAGACGGACACATCCAGGCCTTTTTGCCTGCGTGCTGTTTTCACAAGGCACTAACTAACGCGTATCATACAGCATCAGGGATGGGAGAGCAACCTCTGCATGTTAACCCACTCTCATGCCCGCTCTGCTCATTGATAAAAATTAGATTCTGCCTCTGTTGCCATATATGGTATGGTTTCCCTGCCTGCTCTCTTGGCTGAGGCCCCTCACATTCCTTATAAGCTACAGCTGTCTTTGGAGTCCTGTGATTCCCCCACCCCCCACCCCACCCACTCATTTAGTGATATGGAGGGGAGGTATGGATGTAGATATGAGCAGGTGGAATGGAAACATTTGAGCAATACTTTATGTCCAGTTTCATGTGAAGCCTATTTAGGTGGCTGGCAGTGACGCTGTGACCTCTGTCCCCGCTGCTATTATGAGTGTGGGAGACCAGCGTTGGCCCTGTGAACACCACTCACAGAGGGACACACTACAAACGGTCTCTGTGTGATCCATATCAGGATCGGCGCTGTTATGGTTAGGACGTGGCAGGTGGATACGGAGGCCTCGATTTCAAGGGATCATTTCTGTGCAGCAGGTCTTTAGCGTGGTCGCCGCGTGCACCTCTGCAGCGTCTGGACTCTATTCATCAAGAGAGTAGTATGTCATACATACAGTCCACGCTAGTCTAAACAGTTCAGAGTTTGCAGTGGCTGGTGGGGGAAGTGGAGCACATTTTGGAGAAGCAAAAGAGAGAGGCTTAGGAGATAAGTGAAGCAGATGTGATTTAGTGCTGTAAGCATTGCTCATAAATCCATGTGACAGTTTACACAGACAAATTCTGGTGTAAAAGTTTGTTTCTTATATTACTCTCGCTGGGTTTGAAGAAAACTCTGCAGAATTGGAAAGATTTTAAAATATCAACAGCAACTGCTGATGTAACTCTGCATCCGTTTTGTTATTTAGTTGTGTGTTGTTTTTTTTTATTATTATCATGGATAATGGGCCTAAACACTGGTATAGTGGAGTTTCATTTCCAGTGGTTTAAAATGTTTTATTAGAGATCCATCGATCTGACCTCTTCTCTCCCGATACCCAGAGTTTAGGTATTATAATCAGTATCTGCCAATACAGAGTACAGATCCTATACTTAGTGTATAGTGATAAAGGAGTTCCAGGAGTTGCTTTTACACTAAAAATGGAGTCGGTAGCCCATCGTGACTGAATGAATGTAAACACTTTTTTTTAATGACGCCAATGAAGAAATTGGATTTAATGTGGATCTTAATAATGTCAGTATCGGCACTGATACTGTTCTGGTGGATTGGATCTGTGCATCTTTAATCAATACTAAACTTCAGGTTTGGGTGCTAGTCTACCAAAATAAAAGCGTAACAAAGCCACCCCGCAATGTTCAACATGTAACATCATGGATGAATTTCACTGACTGTCCAGTAAACGATTGACAGTTTCCTTCTGAAGTTCAATGTGGAAAAGCATGCCAGCTGCTCTGGAAATGTTTTCAAATTTCTCTTGAACTTGTGACCAACATTATTTTCTACATACATTTTAAGGTGAGTAACAGGCTGTGCAGTTTCGGAGTCATGCTTCGTATTACCCGGTAACTTCTTGTTTTCACAGTCAACAGCTTTGTGTGAGTGTTTGTTAAAATTTGAGACTTTGAAAAGACTGTGAGTCACATTATAATCATCTCATCATCTGCTGGTTGGTCTGATGCATATCTGGCTGAGCTGAATTGATTCTTGGGTCATTGTCACCAGACCTAAATCTGGTACTGAAAACTGCCTGCAAGATGTAATCTAGCAGTGAGAGACTATCAGAACGAATAATCAGTGTATTACTTCATTGAGTGTCTTTTTGTTGAGCAGAATGCAGTGTTAAGATGAGAAGATATTAAGTTTAAGGTACGTGACTCACTTTGTCTGGAAAACCCTGGCTTTTCTATTGCTATTGCTCTCTGAGCACACATTAAGTACGTAAAACCAACAGCCGAAGACAACAAGTTCAAGACTGTTCTCAGAGCTGTAGAAAGGCATTCTGGGAAATGTAATGTCTGACGTAGAGGTGAATGAGGTAGGTCAAGGTTACAATATAAATGAACTATCAATATTTCACAAAGAGAGGGTACATCTGTCATTATTGTGGCATCCCACAGCAGATCTGTTTCTGTGGCTGCTTCTTAATATCAGACATGCCTACAGTACAGATGTTTTTATGCTTTTTGGGTTATTTTTGGAAGGGGATGGCAAATCCCACAACCCATGTTTGCTTAGGATAGATTTCTCAGTCTCCTCTGGTCCCTTCGCTCCTTCACTTTCTTTCTTCCCTTACCCCCCTCCCTTCCCTGCTTCTCTGGCTGTCAGTGCTGTTGCTGTTGTAATCCTGTTGAAGTTTATTTGATGCTCTGCTCATTAGCACAGATCACATTGTTGTTGAACACTGAAAGCTTCCAGAGCGAGGACACTGTCCCGACCAGCAGCGGACATATTTGTTTTCCCTGCACTGTGGCTCCTTAGATGACCGATTTTGAGCCTCTTTATTCAACATATTGCACGCATGTAAATGTGTATGAATTTTAATTAGTTCCCTTACAGAAATTAAAGGGATTTGTTAATTAATTCTTAAATGGGGAACCTGAACTAGAAAAATAATTTCTCTTTTTACAATTTTCTTCTGTCTTCCAGTCTAATTGCTGTTGCTGGGGCAGAGCAGTGGCTTGAAGTAGGTGACCCGAGAGAATCACTTAGATAATGGAAGGTTAATTTACTCAGATATGTGCTCTTATCTCAAGGCTGCTCTTATACAGACTGTATGAAGAGAGAGGTGGTGGTGGTGTCGGAGGGAGAGCAGCATGTTGGCTGTGTTAGAAGGGAGGAAAGCAATGTTATGTCACCCCCCCCCCCCTTTATTTTACAGCAAGCAACTGGACAGGTCAGCCGCCATTGGCTGCACCTCCTCCACTTGGGCTGCCTTGCCTTTTTTAGCAGTCCCAAATGGAGCTGCAAATTCCATGTTGCTGGCAGGGTGACAGCCTGGGAGATGGGAGCCAGCAAATGGGAGATTAGACGAGGACCAGGCACCAGTAAACTGCACAATGGGCTCTCCAACCAACACTGGACTAGCCTGCCAGTTGTCACCTTCAATTTGGAATGATTAATCCTTCATGAATAGGGAATCATTTGTGTCCCTCTCTTTTTAATTACTGTCTCATTTCCTCTTCCTTTCAAATGCGGTCTTTCGTATGTTGTCTGTGAATGTAAGGAGGGCAATGGAGGCTTTTACCATATATAGGTCCCTGAAGAACACAGAATATTTTGGAAACCAGCATATTGAAAGGACTTTTAAAGAGCTATAAGAAAATGTTTCGCCACTTTTGTGTTTTTGTAGCACCAATACCAAAGAGTGGGAGTGTTTGTATATAAGACTGCTGGTTTGCATTTATTGAATTCTGTCTCCTTTTTATATTAGGATTACTCATATGTTCACCATGGATATAGGAGGGGCATAATGTATAATACTTGAGATCTCTCTGTTGCTGGAGTAAAATAATGTCCCTCTCTCTGGATTAGCATGTTATGGAGGCTGCTTTCAGTGGATGTGCAGTCTGAGGCTTATTCCAGACGACTCAGCCCTCCATTTGCACGACTATAAATTGTGACTTCATTTGTTACATTGTGCTACCTCATTATATTATGTTTCCCCAGTTTGGGCTCTCGTTGTTTTTTTTGTTGTTGTTTTTGTTCCAAAGCGAGGAGAGCAGTAGTGAAGTTAATTTGCAAAACAACTTGTAAAACGGGAATCTGGGATGAAACTTTAAAGAAATTTAAACCACCTTTTGTATGTGTGAAAGAAAATCTCTTCACTGTTTCCTCTCAGGTTTATACAAATCTTTATGGTCATAATTTAGAGGATCAAACTCAACTAGTATCCTCAAGTAGAATGAAGTAAAGAGTAATATATAATGTTATATATTGTAGAGCTGAAACTAATGATTGCACTCACTATCAGTTAATTTGACTTGCTCGTGTTGTCTGACAAAGTCCAAAACCCCAAAATATTCAGTTTAATATAACATAAGACAAAGAAAAGCAGCAAATCCTCCCAATTAAGAAGCCAGGACTAGGTTTGGCACTTTTCCTTTTAAAAATGACTTTCATTATCAACATACCTGGAAATGAAGAATGATTGATTAATCGACTAATTGTCTCAGCTCTAATATATTGTCTATACTATTGAGACTTCCTGTACATTTGAATATTACAGTAGAGGGGTCCATTTTTAGTGATGGAGATGGTATGAAGTATCACTGTGTAAGACTGTACTAGAAGGAGCAGGAGATGGACAGGAAGTGACAGTGCTGAGGCTTTGGCTCCATCACAGAGATGATTCCCTGCTCTCACTTCTGGTCTGAAGGAATGCATTACACCACTGTGGCCTATGTTTACTATGCACTGCTGTGACTCTGAACTAAAAGCCAGCGCTGTTTATAGACTGGCCAGTTGAACAGGAGACACATGGAGATGGTCAAACAAAGCAGTAGGTCAGGTGAAGCTCGCTATGTAGGTCACAGAGATATTGGCAGTTTGACTAGACTCTTAGATTATCACACAGCTTACACTTTCTGAAGCCAAACTCTCAGTCTTTGTTGGATCTGAGTAGAGACCTGACGAAAAAGCAGTGTTGAGCAGTGTAATTTGGAAAAGCTGGAACAAAGTGACGTTGTCCCTTTTAGTGAGCCATGTTATCTTTTATTTATTTTTGTTTACAATAGTATAAGGTGAAGCATCTCGATCCGTTGCAGAAATTCAGTTGTTCTTGTACGGCCCCAATGGTGAGAACTCCCAAGAGTCAGATGGCGGCTGTCTTTACACATGGCCTCCTGCTGCCTCAGCTGGCGTGGAAAGGGTTAATTCCCCCTCAGAGGTGCTCGGGTTTCCTGCCAGCTGTCTGTACCCTCAGCTGTTTGCACTCTCGCCCCTATCCTGTCCCCTGTCCCGAACCTCACACAGGTCGGACTTCGCCTGCCACACACAGACACACACTCTCTGCTACTACTACTTGCTCCCACACCACTGTTAGCTTTCTTTATGTAATTTATAGTAGAATGGTTGGCTTGATTTTTGAGTCCTCATCTTAAAGATATTTTTTTTAGCAGTTGTCATGATGTACAGTAATATCTGTAACCCCTACGCTAATATAGAGTGAGTTCATCTCATTTGTCTTCTTTAATTTCAGTGAACATTAATGAAACTATTACTTCAACCAAAATTGGAAAGTCTCCTGGGAGAATGAAGGCATGGTGACAGCTGTGTCGTGGTCTGAGTGTCGGTAATCACTCTGTGATGAATAATGGGCCTGGTAGATGTTGATGGATGACAGATTGTTGTTGTGTGAATTGATTCAGTTTCCCGTTTTGGTTGAAAGGGCAGAACAACAGTGAGTCCTCTGTGTGGCCCTCCCCCTTTGACTTTCCAGCTGATGTTTAACTAAAGAGGTAAAGGACCTTGGACTGTCAGGGCCTGTAACTGAGCTGCAGACCAACTAACTAACTTCTCAGCACTGTTTAGTTTTGGTTTGTATACTCCTGTAGAGTCAGAGCAGCTTGCATAAGACACCACCTGGTTAGCCATCTGTACATAATAAGGCCCAGAAGACTCTGAGTTAACTGCGACACCCTTCGTTATTTGTTAATCCTGAGTTTTTTAACTCATCATATTTTAAAAACCTTTTGTTTAGTCATTGCAGTGAGTCATACTAGCAGACTATCTTTAATATTAAGATGTGAGCAGACATGTGGCTGAAGACTGGGAGCCAATCCTTAAAGTAGCTCCATCTACATGTTTGCATGGTAGTGTGTGTGGTTGGAAGGCTTTATCAGTGGAGCACATGCTGGATCCTCCACCTCTCACCCATGTAATCAGTCACATATAAAAACCAATAGTGCTTTGTAAGAGAGGTTGGCCTAGCCTGCTTCTACACCACCTTTCTGTTATTAATAGAAACTAATAGGCTGTAACGCACCACATTCACTTGTTTGCTCATTGTAAGCCTGCCTGTTGTTACACATGGCTGTGTTTCCAAAAGCTGTATTATTCACTCACCTCATCTGTTATACTGTTGCACTGTGTAGAGTGCATGCTTTGACACAAAAGCTTTGTCCCAATTCCGAGGCTGGATCCTCCCAAGGACACGGCCTGCAAAGGTATGTCCTTCGACGCACCTGAGGTCTAGGCTGAGCCAGCGCCTTCTCGCCAAATATTATGGTCTAGCCTCAGAGTCAAAAACTAATGGTTTTCAACTTGAAAGTCAAATATTTCCAAGTCTGTCACCAGGAAGTTGCCCTCAGTTGTCCGACAGTGTAAATACCACAGGGAAACTGTAGGTTTAACAACAAAGATCCCTGGCTGGACTCGAACCAGGGATTGAAGAGTTTACGATGCATTATGGGAAACTGAGGACTGCAAAGGATACACTGGTTGTGTCCTCCAAATTCTGGCAAAACAAAACTGCATTTCTTGGCCACATTTGGAGGAGCCTTTGAAATGGGACCATCTGTTATGATGTCCTCTGCACATACTGTATATACATATATGCGGAGAATCAGATGATCAAGCCATTGAACTGGGACACATCCTTGTTAGACTTGCAGCTCCCATTCATTGTTTAAGGGCCCTTCCTCTTGCCTTCCAACATTTCCCATTGTTTTCCTGCTTATGATCGCACCCCTTATTAACATAAACTAATAGAGAATGTTCTGTCTCTGTTCATGTGTCTCAGCAACATCTCTGTATCTATGTTTAATCAAACCCTCAGAGAACATTGAACCCACAGGGAAATGCAAACTCTTACATGCCTTCTAATGTGTAGGCTTATTCCCACACTGCTATTACAGATCATTAGTATCAAATGATAAGTGTTTGTGTAAGTGCGTAGAAACAGGAATGGTAGGTTTAGATGTGCTGTATAGTCTCGGCCTAACGCCTACCCTGCTCTTTTCATGTAGCCCACTCACCAACACATCCTGCTCTGCTGTTCAATGGATGTTCACATTAGCGTATGGTGTGAAGCAACGGCTCACCTCCTTTTGATCTTGAGTCTATGTGAGCATCTCATCTGCCTGATTTCTACGCTTTTTACTGAGATGTCATGTTGGTTATAATGGTCAGTTAGTTGTCATAGTAACTCAACAAAATGTGAGAGCAGAAATGATGTTTTTGTTACTCTTTTCAGTAGAGTTAGATTTAGCATGATGAATGGATGATGCTCTGAGTATTCAGGTGTGTGTTGCAGTATTCAATGAGGATACACAGTGATGTTCCTACACACCTGGTATGATTTTTGTATACCTTTTTCTCTCTTGGGCATTATGTATTCTGGAGTAGCATTTTAATAGGATTTGATTTAGAAACTGGAAAATTCTTTCTCTAACTTAAATGCAACTTATTGCTCTTGTAAGACTTAAGACTGGAATTGCTCAGAGAAATGCTCCCTGCACTGCTTAGTCCTTTACATATGGATGCAATTACAGGGGTCCCAGTCTGTTTCTATACCTTGTTTAGGTCATTAGCCCTCAGTCTATTAAAACCCACTCTGGTCACCCATCCATTGATCCCTGAAAATACTGCAGTGTAAGTATTAAAGCCCCGTCCTCCTGCCGACCCTGCTTTCAGCTGCTCAAAGAGGAAAAGCCCCCCAGTGAAACTCTTCTGTCGCTTTTGCAGTCACTGGATTAAATGGGTTGTAGCAGAGTGGAGCGAGTGCTAGTGCAGTTTGAAATACTAGCAACTTCCAGGTGGTCAAAAATAGAATCTTAAAGGGGCACTCCACCAATTTTACACATCAAGATCAATTTAAATTTTTTTTATTTTTTTTTATTGAACATTATGAACATATATAAATTCAGCTGAAATGAACATTCTTGTACAATTCAAGATTCCAATGTGTGAAAAAATAAATAAACTGGATATCAATCAAATGAAAAATGAAAAGGTTAAATAAATTATGAAATATAAAAAAATAAAGTATTCACACATCAAGTTCAATTTACTCGTCAAGATAACCCTGATGTTATTAGGGAGCTTCTTTTCGGAGCTTCTGCTGCTTCGATTTTCACTATTCTCTTTCAAAATTGTCTCTTGTGAGTCCCTCACGTTTATGGAAGTGCAATACTAAATTGCTGCAGTCTTCTTCTACCTTGACAGAATCAAATACTAATTTAATTTCATCAAATGATCGTCCTACTCGCAGTGTTCGCTTTCTCCCACAGGATACACTGAAGCCGACGTTCACGGTGGCCAGCCTACCAGGCACTACCAGCAGCGCCCAGTCCACAGTACCCACCACCTCCACCACCATGCAGGTGAGCAGCGGAACTTCGTTCCCCATCACCAACTACCTGGCGCCTGTCTCGGCCAGCAGCAACATCAGCGCCAACGGTACCGTCCTCAAGACCGGCGCCTCCACGGGGGTGATGCAGCTGCCCGGTGGTTTCACTTTCATGCCCGGTATGTAGGAAAGAAAAACACCTCAACATCCAGAGCTCTGTTACAGTTCTTAATTATTTTCTTTATGGTTTGTTTGTCTTCATCTCATCCTTTTAGAATCAGACACTTCTGCAGGCCTTCATGTTTTGTTAATGTCACTGTGTTGTCTAGCTTATTAGCTGATTAGAATTTCAATGGCACTGTGCCGTGACCTCAGCCGTCATTTCAGGGTGGTCGTGCCTCTCTCTCTTCGAGCTGTTTACATCACACAACAGCCCTTCATAGCCAGTCACCAACACTCAAAGCCCTCGGGTTTTACAAAGCCCCCAGTATCCAGGGAAGCCACGTCTATTGGCAACTGGCCCTGCCTTTGATTGTCACTTGGGGACAGGAATAATTAGGTGAGACGGACACAATAGACCTGGCAATGAGGGCTGACGAACACGGCCCATAATGAGTCATGAATATTCAATGAAGGATCGGTGGCTTGTGCTGAAATTATAATTGAGGCGTACTTTGTGGAGCTGGAGCTTTGTGACAATGCTCCTGAACTAGACATGACCCTTCATTAAGGGGGACTTCACAGACACACTCTGAAACACAAGGGATCTCTGCTGCCGCAGCTCAGTGAGGATTTAAGGGCAGCAGGCTCTGATTTGGGGATCCCTAAAGTGTTTCTAAATTGTCTTTCCCCAGTAACTATTCATTACACTCCCTTTTCACTGTGGTTGTGCTGAGAAATACTGGGGCTACATCTGTGGGTCTCCAAGTGGGGCCTGGAGATGCCAAGAGGTCATTATTCCCCCAAAGACATGAAGAATATTTGAATTTCACGATAATTGAATTTGATCTCTATAAGAAGCTCAGTGCTCTGGAACATTTATTTGGACTGTCCATGACATGAACAGTTTGAAAAGGCTGGTCGACACTTAAATGCTGACTGGTGCGATCTCTTCTACGGTGTATGTTGTTGTTGTTGTTGTTGTTATGTAGACAAGAGTCTGTGTCGTGACCGCGAAGCCGAACAGACCCGGTGCTCGTCAGTGTTGTATTTTCTAGGTACTGGCAGTAATGTCAGTAGCTAGTTGTTGCAGTGTGTTGGCTGTCTGCGCTCTGCCACAGCTGAACGGACAGACACATGATGCCCACTAATGGGCCCTGTATGTTATTTTGACTGACAGCTGAAGGACAGCCAGGCACGGTCTCTGTCGTTCTTTCTGTCTTTCTCTTCCTTCTGCAACCTTCTCTCTCACCCTCCCTCTCTTTCCACCCTCTCTCTCCCTCCATTGCCCTCTCCCTCTCTCCTCTTCACCACCTGTCTGGCACATAGCAGCAGTGCCAGGTGGAACAACACACCCTCCCACACTAAAACCTCCTCAGTTGACAGCTTGACAGGGCCTGCCCACCCTACTGCAGCAACTGTCTATGGAGCATATGACCAAATGTGAGGTTGTAACTCCAGAGTCATGCTCTGAAATTAGAGATCTGTCATTTTGTAAGAAAAAACTAATAGAAAATTGAAACATCATGCAACCTTTGAAAGGAAATTGGGGTTCACAAAATGACACGCATCTTAACTCTTAGTCATCACTTATACAGTCACACAGTATGTGTCAGTTGACTTAGCAACCATGTATGTATTAAAACTAAGTGTTATTGAACATTTGCATTATTTTCACATACCTTTTATTAATTATTAAACTTTAATTTCCAATGTAACACCAACTTAAAAGGTAGCCTGTGGAGTTTTTGACCAGTAGTAGCACCATGATGTAAAGTTTTTACAAGTGGGTCCCCGTTTTGTTTGTGTTGTGCACACGCATGAGCACGCGGACGGCGAAATTCAGGCTATTCCGCTGATCGACATTTGGTGTCGGTATCGCGTTAACAAAGCAAAGAAAGAACGCATGGATGTAAACGATGCACAATTTAAAATATTTTTTAAAACTGGCTTTGCAAATGTGTTTTTGAGGAAGAAAATTCATCGAGACCTCAATGTTACAATGTGTTTTGATGAGAAACACAGAAAGCACAACTTTTATTTGTTTACAAGAAAACTCCATATCTTTTACTTGGAAATTAATATCACTCATATCGCTGCTTGCTTGTCATGTTATCTAGCAAATGATCTGGAACGCGCTACATGGATAAATGATATTACATTTTTGATGAGAACATCAATGTGTGATGTGTAACATTTTTGGGAAGTCTCAGGCCACTGAAGGTTGTTGATTTCTCAAATTTCTCAGTGATTTGTTTGTAGAAATGTACTCTGGCTGAAATTAAGCTATTAGCACTTTTTCAAACTGTACTATCCTTTCGCATTTAGTCTTATTCCCCCCTGTGTGTGCCCCTCCAGCAGGCACTCCTCTCCCCCCCGGCACCCCCACCATTCCTCTGAGCCAGCTACAGCAGCACTCCCTGGCCCTCCAGGGGCAGCATGGTCAGACCCTGGCCGCTGCCCCGCAGCCACAGCAGGGACAGCAGGCTGTCTTCCGCTTCCCTGCTGCTGTCTCCCTCACAGGTGACCTGCTCTGCATGTTGCCACGACTGCCTGCTTATACCATTCATGATCATATCATCATAGAGCTGCTGCTGCTGCTAGTACTGCTAATGCTACCTCTTCTGCTCTGACCAATAATCATGCACCTAATGCTAGGATTACTGATACTAACGACGACTTCCTCTACCTCAGCTAATAGTACTGCCAGAGCTCCCATTTGCCACCCCCACTGCTACACTCCCCATACTCCTACTGCAGCTACTATCCCCTGTGTGGGGTGTTTGATGACTCACTGTAGTCCCTCTGTGTGTCTCCAGGAGCAGGGGTTCCACAGCAGCTCCAGGCTATCCAGGTCCACAATACCCAGTCCACTTCCAACAGCGACAGCAGCCCTGAGATGTCCCACACCTCCACAAACTCCACCGGTAGGTCAGATCCCCTCTCTGATGAAATTCTCCTTCATGTTGGATTAGTTTCCTTAACACCTCCCCGGAGGAGATTTGTTTTCTTAAAGAACCAGCTCCATTTAAAAACAATGCACATTGGTGCACCAGATGGTAGAAAGAAGTTACCAGAACATTTCAAGTGCAGTATCCAACATTCATGTAGTCTAATGGTGACATACAGTAGTATATTTTTACAAGAAAATCCTTTTAAGATGACACTATTTTTCCTGCTTGCACTGATTTGATTTTCATTCTGCTCCTGTTTGGAATGAGTTGTGTCCTCGAGGACAGTGTTATTGTGCCACAACTCGCTGCACAAGTCGGAGTTAGTAGTTGAATTTAAATAGATATTAAGCACCATCTGCTGGTCAACATGTGTACACACCTCTTGCCCTCAGTGTGACATGCGCTTTCCCTCCCTCCCCCTCCCTCCCCTGCTCACCTTCCAGCAACGGTGAGTCTCCCAGCGACCATCGTCACCTCATCAGTGCCAACATCTGTGGCGGGTCACATGATGTACCCCAGTCCCCACACAGTGATGTATGCCTCCACGCCGGGGCTGACTGACGCGGGGCTGACTGTGCTCAATGCCTTCTCCCAGGGCACCTCGGCCATGCAGGTGTCCCACGCACAGGCCCAAGACACAGGTGAGACGCTGAACAACACGGGCCGAACACACAGTTTACTGGGTGACAAACCTGGATTCATTTATAATTTGTAAATCATTTCAAATAAACATAATGAGAGTTTGCCAATAGATAACCATGTTTTTTCCCCCAGGTGCTGTCCCTCAGGTGTTCCTCACAGCACCTCCAGGCACGGTGCAGATCCCCGTCTCAGCAGTGCAGCTACACCCAGTACGGCAAGATCTGCATTTTACAAGTGAAACTCTCATATTCCCTATGCAACCAGCATGCCACGTGACCGCACTAATGCATCCTAACAGAGCACTGGCACGCAGAGGCCACAGGGTTGTCACCTGTTGCCTCTTTTGTATGAATGTGAATGATGAGCTGGCAGCTTGTTTTACCTGTGCTTTGCAGCAAAATACACATGCAGTAGACTTAACAAAACACCACTGTATGGAAATCAGTGCATGGAAATCAGAACTTGGAAGTTTTTTTAAAGTTCAGAGGGAAATTCATTTATGTAAATTGGTTTAATATATAAAATATGTTAATTATATGCAACTGGAAAGATCCTGTAGAACTTAAGGTGATATTTGGTGTGCTCTTTTAAAAAATAAGTCTGTTCTAATAGTCCAAACTGCACTTACAGAACTTGATTTCACTTGATAACTTTTTTATTACACCACTCCATGATAAACAGCATGCAGTGTAGCAGGATTTCCATCCGTGCTAGGTGTTGTGTGATGTTGATGACTTGTGATTGGCTGTCTGTACTGTCTCCTGACATAGCTGTGGTGTGTTCCAGATGGTGATTGGCCAGCAATCGAGCGGCAGCAGCAGTAACCTGACGGAGCTCCAGGTGGTCAACCTGGACGCAGCACAGAACTCAAAGAATGACTGACAGACGGCTGGAGCTGTTTAACATGGCAGACCCAGGGAGACACACACACACACACACACACACACACACACACACACACACACACACACACACACACACACACACTAACCGACATCTCTATTTATTGATGCCTTCCTAGAGTTTCACATTACACTTGAATGTGACTTTAAAGTACATGTATACACAATCAAGGGCATATGTGTGGCTGACCCTTATACAGTATGTTTTGGTATATAAATATATATTCGCAAATGCATAGGAAATATCACTACATCCATCATTGGAACCTATTTTCTATGTGGTTAGATGGTGTTATTTTTGTGTGTGCATGTGTTTTTTTGCAAATGTGTAATTACATACACACACACACACACACACACACACACACACTGCAAGGTGCCACAGCTTCACACCAGCCAAAGAGACATTTGTTTGTCTGAATGTTCCAGTGTGAGCAACTTGTGCACAAGCGTGTGTCTGTGCACATGTATATCTGGGTTTGTAAATGGGCAGGGAGACGCTTATTGACATAAAAAAGAGACATTTGGAAATGTACATAGTTTGTTTTTTTCTAAATTGGTAAGTTTGTGCAACGGCATGTAGTTTTTTTACGTAGTGGTTTTGTATGTACATGAAAATGATTTGCATAAAGAAAAGGAATTATTTACATGTATTATGTAAATTAATTTAATATACCATCATATGTTGATATACTGTCATGCTGTTGGGATGGAGAAAGAACGCTGGATGTTTTTCTACATTTTTTTGATTGTGACATTTGTAGGACTGTCTCTCAAACAGGATCACAATGTGTAAAACATAAGATATTTATGGTTTACTGTAAACATATTCTTTACTTCAGCTGGAAAGATTTCAGTGAGCCGCGGGCTTGATCATTTAGTATGACACCAGTTCTGCATGTGAGGTTCCCTAATGAAGCCCTGATCTGGCACTTTCTTTCTTGAGTGTAGAAATTGTTATGACTTTGACAATCTGATGGAAATTATTTTCATTTACCTCAGCTTTTAGCATAATGCTGAATACAATTATGATATTTTATGAAGTTATCACAGTTCATATCCTTAAAGTGATATTTAAGTTACATATTTTGAAATGCCACAAGAGTTGACTTGATCTTTCTTTGGGTAACAAACCTGAGTGTGCCAAACAGGTTTTCGTGACATCAGATAAATAAATGAACTTTATTGTCGAATTTGTTTTAAAAGCAATCCATTGTAAACCTGTTGCTCTGATTTGCCACCACGAGACTGCAGAACTTTAACTATGTGATGCTACTACTGACTTGAGTCAGGGCATTGGACTCAAATCTTGTTTAATGAGACACTGTATAGACTTGGCAATTCCACTTCAATACTGCAATCAAAGTATTAGTGTTTCCTTGTATGGAAGCACTGGATGTTACTGTGGTGTACTATCACAGTAATAATGAGTATGAATATTTTTGTAAGAACAAGGATCTCATTTGGAAAAGTGACTTCAGGTGCTTTAAAATGTCAATATAGTCCTTTAACTAGAACTGTAAGACCCTAGCTGACTGCAATCTCAGTAAGTACCTCAGCAATCATTAAGAATGAGTTATTAGACCGAGAGCCTTCTTTCTGCACCATAGTGCCTCTTTTCCATGGCTGATTTCTAATTCACTGCAAGGGAAATGTAGGATTTACGTATTTCCAGACCAGATCACATGACTTTGGTCATACAAGCCTCTGCTGTGCCCAGAGAGTGCGATTTTTGACTCATTTCTACAGAATTAGCTGGATGACTGAGCGTGGCTGGCTTGGAGCCAAAGAGAATTTGACAGAGGCTAACGTACCCATGCTGACTGCTGTTCAGTTATTCACTGGCAAGAGGGGTCATTTTCACGCTCGATGTTCTCTCGTCTGTTCCGCAGGGCTGTTTGCATAGGAAAGGTGCAGGTTAAAGACTTTCAATTCCCCCATAATATCTGGTGGTTTTTCAAAAATATTATTTTAGAAAGGGGACAGATTTTGTGGTTTTCACCTTGTCATTTAAAGAAATGGTTATGTTGTGTATTTTTGTTTTGTTGTACAGACATTTTGTAATAAAAACAAGATGAAACACAATGAACTGTTCAAAGAATGACCACGTCCTGCTGAACTTTTATTGTTTTTTAATTGGGACGGAGACTGTTAAAACCATAATGTTCTGAATGAAACACAACCGTGTGTTGAAATGAAGACAGCTGATGAGGAATTAATGAGCCAATGCCTCAGAGAGAACGAGAGACTGCAGTGATCACTTACAATTACTCTGAGGCAGGAGGAGTGAGCATGCACCTTACCTTAATGTTTCAATTATGCATTGCACAATCACAAAATCAAACTGGCCATGAGATACTAGAAGTATGAGACTCATCTCATTTTGCACCAGAGGAAAGCAGCGATGAACATATAGAAATGCAGCAACATCATACAGTGATTGGTCTAAGCTGACAAGAAAGTAAATCCATTGGCATCAGATTTTTGACTATACTGAGAGTCCTGTACATCTTCACAAACCAAACAAAGTCTATGTAACACAAGAGATAGGTATAATAGATCACAACAGACTGAAGTGAAGCAGAAACCCCTTACACATCGATTCTAGGAGTCCTCAGAGATCCACAGTGTGAAGTAAGGCCTCATATCTCCCTGTCAGTGTCTTCAAAGAACAAAGTGCTGACAGCTGAGAACTCATCACAGATGGCTGGACTGCCTTTTTTCTTTCTTTCTTTCAACAATGAAAAATTATGTATAAGCATGCATTTACACCAGGTAGTATATCTCTATTGCTATTGTACACATACAATATACAAATGTACAGAACAAGTTGGAAAGATAGTCGATTAAAAAATGTGCATGATTGACAATTTAAAAAAAGTTTCCCATTAAAATAGAAATGTTACTCCTGGTACATCCTAGATTTTTTTTTTTTTGGTTTATGAAACAAAACATTTCGAAAAAACAAACAAACCCAGAAAGCTTTTTGTTGTGTATATTTACATTATGAACAAGGATGAAAAAAGACAATGTGCAAATCTGATTCCATGCAAGCAGTTGCATAATGTAGTTTAGGTGCTTGAGAGATGAGTTTGAATGGAGTAGCAGAAAAAAGGGGGGGAAGACGAGGCTCAAGACTCATGGCTTCAATGAATGACCGTCCATTCTCCGCTGTCATTACACTCACACACAAACAAACTCGTCGCCAAACATGCTCACCAAACATGGAAACACTCACACTGGGAACATGACACAAGAACGAATGTTAAATTAAGTAGCATCTTGATTTAGACTAATTCAAACGTAATAAATCAGTGATCCGTGAGGCGAGACTTCACCCTCCGGAGATATCCAGGAATACACAACCAACCAACCCGCTCCAACAACGCACAGCACCGTGAACATTCACGATCAGGATGAGACCGTAATACTGCTAGTAAACGCAACACCTCACAGGAAGTCATGATAACATATGGAGGAACTCCGAGCTCCTAGGATACTGTTAGCCAGTGGTTTCCAAACTGGGGGTCTGGACCCCTCCAAAGGGTCTTAAGATACATTTAAGATGATAAACAATGTGGGAGGATGATGGTTTTTTTGCTACAAAAAATTATTTTTCCGTCTTTCTTGTAATCTTTGCTTTTTTTCCTATAAATGACTGTTCTAAGTAATAAGTTAGAATCACATATTGGTTGAACTGTTCACAACTTGCAGACCAGTAAAGGTTTGGAACCACTGCTGGAAGCTACAGTATGTCCTCAGTTAGTGATGTATTTAAGACACAGGTCAGTAAAATCTAGAGGTCTGCTCCTCTGCATCCCTCCCATCAATAGCATAAACCAATTACTGAGAATGATCAATGGTGTAAAACAATAGCACAATATCTCTTGGATAAAATAAACACTGGGGTGTGAGAAATGCAACACTGGGTCTGGATAACATGTGGAATCAAAAACAAGATGTCTCTTTCCACAAATGCCTACTTGATATTTCCTAAAAGCCAACCCAAAGAAAAAAAAAAGCATGAATATCGAATAATGTAACGAGTGCAATGCAATGAGATCTGTGTGCAAATTCACACAATTTGTGAAATTTCACCATTTCGTTTGACAAAATGTGACGGATGGTGACATCTTTGGGTGATGGTGATTACAGATGAGCTTTGAGAGCACAAGCACTTAAATACAAACTGAGGAAAGACGAGGAAAGCACATAACGTAAATAGCATCTGCTTGGTCAGTATTTACTTTGACCGTTTTAAATTCATTTTATCTTAATATGACATTAGTTAAAAAGGCAACCTGAAAGCAAACAAATAAATAAGAGGACTTGGCATATAAAATATGAGTGCAGTATCGTAAATACTGCAGTTCAATGTGTGTGTAACTACAAGTACATATAGGGGATGATGGTAGTGGGCATTTGTCTCTTCTGTGTCTTCAAACAGACAACACGAGGAGTTAAGATAAAAATGTTTCAAAAGGAAACAATCTTCTGTAACTGAAAGGTGCGATTCCACACTAAGGCAATGACGTTTACAAATGGGTGAGAATGGGACAGAAAATAAATAGACAAACATCTTTTCTCCTTGATATAATAATTACAGGGCTATCATCTTTTGGCTGGTGAGAAAGAGAGATGGTAGGGGGGGTGGGGTGAGAGAAAAAGCAGAGGCTGAAAAAAAGTCCAGTGACCATCTCTCTGCACCTCGACCTCTATCTTCCTCCTCTTCCTCCTCCGCTGGCTGGGCAGTGTCTGCGCTCTGACCTGCTCGAAAACAAGACCAAATACGTTTTACGGTGGAGCCCGGGAGGCCAGAAGAGGGGGAACGATGAAACCCGTCCGTGTGGGCTTTAACAGTCTTGCAGGGATGAGCGGTTAGTGGTAATGTTTTGCCGACCCTGTGCCACCGGTACCAGCACACCCCAAAGGCCCAGTTTGATCCTGACCTGTCTGCCTGGCCGCGGCAGATGGACGAACAGCGGGAAGATTACGGCGAGGAGGAGGAGGCAGCTGTGTGGTATTTGACGAAGGCGATGGCTGCCAGCTCTTTGCAGAACTCCTCCAGCACGATCACCCCCTCCAGCAGAGTCATGTGGTCGATACTACAGGAACAAAAGACAGAAAGGTGAGAAGTGCATTCCAAAAGTCAACTCAGAAGCTACGAGAACAGAACCCACATGGAGGTACATACGTGATGCCCTCTGGCTCCAGACCTAATAACCTCTTCCTCACGAGCAGCAGTTTGGGTGTGAAGTCTGGGATTCGCTGAATCCTCAACATGAGATCTCCCACCACCTAACACACACACACACACACACACACACACACACACACACACACACACACACACACACACAAACACAAACAAAGCAGTTACCAAAACACTCCAGCATTGCTTCCACTCCTGTGAAAAGGGGACATTACTGGAATGACCATAAACAAGCAAGATAGTGGAGCAGATAAGTTTGTATTTGGAAGGTATTTTGCATTTTATGACTAAAGCATGAAACTTTTTCCAGTGTTTCTATAAACCATGAAGTTTATTTTCAGATGGGGAGGCATTTCAGATTTGACCTCTGGGACTAGGCAGAGGGCAAACAAATTTCAGGCTGCCAAATGTTTTTCACAGGCTGTATAGATCAATTATGTTTTTTTACGCTCTTAGGGATTGCACAGAACTGCTGTAAACTCTGTTTTAACAAAGTAAAACATGGAAAAATCGGGGAAGGCAAACAATTGTCTTAAACATTATTATTTCAAGATACTACACGACAAAAAAAATCAATAGAGACAAGGAAGAAATCTCAAAGCACCCAAAATAACAGTGATAGTAAGCTTTGGACATGGCAGCGTCTCCTATCAGTGATGGATAATATAAGCACTGCATAATCTAGACGGGGGTCTTACCCTGACGATGACAGAGAACAGGGACCTGCAGCCGGGGGCCAGGTTGATATAAGGGTCCAGCAGGTATTCATGCAAGTGGGGGTGTGGTAACAAAGACAGCTTAGACAGCACAGCGGTCACCTGCAGGTTGACATCGTAGGGCTGGAGGAGAGAGGACATCACATATAAGACTACACAGGAAATTCACTAGTGATGTGTGTGTATAAGAACTACCATGAATAAATAACACAAAGTGTCACAGTTTAGCTTTGATTCAAGTGCTGATTACAACCAAAGCCGCATCTGGGATTTCCAAAGGCACTTTTACTGTGGGTGTCTTGCTATTCAGACTTGTGGAGGTTAAAGAATGCATTACTACAGATGTTTACTATACGCTGGATCAAACTGACCTGATCTAGAATGCGACCCATCCTGTCGAAGAGAACCTTGAGGAAGTGGCCCTCGAAGAATGGGATGTCCAAGTTACACTTCTCAAAAGGCTTTGGATTCCCCCTCCAGTCCCACCTCTGGCAGACGCCGCAGTAGTCCCTGAACTGAGGAGAACAATTCATCTACGCTTAGTATCTGTTCCACTGGTGACACATAAGAAAAGTGATGAGCAACAGCACCTAATGAGATGAAAGACCTAGAAAGACACTAAAGCAGACTTTTTTTTGTCTAGTGTATCTCAAGCCTTACACACACACACTGTAGAATGAGCTTCACCTGTCTGTGTGCATCTCTGAGGTAGGTGTCGTAGCCTGTGCCTTCAACATGATACGATGACTTTGCCTCATCGGGCACCAAACACAGGAAACTGCAGGCAACAGAATTTAACAGTTAAACTTCTTGTTGTTTTTAACAAGGAGGAACTCCACATACTGCATGCTGTATCATGAGCAGACGGCGTACCTGTTGACAATCTTGTGGACCTCCGTCTTGCCGTCAGACTTTGAGTGGTCAGGACTCTGCGGTGGAGAGGAGCTGAGCCAATCAGAACCAGACAGCCTGCTGTCTGGAGAGGGGTCATCACCAAACAGTGGATCCTCCTCAAGGTCTCTGTAGAAAGAACACACGTTCATCAAAAAATATTTATATTTATGAAAATGTGATCTGATTTTGATCAGTGCTACTGAAGTGGTAACAGAAGATGTTCACTTTTCGTCTTGTTTTGGCCTAAGGACTTATGCATCTCTCTGGTTGTAATAGTGTAAGCTATTTTACTTTCTATTCTCCATTCTGGTGTGAAACGACAAGAAATCCACTTTGTCAGTATTCTTGTGTGTTGTTAAAAGGGGGAAATGTGTGGTATTTTATGGGATGATAGCATTTTAGGGCTCTTTGGGCTTGCATGGCAGCTTCCAGTTGTGTTTTAGAACGTGGGAAGTAAATAAATGTCTACACAGAGATGCAGTTTTACTTTGACCGTGCATGTTAAAATAGAAGCATTTACTGTATCTGGAAGTATGATTACTGTATGTCTGCAGATATAAAAATGTCACTGACATTCTTTAGCTCTTTTATGAACTCATCTCCCCCTCACACAAACAATATGATCATGTCATATCATGTAAGCCCAGTATTATAGTGCTGCATTTAGTGACTTAATTCCTTTGCATGAAAACTAATAAGCCGTATGAAACAATAACATCAATAAACAAGGAAGGAATTGCTCATTATGTATCAATCTCCCAGAAGTGATCATTTAAAGTTATCAGTGGCATTTCCCGTTAACCAGGGTTTAAAAAGATTCCCACCAATTGAAACACACAATAAGAAATGGTTTAGTTGAACTGGTGGAACATTTTAAAAACACAGCTAGTTGATGCATTCACTTTATTTCCACTGGTGTGTTTGAGCAGATGATTTTCCAGGCAGGATTTTTAAGGCAGCTCAGGGAGGTCAAAGGTCAGAGGCAGGTCCTTACACGGCATCGTGGGGCTGCCCGTTCTCCAGGGGCTCCCGCTCCTCCTGCGGTTTGTTCTCCAGGTAGTTCCTCTCTTCCAGGCTGCGCAGCACCAAGCTGTGGAGGATGTGCTGGTTGGGCTTCTGGATCAGCTGCTCAAACAGCCGCAGTGTCATGATGCTGATCTGGGGACACAGAAGAAGAAATGAGGCCGAGCTCCCACTATAAACCCAGAGCAACATGCCAAGTACTTACTCACTCACAAAAAAAGGAGGCAGTGGCTGTTTCAAACATCAAAGAGATGACTCATCTCTCTTTTGTGTGATGAAAATGTGTGCAATGGCTCTGTCAGATACTAATTAAAATCCAAGTGCTTCTGGTTAATCAAAATGATTCACTGGAACTCAGAATTCTTGAAGGGCAGATGGCCATTTGTACTTTTGAATATCGAATGAGAAAAAGAAGAAATTATGGTTACATGATTTTCATTTTTGAAGACACATTAATGTGATAAAGAAAGGGTGTAATAAAAAAAGGCCTAAATGAGTATGATCGGCCTGACATTATAGATGTTAGAGGTACGTTCGTTAACAGGACCAGGTACACCGTGAATAATAAAAAATAATGTGACAAGAACCTCGTCTGACAGGTGGTCGCAGTGCTCGATGAGTCTGTGTCTGAGTGGAGTCTGAGCGATAGTAGCCGCAGCCTCTGGCTCTCTCTCCTCTCCCAGCAGGAAGTAAACCATCTCCTGCAGCAGAGCCTCTGATGTCACCTGCCTGATGATCCTGTTCAGCAGGGCTGTGGAGGTCAGGATGCCCACCTCGGACCTATGTGCACCCACAAACATGTGTTACTGAGCAGTCATGACACAGAACACATCAGGACAAGACTACGAATTTCAATAGAGGATGACTGATTGATGATTCAAAGCAAGACTTACGTCTGCATAAGCTGCGGTTCCATAACAGACACAAAGAACCTTTCTCTCACTGCCTTTGCCATCACTGCAGCTGCTGACTGGAAGACAGTGAAGAAAAAGAAATATGTAGTTCAGCCTTCAGTGGCTTTCAGATACAAAAACAACTTCTTTCGAGAGAGAGAGAGAAGTTCTTTTCTTCTGACTACAATATGACACATCAAAACACAGTGAGTCAGCATTGGTTATAGACCTTCTGAGCCTCCTTGATGAGCTGGTCACAGTAATCTAGCCAGGACAGGAAGGAGATGAGAGCCCTCTTCCCTGTGAAGACAGCAGCATCCTCCTTCAGGTTATATACATCCAGACTGAAAGAGAGAGGGGGGAAAAAATGAAAAGGTTAGATGTAATTCTTCCAAATTATCAACTGAAAATAGCATTTCACAGAGGATGAAATTTACCCCCAGTTAACTGACTCCACTGTCTCAATGTCCAAGGGGTCCATGGACTGTGGCAGGGCTTTATAGAAGGAGACCAGCCTGTCAGTCAGAAGCTCACAGAGCTCAGTGTTTTCAGTTAAACACTTGGCAGCTGCAGGCTCTGGCAAACTGACCAGCAGCATCAGGCCCTCACATGCCTTCACCACTATCCTGCCATCCTGAGTAGGGAAAAACAGATACAACTCATGAATACAAACTCAAATGAAGAAAAAGACATTACGTAACTTATGAGTAAATCACCCAAAATTCCTTGCACGGGGATTACTTACAGGGCTCTTTGTGAGGTTGAGCAGGGAGGTGACGAGATTGTAATTGTTGTTGTTGTTACTGTTCATGGTCGGACTAGAGGTAGAGGCAGCAGCTGCAGCCTGCGGCTCCTCTGGGCGGGCAGCCTGTTCCTCTGCCGGAGACTGACCAGTGTCTGGAGCTAACACATTCTCCTTCACCACCTTTGTCCCTGCAGGACTCTTCGGCTCAGGTCTCTTTGACTTGTTCTGCAAATAGCATCAGAAACAGGAGATATTCTCTAAACTATGTGCTTAAAAATCCTGCAAGGCTCTTACCTTTGCTAGTAATATATACAGACAAATGTTTATGAATGTGCTGCTCAACTTTTTTTCTCCCTGGTGTCACAGCAACTCACCTCAAGGAAGAAGTCGACAAGGTATGGGTCCTGCTTCAGTTTGGCACAGACTATACAAAGGAACTGGATCTCTTCATTTTCTGTAGGAGCAGCCAGCACCTCCCCACACAGGCGGATCAGTTTCTGACAGAGGAATGTCAGAGACACAGCAAAAGAAGTTACAAATAAGTTACATAACCTGTCAGTTAGCGGACCATTTTGAGCAAAAGGACTGTCAAAAATATGCTGAAATACAGACTGCAACACTTCTCACCTGTACAGGTCTGTGGACATTGATGTGTGGCAGGAGAGGTTGACGAATGTGTGCTAGCAGCTTTGTGTAGAAGGTAAGCACCTGCTGCTTCATGCCCGGAGGACACTGATGGGAAAGCATACACACAGAATATGTTAGAAACAGATGTGTCCACGCCCTGCGTGGAAATGCAGCTCAGTGCAGATTCACTGAAGAGTCTACCAAAATCATGCATTCACATACAATCATTTATTAGCTTTTAAATTCACTGTAGTGCAGCTGATTGCACCCACCACCTCCATTAATTCCCAACCTTCCTCAACCTACATATATAGGTCCCATACTGTGATATGTATATTTTCCTGGAGGTGTCGTTCATGTAGTTACCAAAGCATGACTGCCTTACATCTGCCTTGCCCAAGGTGTAGAGAGTCTCCAGGATCTTATGATGTAGGAGATACTCCATGCAGGGTCCCGTCTCTCCAGACTCCCGCTCCCCTTCCTCCTGGGTCAGGATGTCCAGCATCTGTTCCAGGTGGGATGGGATGTTGGTGTCTGTAACTGGAGCTTTGTCATCTAACAGGAGAAAACACAGAAACATGTCAGAACCTCTGAATGTCTGTAAGATATGAACATAAGGGAAAATACCTTGCCATACAGTGTTAAAAAAGTGGCCCAAGTATGCTATCCTTGTTTGTCTCTAATTATGCACTAGTAAACAAGTGTGGGTCCATTAATTCATTAACAAGGTAGGATACACACATGTATGTCATGCTGAATGGAACAAAGCACACAATGCCAAACAATATGGTCAGTAACAACAGTCTGTGAAATGAAGGTTAATTTGTAAGATAAATCAGCACAACAGCTTTCATCAAAATGATCAAAGTATTCCTTAAATTAGTAATCATGTGGACTGATGAAGGTCAGGTTGCCTAAAAGTGCCCTCAGAATAATAGATCAAGTTCATTTAAGTCCCAAGTCTGCAAAACCAGTGATTAAACGCCCCTGAAAACCAGCTCAGCTACATAATACTCAAAGCACAGATATTCCCCCATCACCTGTTCAGAGTAAATTCTGTTAAACTGGCCTAACTAGGAGAACTGCTGCAAAGAAGCTGTTGCTTAGAGTGAAGAATATGAGGAGGAGACTTTCCTAGCCCAAAATACACAGAGACTAAACATCAGTAGTTTGAAAAGAAGTAACTACTGTGCAACCTGAAACAAAACGCAGAGCATAGGAGCTCTACTTGTGCAGACCCCACAGGCAAACATTAAGGAAACACTCTCATAGTCTGGAGATGCTTTGGTCCAGACAGAGTTGCTGAAGTCTATTGCAAACTCAACCAGCATGGCATTCCCAGCATACTTTTCGTCACTACCATTCCCTTTGCACTGGCACTGCCTGTGTGTATACAGTGGTGCTACATGAGCAGATGATTAATTAGTTGATCAACAGAAAATGTGATTATCAGTTAATTATTGTAGTTAGGTTAGGTTAGCTTGTTAAAGCTAAAAAATGGTTCCATCTGCATGCTTTAAATAAAGCAGGTTTAAGGCAACTCTTTTGAATCTGGTAAATTGTAATGTGCACTTATTATCTTTTAAAATACTGAATATTAACAATAATAAGTTAATTAATCAACAGTGAATACATCATTGTCTGCAACTATGATATTGTCACATATGGTGAACAACTTATGAACAAACCTAGTCTCCTGCTATTGTACTCAAACTCTGTACAAAAGACATCAACAACTTTGAAGGCAACCTGCACAACAAGCAGTCTACATCTGGGGATATCATGACCATAACATGTGTTAGCTTATTCTTTCAGACTTTTCTTACCAGAAGTCTCAATGTAATAATGTGTAATGGCCTTCCAGTGATAGACAAAGTCCTCCTGCAAGGGCAGCGAAGGGGCAAGCTGAAAAAGAAAAATGGCAAACATAAGTATATTGTATGTTTATACTGGTGGCCCAGAGAGACACCACCAACTATTATGGCAACATGTCAACATGTTTCAGTCACTTTCAAACGGAGTTCAAGCAGAGACCGAGAAGACTGGTCTGTTCAAGGAAAATGTGTGTCTTCTAGCATAATCTTCTAACTTTCAATAAATACCTTCTCAGTGCTTAAATGGTTCCAATGTGCCACTACAAGATGACTTTGATCATTGTGTGCAGCAGTTTTCAAAATGTGTAATAATGGGGTAACACCTTAGTTTTCGAGTGACATAAACGTTTTACACTTGTCACGGACCGTATCCTCATACACTCCAACATGCGGTATGACAGAATAATAAGGTAATATTACAAGCTAATATTAGACGTTGAGTCAAAAGTATTCACTTTGGTTCACCTGCCAAACGTCTGTTGTTTGAAACCCTTAACATGAAGCAGCTTGAGAACAGGTTTCAGACAGGTTACTACTGGTTTCTAGATAGTAAACGCTATCTAACTGGCCAACGTCTAATATCAAGCTTTTCAAAAATTTCTGTGCTGAGAGATAACCCACAGATTAACTTTAATGTTGACCTTAACACGTTTGCGCAACACCAAACAAGGCTGTCCAGTAATTTCGACACCACTCCTCGTGGTTAGACTGCCGTTGGAGACGAGATAGCCAGCTACGGCATTGGCTTAGCTTCTTGAGGTTTTTATCAGCTCCCACTAGCGGCTAACTAGCTCAGCTTGCCAAACTACCTTTAACACAGATGCCTTGCTGCAATAAATAAAATGGCAATAAGGACATGTGTTAGTTAGTAACATGAAAGAACGGACAAAGAAGCACACCCACAGGTATACTATCACTAACCAGAATAAACAAATTGACAGCACAAACACAAAACGCTAACATTAGCATAGGCTAACTGGTTAGCTCGCTAGTTAGCAACGTATCCCTAATGCTGACGTGCTGTCAGGGCGATCAAAGGCCCCTTTCAACCAAAATAGACGATACAAAAGCAAGCCGATGGATAAATATATGCTTTTGATTAAAAAAACTCACCGCTTCCACAGCGTGCTGGAGAATGGACGTAAATTTGGAGAACATTTTGTTCTTCGACTGGACTAGTTTCTCCCGAGAAGACCTAGAGAATTCCTCTATCTTCTTCTTCCTGTTGTTACCGCCTCGATCCAGATTGGAGGTTTCATATAATGACCCTTGTAACGAAAGAATAAATGTAAGCAATAAAATAACACGTAACACGGTGCTTGCCACAGAACCTCACAGGCCTGCTGGCACAACCACTGTAAACAAGACGTCTACAGACTCCAATAACGTTGCTCACTTTGGACACGGTGGCACTTCCCTAGCCAAACGCTACCGTTTTAATCCACCAGGGGGCGCCGGCACACAAGACACAGGTTTATAATTGCTGACGACGATCAATGCATACAAATGAAGAGAGCAACCAATACATTTAATGAGGGCCGATGATCAATATTCTCAGCTTGGAAACAACAGTCGATAAGTCCTCTTCAAATATAAAAGCAAGTATGGGATTCCGATAGCCAAGCAATATAGGTTATACGGAAAAGCTGTTAAATCAATTGATTATGCTCCCAGTCTCCTACACAATGCACAGATGTGGGCCATTTCTCTGAAATTGCAGTGTTTTTCCACAAGTGCTGAGGACATGGTTGCTTAAAGTGACACTGCTTTTAGGATAAAGTTGAAGAGCCCACGTGATGAAGATGTTGGCAAATATTTTCCTTAAAGTAGCCGGATTGATGGAAGAAAAAAAAAATGAAAAACAACATCCATTGCTTGCCAACTTTATGATTTAGCCCAACTACCACGTCCAGAACAGCACAGTCATCCCAGACAAAAAGTAGGCTAGCCGGAGGTGACCCGACAGCAGCTGCAGGCAAGGAATTTCAAGAATGATTTCATTTATATCTCCGTAATTCTGTGATATTATGTTCAAATATGGACATAAACTTGTCGGAAAATAAGAAGGATGCTGCCTGTTCCAGGACACGCCCTGTCGCTGGAAAGTGCTCTCTCCATCGCGCAGTCTGGTCTAGTCTACCAAATCGCAGGCTGTATGTTTCCCTGCATTTAATCCCACTAAATGACAGCCCAAAACTTAAAGTACAGATAATATCGGGCTGTCAACCGGTCTTTTCCCCTCCTTCAAAGCTGCACCGGAGCATCTCCTCCTGTTAATCTCGGCAAAGAAAGAGAGGCTCTACCTACCGGGCATGTCTGCTAGAGGTGAGTATCTTTTGCCGCAGAAGCCTTCATAACAATACATATAGAGGAAAAAAGTCTCTTAATGTTGCGTCGTCTTTCGGGAGGATGATGCTGTGATAATGACACCGTTGTTGTAAGTAGGTTACACCGGTGCATGGCTGAAACTACAGCTTCCACTGCTGCAGCCCTTTGTAGACACCCTGCAACTTATTTTGTTAATACGAACACTTTGCACTCTGGCACAACCTATAAATAGGTCACACTTTAAAAAGCAATTCCAGCTGTGATAGTGAGCTGTTTCCTTTGACATTTGATATTACATTTAATCCGGGATTGTGCATATCATTAGTTAAAGGCTGCACACACCCTAATTGTTGCCTAAATGAAAGCTGTTGATGGACGACTGGTAGCATGTGGTGTGCATTCTTAATTCACTGGTTGCGATAGGCGACTATGGAGTAGTGAAAACTGAAGGGTCACAAGCTGGTGAGGTGACAAAAAGTACCACCTTTTTGGGAAAAGCAGCAAAAATGCAAACTATATCATTTGGTGCAACAATCTCAACCTGCCTGAGTTGAGAAGATGTTTCAGTTTCTTGCAGAGCATTAAACAACTGATCCCCACAAACAGTGCAGGCGGAACCTGTTTGTTCCCATCAGGTGGACCTTTGTGCTGTCCTGGATTGGTGTCAGGTGACGGTGTTCTCTGGCAGGAGAGATAAAGAGCCTCCAGCTGTTCCTGCTATAGGTCGTGATCAGATGGTCTGACTGAGTGATTGAGAGATGGATGGAAGCAGATAACTTGCAATATTAACATGACCTCAAGGTTATTATAATAAATCTGGAGCTGGATTCATCATGACAGGTCTGATCCTGTTATTGGGTAAAACATCAACCTTTTATAAAGAAGCTCAAGCTGTACAGTATGTCACTCCCCTTCAGGCTCTGTATGGCTGAGCCTGTGTAGCAAGATGGCATTGAACCCACCACCCCCCATCATGATGTGGTCTACTGTATCTGTGCTCCATAGCTGCTGGTGGAGATTGATGGAGCTCAGAGCCCACTGCTTGACAGCCCCCCAGTGGTACATAGACCTGATTAGCACACTTAAGCCCCTGCAAACAGCCAGTCATTATTCATGAGAAGTAACTACCCGGCCTTCCTTACAGTTGTACGATTCTGAAGTGCCAATTATCTGTGTGTCGGTTAGGTTCTGTGTAGGTTATTCATTTATTATCACAGAATAAATCAGACACATTGACACAAACATGAGTCTTTGTAACAATACATCAAATCAAATGTATTTGTCATTTGCCAGGCTGAGTCAATGCCTTTTCAGTTGCACTGGCTGCAGTACTCAGCCATTTCACATGTGCTCGAGAACTTGATTTGCACCATGTTTCAGAGGACACACATAGTATTTTTGTGTAGATAATAATTCAGAATATCTTTTGGATTGTGGAAAGATATTTTCTTCCTATACTTTGTAGAGAATCTGCATGCACGTCCCAATATGTTTTGGGCAGTCAGAATGTGTTTTAAATGTCGTCTTTGATTAGTCGATCAAAGAAAATGAATTGGCAAAATGCCAAACGTTTTCCATTTTCAGCTTCCTATATTATGAGGATTTGCTGCTTTTCTTCATCATATGTGATAGTAACCGTAATATATCTGGGCTGTGGGCTGTTGGTTGGCCAAAACAAGCAATTTGAAGACATCAAATGGGGCTTTAGGAGTTTAATCAAGCAAATAATTGGTGAATTAATCAAAAATGAATATAATTGTTAGTTGCAGCCCTGATGTGCATTACTGGAATGAATGGACATTATGCCTGATCCCCCTGTATGTTCAAGGTATCACTATATAGTTGCAGGCTCAGCCTACACTGTTGACCTCTGGTTGTATTATTCAAGATATTCCAGCATCCAGAAATCTATAGGCAGGATCTAAAACACGTCGGCTGATTGAAACATTTTCCATCCCAGAGAAGCAGGAAGTTAAAAAATGTCTCTCAAATTACTCCACTTTTCCCTCTCAGTATGCATTTATGATTATCAGCCCCTCCCTCGGGGGTCCAGCAAGCAGAAGCCATTACTGTGCTCTCAGTCTTGCAGTCGGCCACCCCCCACCTCTGTTATCAGCACAAGGCCATCAGCTTTTACCTTGGTAGTGATGCCCTTCCATTAGTCACCCCACCTTACAATACACCCTTGCGGGCAGACTGTTCTATCAGGGCCTTTCTGTGTCATCATATTTCTTGTGCTGTTTTCTTTTGTCTAGAATCTCTTGACATTATTTTTTAAAGAATTAAACCTTCATTTATATATTTTTTATAAAACCATTATCCTGGGGATGTTGACAGAGCACATACTGTATATTATTTCAACCTGTGAGCTGCCCAGTGAGTCGGCCACCGGTGGCCATTGAGCAGTTCAACCAGAGCAACAGGGGGTTAAATGCATTGTTCAAGGTCACCTCGGTAGTGGCATTTGAGGGCATTTCTTATCAAATCCCTCCATCTACACTACACTCTTCCTCTACCAAGCACAGTTATGCCATTTAGCATGATCTCTTCATTTATTTTTATGGTTTGCTGTGCTGCCCACCATTGGTTCTCTACTGTTTCGTTTGGCTTTTCACATGTGGGTGATTTTATTGTTCATCTTGGTCCATTTAAGCCATTTGTCTCAGCTCCACCGCAGAATCTTAAAACAACATGTTGGACAGCAGAGTTCTCACATGTGTGGGTCAGTGTTGTTCATTCAGTTTTCTGCTATTCCTGCGCTGTTGCATAAGATGGCAAGTCATATTTTAAATGTGATTTTTATGGACCTTTCTGAAGGCGTTGTACTAAAGTAGTAAACTGTGTGAACTGTCCTCCTCTTCCTAATGAAATTTTCAACTAAATCTCAGCAACATGAATCAGAGTTTACAAGGTTTCAGTGTTCATGATTTACATGTTTAGGCCTGTGATCACAATCAATATGCAAAAAAAACATTATTATATTAAATTATAACTTATTTCATGTAACTTTGCAAATCAGTACTACTTATTATTATACGTTGTAGCATGCATGCATGTAACAAAGTTATGTCAGCCTAAAGATATTGGGGGTAACTTTACTTTGGGGGCCATGCTTCCCAGTTTTGTTCCTGGCCAGACTGTTGTGCTTTTTTTCAGTAATCAGAGTCATTGCATTTGGATGTCTGGATAGCTTTAAGTTACTTGCAGCAAAGGAAATCCTCCCCCTGAAAACTGGTACATCTCCAGTTTTTCGTTTTCCTTGAGCAGGGTTAGCACACCCTGCACACCGTACCTGTTACACTGCAGTGTAATCTGGATGATCAATGGTGGATGAAAAAGGAGGCATGGCTCCATTCTGCAGTAACATAATCTGATGCCTCCTCCTTATCCGAGCACTGGAGAGGGCTGCTCATGCTCCAACAGCACGACCCTCTGCATCAGCACTTTTCTCTGTCTCTGTGTATGTGTGTGTGTGGGTATACTCTATGTGCGAATATGAGGGTTGGTGTGCGCGCGCATGCATGTGTCCTGGCAAAAGCGTGAATAATTGATGAGCAAGGGAAGGAGTAAAAGCGCTGCCGGACGGGACGGTGTGTGTGGGAGTGTGTAGAGATGGGGGAGAGGGATACAGCGTGGCAGGAGCCTGGCTACGACGGGCTCTGCAACTACGCCCAAAAAATCACCTCCTGCTTCGGACTGGATGGTAAGACAGGGGAAACAGATGAAGAGGCGGGGTGTGTGTTTCTTCTAGCGTGGAGCAGGATGCAGAACCGGCTATGAGAGGCTATGAAAATGTTTGGGATGTATTTTGCGAGCGATGCAGGCTTTTCTCTGTGCAGGGACAGCAGCCTTGTTTTCTGAGCATGTATGTGTTGATTTGCGAGTGTGTGGGTAGTAGTTGTGGTAAGCTACCACAGAGTGGATGACAATTGGAGGGCAGTGCCTCACTGCAGCAGAATAGCTTGTCCTTAGTTACTCTCAGGTCCATGTGTCTGCATGTGTGGGTGTAAAAGTGTGCGTCTTCTTGCTTATACCTCACTATCACACTTTATATTTTTTCACTGGCTCGAAACTCCAGCTTTCTGAATGGGAGAATGAAGGTGTGCTTGTAAGGGGAACCTGAATTAAGTCAAATGAGTTAAATACTGTATTGATGTAAATAGTAGATAACTCAGCCAGCCAAGCTCCAGCCATCCGGTTTCTGTGCACCCTCTCAGACAAAGAGGACAATCATTAAATTTGAAGTGCAGGTCAAGCCCGACATCTCCAGACTAAAAGGATATTTTGTGCTTTGTCATTGTCTGCTGTGCTTTTCATCATGCCTACGTACCTCAATGATTTATTTCATTTGGTGGGAGAAAGTAGATAGCTGTAATTAGCCTCATCTGTTTGATGAATATCAGATGTCATGGAAGTTTTTTCTTTTTTTCTGCTTTTAGTTGTTAATCTGTTTTTACTGTATATACGTGAGAGAGAATCCTGTCTTAGCAGCGTAATTTATGTTTAAAACATATCAGAGGGCTGTGTGTTTATCTTGTTTCTGTGTTTTTAGAGTTTGCTCAGATTCTCCCTCTGTATCATCTGTCTTTTCACTTCCCACCAAGACAGGTCGATGACTCAAGATTTACCTCATGCTGAACTCACATTTCCAAGGAAGGTGAATGAATCTTCGACTCAAGAAAGTGGGCCTGTGAAAATTCAGTAGCTAGATGTTGTAGGTTGTATGGATTTGGCTTGTCAAGAAAACATTCTGGAAGTCTTTGCAGAAACAAATTTGCCCCAACATTAGATGGTTTGAAGATTAAAAACTCAGAACATGCCTTCTTAGATCTTTCAAAATCCTATAATCGATGATTTCACTGGAAAATGGAGAGCCACTGCTGGCTTTACCACTTCAGCGCTGATGTAGTTACAGTGTCTTTTATTGTGAAGGATCCTGCTGATGATTAACAGTGGGGTTGTGCATTGTTGGCTGCTGGAATGACCTTGCTGGTTGTTGACCTTGTAAAGGACTGGCAGACTCCCAAGGCAATCTGCCCTAAGTATGTCTTGGACCACTGTGATGCTGTACACTGATATGCATCCATTTGGACTTACTGTACATGAACCCACCTTAATGCAAAGTACATTCACACAAAAACACACTTTATGAACATAATGGAATCTAGATGCATCTACAATGCTTTCTCAGAGAGGATTTTGTTGTTCGATAACCTACTTTCAATCAGGAGAGACTTCAGTATGAGTGAACAAATATTTATTGACATGTACATAATAAAAATGAGAAATATTAAGTCTTTGGTGATTAGACCCCATCGTGATGTCATCATGTTTTAAGGGGGTTAGAGAAGCCGTGAGCAGTATAGGATACCCCCCTGATGGAGTCTAGACACTGGTGGTGGTGGAAGGATACTGAAGATCTGGCTGTGATGAGGAGTGGATTTCTGATGAGCTCGACCCGGACACTGAATGTGGTGAACTGGAGGTGAATGACGTGGAGGAGGGTCGCAACGAATCCGCACTGAAATGACAGCTGACAGCAAGCGAGAGGAGAACAGATTTAAAGTTTGCAGCAGCAATGTGATTGGCTGATCTGGTGGCAAAATCTGGTTGGATAAGTGAGAGAGAAAACACCCATAATCAGCTGATTAAGAGAAGTAGAGACAGAGAGAGAGAGATGTGAATGAATGAGGCATAAAGATAGTCTTCCTGATTGAGCTTACTCTGAGCTTCATTTGACTTCAAATGCACACGGAAAACAATGTGTTTCTATTTTTGAAAGGTGTCTCAGCTCTTCATTGGACAGATGTGAATAAGCAAAGCAGTAATCAGGTATAGATACTCCCACCGTACACTGGGCCAACCTGATGTAGAGCTACCTAACCCCACCCAGAAAATAATCATAGGCTCGACGTCAGCTCTAAGCTGCTTAAGGCACCAGGCTGGTTGGGCTGAAGACACAGCTTCTTTCCCTGTTTCTAACTCTACTGTACCTGCAGCGGAGTGCTTTGTCATACCTGCCGCCTGCTGTTTAGTGTCAGCATGCCACTTCTTACATCCACTGTGTTTCGGAAGTGACAGGTGGAGGGATCCTAATAGGAGGAGTTTCCACTAGAGGCCTCTCTTGGATATTGCCATGATTTTATGATGAGCTGCTGTTAAGTCGCCCATCAAGCTCTGGCTCCTTTGTTTCCATTTTGTGCCTCTATGAACGCCCCACGTTCGTGATGTCTTTGTCTTTGGTTTGAGCGTGACCCTGGCCGACGTCTACCTGCAGCGCTTCAGCCTTCTCTGTGGGAGTTGAAGGGGAGCAGGGCACCATGCCCACTCTGCCCAATCTCAACAGTCTGGGCAAGCTGTGCAGCTCCAGCCGCAGCCACAATGTCGACCGCGTCCGGGTGAAACGCAAGAGCTCGGTCAAGCGCATGTCCATCATCGAGGATGGGCATGTGGCTGAGGTCCTGTACCTCATTCCTAAACAATACATGGAGCAGCTGCCCTACCTCGACCCAAATGACTATTATCTAAGCGAGAGGCTGAATGATGTCGCTACAGGTAGGACAGGAGAAAAGATGTACCCAGAGCTATCTATTTAAAACATGTATCCACCCATCTCCCATTACAGCCATCCATCCTAGCTGTGGCTGACTTGTAACTGTAACATCAGCTGACAGCTTGATTGCTTAATCAATGAGTAATAAATATTGACCATTAAAATGCAAAAAATGTTTTTGCATGGATTTAATGCAAGTACATTGTTCTACTTTAAGACACTTTTGATTGAAGTTACATTTAATTTTATTATATATTTCCCTTTAGTCCTATATTGCAGCTTTGTTTGCGAGTAGGTGTCTGAAAGTGAATTCATTAGTTGATCAGAGATTACTGCATTTTAATTGGATGGCAGTGGTGGCAAGTGATTACTCCTCTTGAGGCTGTTCACATCTGACCTGAGCTATGTGTGAGAGCTCCTGTGCACGAGTTACGCAACTATAACTCTCCGACGCCAAAAAGTGTTACTGCAAATGTTGAAAAAGTCAGGAAATTAATCACTGTCCTCTCCGTAGTTATATAATGCAAACCCCTATGCAAGGGCAGACCTGCTGCATTTTGCCAAGCAACAGTACATGAGGAAGCGACATGGTGGCTTACATCAGGATTACAACATGGGCATGAGGACAAATTGAGATTTCCAGACCTTATGTATTCTCTGACTGCGTGCCAGGCACAGTAGTAAAATCATCATTGCTTGGCACTTCAGTGATTCCTTCTACTTAGGAGGTAAAGTTTGATTTTGACTAATAGCCCAGGTTCAAGGAAGGTTTGTCTCTGCAAACTGACCCTAGATCAAAGATCACAGAGATCAAGGCTTATGTTAGCCATTTCATTACTTTAGTGAGAGTTAAAATCTGTTTAATTGTTTGGACTGGAACATTTCTTCCATGACTTTTCTGAGGCCCAATATCTGTAAAAAAAACAAACAACAAAGAAATGTTGAATGAATGTTGTAGTGAAAACATATTTCTGTGTATTCGGGGTAGCTACAACACAGGAATGTTAATGTGGCATGGCTGAAATACACTTTGAAGAAGTGAACCTGGTTGCACAGGATTGCTGTACAAAAGGTTCTCACTGTTTTGTAACCCATTTTAAAACAGAAACAAGCTGGTGAAGTGCGTGTCATGCTACGTGTCTGTTGGATTTGTAAAAATCTGCAAATCGTCATCCAGTGCATAGGGTGTGTAGCTAAGAGTGTTTGTGTGTGTGTGTGTGTGTGTGTGTGTGTGTTTGTGTGTGTGTGTGTGTGTGTGTAGTTGTCTGGCATCCTACAATCCTAACTTTAATTCCAGGGATAACTGTGCACCCAAACCACTGTTAGTGGAAATGTGACCTCTCGCACTATGATGCCAGTCTGGCTTCACTACTCAAGACAATAGTCTGTAACTGTAAATCAAATGGCTTTAATTACTGTCTATGGAATGCACATGCTATATGGTAACAGTGCTTAATCTGCACTGATGTGAGGCTGGGCTGTGAGGTGTATAGTTCCCTGGCCAGGTTATTAATGGACAGTGAGACATGGATCATCCACAGGTGAGCCAAATACAGTAGAAACCTTTCATCCATGGATAATAGGCTTTGCTACTTAGGAATTGCTCTTGGCAAGCCTTATGTAGCATGAAAGTCCAGCAGCTCCTACAGAGATTATTAAAAGAGGCAAGATGATAATAGGTCCATTACAGCATTATGGGAAGACACAATAACAGCACATCTTTGTGCTGCACATTTAGCAGTTAGTAGCCACACTGCAAACCTCTAATTTTCTTAAGGAGATGGCTTTTGACCAGCCAACATTTGCAAAAGCAGGTCTTATTAAACAGCCACTCAAATCTTTGGTCTTCACAAACTCGTTACATGTTCCTCTCCCTTCATAATAAAAAAGGGTGGAGTGCTGGAGATATGTCCGCTAACTATTTTTACCGTTTGCCTCACTGGCATGTCTCCATCGTCCAATGAGAAGAAAACGCCCCTGTGGAAGCTGATGCACGTTGTTGGGCATCCAGCAGGTGGCACAGTTGACACTGCAGTGGACGAATGCATTCTGAATGCATAATGGGCTGTCTGCATCAGCAATTGTAGAGGTGGTGCTGATGCAAAACTGTTCCTCCCCCTCAGCCATAGAGAGGTACAGCGAGGATCCAGCATGGGACAGATGGATCAGTGACCGTGTGGTCCCCAGTTGCTGCTGGTGTGACGTGACAAAATTACTTCTGAAATCATATTTTCTGTACTTTCTGTGCTCACACATTGACGTGTCTACAAACATTGGACTGAGCCCCTGCAATGTCTCAGCTGGGTCTCAGTGGATTTTATTTGCTCCCCAGGAGGCAATTAAGAATCTTTATTAGCGCTTTATATTGTGGAGAACTGTACTGGTTAGTTAGTCAAGCTTGAGTGAAATAGTTTAAATAATTCCATACGTTTTGTATGTGGGGAGCAGATGGATGAGGTTTAGCATATAAGCAGAGTGGTTATACTAAAACAGTGTGATATTCCAAACATCAAAATAAGCAAAGCAACAAATCACGTACAAAAAGTGTTCCCCTCTGTTTTGCTTTGTTAGCAGAGTTGATAAGAAATGTCAGTCTTTCATATGATCATTTCAGTGGCAGATGATATAAGAGCTGGTGTGTTCACCAGGCTCAGCCAGGAATATGCTCTCCTGTGCTCTCTGTAATTGGATTCCGGAGGATCCACTAAAGAAATTCATACAAAGCTCATACAAGAGATCAGGTTAAGTCTGACCTCCGACCTCAAATGGCCCCTCTTGCCCTCTCATGAAGTCCTCATACAGTCCTGCTGGAAGCAGTGCGATTATTAACAACTTGGGCTGTCACTCAGGGGGAGCCTGGCTTTACTGCATATGATCAGGTCGACAGACACATTCTTAATTCTGTAGATAATATTCTCAAAAAGCATTCAGGCAAAATCATTTAGGCAACATTTTTTGAACTGTGGATGATGTGTTTAATACATCTTGCATCTCTACATCTTAATTTCAATTATTCATTTTGGTGCTTGGTGCTATAACCACCTCCTGTTACTGTCACGAAAGACCAACAGTTCCAAAAGAAGTCGGTCTTTTATTCCAGTGCCTCATTTTTGATGATTTTAAGGCTTTTAAGTCCATTTGTCAAATACGAAATTTCTTGTTAAACTGAACCAATCTTTCATCGCAGCAGGCTAATATCTGCACTGAAAAGAGTCATTGATCTCCACCTGCTGCCCTGTTGTAGTGATACAAAGTCTTTGTTGAGGTGTGTTTAATACAGTACAGTGATGTGGTAAAGGGTTGTTCCCGGCTAAATTCAGTTTGTTGAACTTTTTACACCTGGAATAGAGAGTCAAACTGATGTTCTATGCAAGATGTTACAACAGAAAAAGACAATTTCTTATATATATATATATATATATATATATATATGGTGGTCCTTATGCCTTAACTGTCAGTATCACAGTTTATGTGTCTTTAATAGCATGTGAAGTGCGTGTTCCCGCATTATTACTGTAGTGTGTGTCTGTGCTAAAGGGGGTCTGTTTTGGGGCTTTGGGGTTACTGTTTTTGGTCACACAGAAGCAGAAGCAGCAGCAGCCACCTGGTTGCTGCAATGAGGAGGTGGCTGACACAACAGAGGGGCTGAGAGGGAGCAGGAGGGGAAGAGGGAGGAGGAGTGGGCAGAGGAGGAGGAGAGGGATGGGAGGAAAATAGGCAGTCGGGAGGCAAACCCCACACTGTAGCGGTGTTTTTGGGAGGAGAGCTAAGCAGCACCTATACCTCTCTCTCTCTCTCTCTCTCGCTCTCTCGCTCTCTCGCTCGGTGGTGTCTCGGCTCTATTTTTTGCTCTTCAGTCTTGACTAAAAAAAGGAACTAGCAGCTCCTGTGTTACTGGTGATCCATACCCGGAGCCTTTTCTGGTGCAGATTTACCTGGATTCCAATGGTCATGGTCAAAGAAAAAGGTATTCCAGCGGAGAGTGTGTGCATGTGTCTATATGTGTGTCCTGAGTGTGTTTTTAGGGGATTTGTATTGCTTGTCGTGCTGTCTGCAGTGTGTGCAGATGTGCAGCATGTCCAGTTGGGTTTGCACTGCTGTGTCTGGCTGTTTGACTGAACTGTTAGTCTCTGATTTGATTGTTTTTAGATGTGTGAATATATGTTATTAGCACAGTAATGTGGATGTGGTTCTCTTTATGTGGGTGTGTTGCTTGCAAGAAGCATGATTAATGACACAGTATAAATGTGCATCTTCAACACATCGACATATTCTCTCTAGTTAAAGACTTGAACATGATACGCCCTTCTCAATACTCTCTAGCAGCAGATTCTTGGGTTGGAGTCGGCTTAATTTGGCAGCGTCAGTCTTTATGTAAATGTATGCTGGAGCAAAGCATCTGGCTTGTTGCATAGGAGCTTGACACCAAATGTAAAACGTTAGGGTGATAATGTGCAGATAGTTCTGGGTTAGAACGTCCGTCTTTTCATGCAGGCTGAATAAAAAGGTAGCATGTAGAGAGGAAAAGTGGAGCACTAATGTAGGGATCCACACTGCGCAGAGCTATGGACCTGCACTCTCTGTCTCTCTCTCCCTCTCTCTCGCGCTGTCTGCAGCCGTTGCCATGGTGACCATCTAAAAGGTACACTCCATTGTTGTCAGATGTGGCCTCATTCATAGTGTCCTGTTTAAAGAAAAAGATGATTGTTTCCACCTATTACTGAGGGCGCCCAGCTGTGTGGGATGAATTAGGTGAAGTCAGGAGGCATGATCCAGAGATATTAACGTTCCCCGGCAATTTACTTGGGCATGTGGTCGTGAGGTTGACCATTGTTTGTCAGCATGACTCACAGCAAGCAGCTACAGAGGCACAATTTTAAATAATAAAATGTCCTGTTTATTCAAAAGAGAAGCAATTTTTTTTGACCCCTTTGAAAAATTAAGGACAAACATTTTATTAATAAGCGTGTAACTTGCATATTCTGAGTCTATAAATATTACTAAAAGCAAACTATTGCATGGCCGTTTTCCACATTAAAGTCAACCGGACTGGACCTGAATATAAAAGTAGTTAGTCACAGTAAATAGTCATTATGCATCACCATTATATAGTCCCTTAGTAGTAGTAGTATAGTCTCTCAAGTTAACCAGCTTCATATATTCCTCCTGTGTTTCAGTGGATGCTTTATGAGTTAATCTTCCAGCTTGTGTAGACAAACAGAGTTGGTCTTCTATGTGTGGGCATGTGATATTTTTATGTTTTGTCTGAAAATATTTCCATCACCAAAAACAAAACATGTTTACAGATTTTTTTTTTCACAGATATGAGTGTGTGTAGGTTTGTTTATGTATCTGACAGCATGCTGGTGGCTGGAGGCGGTGTCCGGCTCTGTAGCTGCTCTCTTGATGTGGATTCGACTGGCCACAAAGAAAAGGCCTTTGCCATCGAGCTGGCAGAACACCCGTAACCTCTGGCTGCCATATGTTCATCTCCCCACAATCCCTCTGAAAGTTTTCCGTGGACTTAACCTGCTACCTCGCCTGCTACTCTTGGGATTTGTTGGTGGCAGGAGGCTTGTCTGGGTTTCTAGTCCACATTTAGAGGCCTCTAGTTTTTCCTCTAAACAGAAAGCTATGGGAATGCTGTTGCAACCTAAGATTTCATCATGTATCCTCCGGGGATCTCATCATGCAACCTGTCTGAGGCCAGGTGGGCTCTGCAGCATCAGGGTACACAGCTGACCAAATACTGAATTATACTGTATTCTCAGAATGATGAATCATAATAAAAGGATTGCAGTGTTAGCGTTTAGTCTGCTTGCAGGCAGTTGTCCTATTTTCAAAGCCAAGAATACTCTTGAAACAGTTTGTAATTTATTGGGGCCATGTGTACCCAAGGCAGTCTCCTCTTTTCTTTACCTTAATCTACATGTGCTTCTGAGATTTGCACACATTTGTACAAGTAGTTGATTAATTCATTCTCTTTCTGCAATAAATTGCGTAAGAAGCCCGGCTGACTCTGTGAGATGAGATGATCGTCATCACATATACGTCACCTGCCTCGTGCAAAGAACCAACCAACCCCCAGAACTCTCTGCGTTCACAATCTGAACATTTTCTTTTGACACCAAAGCCTAATGTCATGTGCCTCTGTAGCTGCCTCCTGTGATTTCGCAGAGTGCTGCAGTGGTGCCTCATCTTTGAAGCTTGCCAGTGTCTACCCCCTGAAAGAGGAGCTAAACCCTTTCACAGACATCAGTGCAACACACACTCTCATAGAGACACACAGCATTTGTACAGCTGGCACACAGGACCAGAATATACAGATGAGAAGTGGTCGGCCGGGGAGAGACAGTCACTGACCTAAAATATACAGGCTAAAACAGCAAGAGCGACATGAGAATCACAGACTGTAGCCATATACATTGTGCCAGTCAACGAACATCCTCCCTGTCTGGCATCAATCGGTTTGATTATCATAGGAAATACGACAAAGGAGTGTGGGGGCCATAATGGGCCGTCATTCAGAGGCAAAGAGCCAAGGCCTTCATCAGCTCTACAAACACAATGGCTTCTGCAGTTCATGAAGCCACCATTGTCTTCTCTCAGATAAGTGGCCGGACTGGAAGTCCCTCTCTCTGGTTATCAGCGTATTATTATTTATTATGTACCTAGCCAACAACAAACGCTCCGCACTGTGGCGTTCAACCATTCAGAACAGATCATTATTCCAAACCCAGGTCCCTGAGGATTAGTTATTCAAGGTTGGAGGGCCTGGCTGAGGCCGATAGGGTTCCCCCCCACAATTTGTGCCCGTGTTTGAAGTGCTTTGTCTGGGACGCTGGTGGTGGGGCAGAGGGGTGGGGAGGTGGTGAATACAGCCATACATATTCATGGAGGGGAGGGTTAAGAGCTTCTTGTTATGTCTGGGTGATGAAGAGCTCCACACGCCCTCCCCCCAGACGCACACACACACACACACACACACACACACACACGCACACGCGCGCGCACACGCGCGCGTTCATCTGATCACGCATTGAGATTTCATGGTGGGCATATTTTGTGCCCTTTGATATTCATTATGGGTCAGATCAACCTTGGAATATTCCATCCCAAACTGGTTGGATTGGATGGATATCAGATTAAAAAGTGTGTGTGTGTGTGTGTGTGTGTGTGTGTGTGTGTGTGTGTGTGTGTGTATTTTGTTGACTGTGAAGCAGATACATCTGGGGCCAAAAGTATTGGCAAGGATGCCAGGAGTGGAGATGACTGCTTTTGCCACTCCATTCATTTGTCCCTCTGTCTCTCTTTGTAACACGCTCACTCTCATACACACTAAGGCACATGCATGCATACTGTACACACACACACACACACACACGCCTTTAGGGCTGTTATCTGTCTGTACTGGAAAGTCTTGTGCCTGACTCTTACAGTAACAAAGGCCGTGAGCAACTGAATTTTTTATTAGATCTTTTCATCTTTCATCTATTGTTTAATTAAATTCCCCTTTTCCCAGTGCATTTCCAAACTGCTACTATGGCTTTCCATTCCTCTGGGTTCATGGTAGGAAATGAAGGCAACAAAGTCTGAAGCTTCCTGAGCATGTCCCGCACTCTCTGTCAATAACCTCCCTCTATTGTTATTTACCAGCAAGGCTGGCGCACGTGTTACAGGAAAATCTGTCCTCAGGGGATTCAAGATGGCCTTTTTCACTTCCCTCTAGAGTATCATCTGCAGCCTTTATTATTGCCAAGGCAGCTAGGCTCTGCTTAAATGGGTGGGGGGGTGGGTGGGCTATAGGGGTGGAGAGATCAGCCCCCTTTTCCCCTGCGCCTGGCTTTGGGATGCTCTGCTGGTTATTGTTCCCTCAGCACCATGGTTGTGTGTGTGTTCATTGTGTGTTTAGGCTCATATCAGTCACTTTATCCCCTGGTGATGAGGCAGGACAGATCACTCTGTCAGCCCAGAATGAGGAATGTGAGCAGCAGTCGGACAAATTGTACTACTGTATATTTCACAGTAAGTTGCTCTGTGCTGAGGTTGCTTCATGTACCGCGTTCTTACTTATTTATAGCATTATATAATGTACATTCTAGCAAATCAAGCACCATTTTGCTGCTATTTCAAGAACCCCTAAAGACTCACGTTTTATTGAATTGCTTGAAGTCATGCTTTTGCAGACATAGAGGCATAAGTGAGGAGGCCTACTAAACATTTAAAAGAGATCTCACTAATGGATTTTGTGTCCAAACAAATTCTATAAATGGTTCAATTTGAATCCTTTCAGCAAAATGTAACCTTTTACATGGTTTTCACCTGTAACCTTTTTATGTTGGTTTCCTTAATTTTTATGAAACACCATGTAGAGTAGCCATCTCAGCTTGATTTTTCCAGAGTCTCCCTCTGTGCAGCCACTGCTGAGGCAAGCACAGCACTTCACAGTGGAAGAGGTGGGGTTAAGCTGGAAAAACACAGTGCTCATAGATTCCCATCCAAACCTCATTTTTTTAGATCCTCTGTGCATGGGAGTCAAACATCTGTCTTGGATTTTTGTCAACCTGTTATGACGTTAGCAGTGTTGACTTTTCCATGCTGGGCTGTCCCCGCTGACAACACAGCACTCTATGAAATGTTAAAGATAGTAAGTTGGCAATACAAACAGGCTCAAAGTGAGATTATTGGCATCACAACAATGAAATATGTATATACTTTAAAGCTGCTCTAATCAGTATTTTTATATTTGGATAAAATGACTGTGTGTTGTGAAATGAGACACTTATTATCACCACCTCTCTCTGCAGTTCCCCTCATCTCTATGAAACTTTTTAGTGTCTTTTAACACATTGCTTTCGTTTTACAGCCTGCAAGTGTTTTGGTTCACTCTCACCGCTCTTATAAGCATTGGTTTCAGCTGTAGTAGGCAGCTGCTTTTGGCAAAAAAGCTCTAAAAACCCTCTTTACGCTACCAACCCAGCACCAAACGACAGACAGACAAAGTTAGCAACTAGCTGGTGAACACAGTCGAGTATTTAGCAGCTAAAGAGCCAGATATTTACCTCACGAGTTGGTGGAGACCAAAGCAGAGCTAAAAGGAGGGTAGAATTCCAAAGTTGTCTTATTCTCTTGTGTTTTCGTTCACTATATTAACTCGATAAGGTGATAACATGTCAGTGTTATGTTTACAGCTTGTTGTGGTGCTGTTTAAAAAAATCAGATAATGCAGGTTTGAATTTTCATTAATCAAATTTGATTTTCTTGATTATATTTTGTCATATTTCAAGAATATTAAAACTGGTTTGTTTATTGGAAAGAGTGAAACTATGTTGGAGATAAGTCTCTCTCCTAATAGTGTGCATGAGGTTTAAAATGACTTGTTACATTGAATATTTTTGCAGAGTGCAGTTACCCAGATGGCCTGTGTTTTTCTATGGAGGTGTGATGTGACACACAGAGCTGCTGAGTTCACTGTCACAGTAGTCTGGTTCACCCAGAGTTGACTCATTGTCCTGCTGAGTGTAATCACATCAGAGACACCAGGGACATATCCTCCACCCTCCAGCCTCCAGCCCCTCGAACCCACATTCTTTCCATCCTCCCTTCTGTTATCCCGTCTTCTTCTTCCACTGCACAACTCACAGCTTCTCTCGGTTCCCTTTCAGTCCAAATTATGAATATACTGATGCTCTGTGAATTGTATCAGTAAGAATTGGCATAGGACATTTTGGACTGCCCCTAGAGGATGAACCAAAGACTGTTGAAATGTCTCATAAAAAAAAAAAAACGATGTTCTGAAGACTGGGCTCTCTTGCTGATTTGATTTTACTGCAATTAAACCACCTCTCAATATCCGCAACTGTAGAAGTGTGATGCAAGGTAGGCCGAGTCATCAATAATCCAGAGTAAAGTCTCTCGTTGGTAGACCATCGATTGGTCATGATGCTATTTCTGTGCCTTTGGTTGTGTCTTATTTTAGCCTTGCAGACTAATGAGTCATTGCAGAGCAGAAAGAGCAAAGATCCTTTCATGTGTATTCTTAGTGTGTGTGTGTGTGTGTGTGTGTGTGTGTGTGCGCGTGTGTGTGCGTGTTTGTGTGTATGTATCTTAGTTTAAAAAAGAGAGAGGAATGAGAGGATGAAAGAAAGAGGCTGCCTTGCTAGTTAATGCTCCTGAATGTGAAATAATCTGCTGGTTTCAGAATAGCTGATAAGCTGTGTGCAGTGCGGCACTGCAGCAGTATTTACATTACAGTACAGTCGTGCAGGATTGTCTGTCCATGTCAGGGACACCCAAACTTTTTACTGAGGCTTACGCAGGCTGACATATCATGGATCTAAAGATAACACTGGACACTGTCTGCTTGTAGAGATAAAGCAAGTTGATAATAGCTTCTCTGTCTTATGTAATTATGATGACTGTCACAATACGTCACATTAAGAAAGTGATGTCTAAATCTTCACTCAGATTAAGATCTGTGCATGCTAGTGCAACCAGAGTAATTTCAAAATGTTGCCATCAAAAGTTTCAACATTTCAGTACCATTTGTAGTCATGTTAGCAGCATCAGCGTGGCTTTAGGGATAGAAATGTTGGCCTGTCGGTCCATTACTACAACAACTATTTGATTTCCATGGAATTTGGTACAGATATTCATGTTCACCAGAGAATGAAGCCTACTGACTTTGGTGATCCTCGCCCTTTTCCTCTATTACCACCAGCAGGTCAGCTTTCATGTATCCAGTGAACATCTACCTGATGGATTGGCACAAAACTTGGTACAGACGTTCATGGTTCCCACACGATGGATCCTAATAACTTTGGTGGTCCCCTTGACTTTCTCTCCAGCATGGCCATGAGGATGACATTTGTGGCTTTGTGTGATTTGTTGGATGGATTGTCATGAAATTTGGTACAGATACTCCCCTCAGGACAAACTGTCATCACTTTGGTGATCACGTTACTTTTCATAGTGTAATCATCAGGTCACACTTTTTTGACTGAACTAATGACATTTCTATCAGACTCACTGTACTTTGTGTTTAATGGTAATTTTCTAACAATAGCATGCTAACACACTAAACTAAGGTTGCTAACATGGAAAACATTACACCTGCTAAACCTCAGAATGTTAACATTGTTATTGTGAGCAGGTTAACATGCTGATTTACCTCAAAGCACAGCTGTGCCTAAGTACAGCCTCACAAAGCTGCTAGCGTGGCTGTGACTTCACATTCTTACCTTACTCCTATTCTTGTTTTGCTTGTGTCTGCTCACAGGCAGTGTAGTTGGAAATATGAGGGCACATTTTTCTGCCTTGACAGGAAGATATTGGACAACTGCTATTTTTTCATCCACTCACATTTGCAACTTCCACAGAGTGAGATTCAATCACAGCAAACATTAAGCCTGCTTGTGTTTTGTTGTTACCTGAGTGCCATGCTCCGCCTACCGTCAAACACTTGACACACACAGGGAAGAATGGAACTCTTCACCAGCCCAAAAAGAAGCTTTAAAACATATTTGCCACTTCCATGTTGTTTTGTTCAATGTCTCTGTTAGCATGGGACAGAAGTTAATCTCAAACTGTGTTTGACACTAAAAAGTAGGCCTACCTTTTAAACATGGCAAAAAGAAGCCATATATAGCATGCATTGCAAAATCATTACTGGGAACATAAAATAGGTATAGGCAGCAAATCGCCCTTGATATTTTCCTTTGAGGATGAAAGTACAGTAAACTCAATAGTGAAACAGATTTTATCAATATCCTTTTAGCGGCCTGCCATTTCCCGAGCCCTGCTCCCCTCAGCATTTTGACTCTCCATCCTCCACTGATCAAGACAGACTATATTTAGGCTGTTGCTGTCTAGAGAGCCTATCTGGGCTGTGAACCCCAAGTTGTGCTGTCCTGTTCAATGTTTTTCTTTTTTTACCCTGACAGGTTCTCAGCAGTTGGTCTTTATCTCAGGTGCTTGTGTGATGCCGCAGATTCAGGTTCTTGTGCAGAGCGTGTCCTCAGATGAACACAACAACAGCACGATGACTCATCAACATTACAGCTCAATCGTAATGTTAATGTCTCCATCTCTTGCAGTGGCTCATGCGCAGGACACACACCACCACTCCACAGAGAAACCCCTGATTCAGTGCTACAAGTGTGGGGAGCCATGTAAGGGCGAGGTGCTGCGGGTGCAGAACAAGCACTTCCACCTCAAGTGCTTCACCTGTAAAGGTACAGTAACACACAGCTGATTAATGAAAATAATGATAAAATCAATCAACCTTTCAAGAATTTCAATAAAGGCACTTATTTGCAGATTGGTGATTGGGCATTTTATGTAATTAAATATCTGGTCATGAATGGGTTTCACTAGTATTTACTTCTTGTGATTTGGCTCAGCCTTACTCCATGTGAGACAACTCTAATATTATGATAAAAAAGACCAGCCTTTGGTAAAGAAGATATTTGTTTACAATTTAAAAATGAGCCCTCAGACAGCTTAGATGAGTGTTTGTTTCTGAATAGGAGAAGAAGAATGTGGGAGTTGTGTGAAAATTGGCAGCTAAGGTGTGAAGTTTTAAAATTCAGAGCTAATTTGATACAGTCAGAACAGTAGGATATTTGCTTGCTTTCATTCAGTACCTGCTGCCCAATGCCGCCTAATGCTGACTACAGTTGTGTTTTGTAAAATATGATTCTCCCCTGTGATGTAGTGTGATAGTTCATAGGTATAGAGGAGCCATATGTCTGATGGCACTTTACGTCAAAAGACAAAAGTACAACTGAACAAATTGTTCTTTTTTCATGACTGTCCCAAAAAGCATCCCAATCACACAAAATTGGATAGGAGCAGTACAAGTCCCTAAAGGCCACAATGTTCTTTCCCTCCTCCTCTAACGAGGGGGATAGATGGTGGCATGACTCATCTTAACTTCTCAGACCTGCATACTTCAATTAAAGTACCATCCGGACTGCTATGACAAGTGACAGTGAAAATCCTTCTGCATTTAGCCTAATTACTGATGGATTTCTGGCATGCTTACGATGTAGCCGCCCACGGCTGACCAACCAGTGTCACCGCTGTAGGCTAAACCTGCCCTGCTGAAGCCGTTGTAGTTAATCTGTGACTGGAGCACTGTTCTAGAGTTAGCTTAGTTCACCAAGGGCCCAGAATAACCCAAGCAAACACTGAGATTAGTACTTAATTCTGACCTTTACAAGTGGATATGCATGCCTTTAGAGAGTCGATGGTACTATATGTGTGTGTGTGCGCGCAAGTTAGCAGTTGTTAAAAATGATACAAGGACAGCATTAATAGCCAAAAGACACACTGTCCTAGTCCTTGCTCTAAATGTAAGTGTGCTGTTGTCAGTCTCCAAACTGCAGGAGGATTGATGATAATTGTCAGTTGTGGTCATGCCAGGCTGACTGAGCTTACTGACACTCGGAGGTTATTAACAGTTACCATCCCTTGGCAGACAAATCATAAACAGCTGCTTTTTGCATGCATTTATCTCATTCCACGAAAAGCACAAAAGCAAAACCTTCAGTTTCCCTGAATTCACTTTCATTTCAATTTCATAAATGGACCCTCTTAACTTTCCAAAAAGGCATTTTATGTAATGGCATGCATCTGTTGTGTAGCTGAGGTGGTTGGTCATCACAGTCAAAGGCCACCAAATCTCCACTGCTGGTTTTCTCTCGACTCAGTTAGCTTACAAGCTAATCTCATCACCACTGAGCCCTAATGCAATTAAATCTGATTCTCTCCCTCACTCGCTCCCATTCATCCCCAGGATTTAGCATGGCTCATTGCATAAGAATGATTAGGCGCGGTCATCTCAAACATCAAAATATTTTCCCTCTTAGTTGTGGCATTTCCATAAGGATGTTAAATTGCCAAGCTCACTCTGTGGTGCTGGAATGGTGGACTGCGTGGCTCATTATGTGGTTGAAACACTGTACATACAGACACGCCTTATGTCTGAATCACGAACATACAAACCATATGTGAAGTGTACAACATATGCAGTCATTTTGATAAATGGGAAAATCCAGGAGAAATCAAAAGGAAGTAAACACTATTACTAATATTTTTTGCTTTTTTGCTAGTGCAGTGACTGATGTCCCTTTAATGACATTTTTGGAGGGGGTAATGTGAGGTTTCTGGAATATAATATAATAATATTATTTAATGCAAGAATATTGTAATGTGACATGGAAAATGAGTTGTTATTTTAAGCCATGATTTTTTTTTGTCAGCCACCACACCCTAAATGATTTCATCCCAAATCATTTGGGGGAAATTTTGGATTCCCTTGACATTTTTAACAGACAGTTATGGTTCCTAGAAGATGAATCCTAATGACTTTGATGATCTTCTGACTTTTCCTCTAGCGCCACCATGAGGTTGACATTTGTGTTTTTGAGTGAAATGTCTCGACTATTACTATTGGAGGGATTGTCATGAAATTTGGTACAGACATTCATGTCCCCCTCAGGATGAACTTTGGTTATCCTGTAGCTTTCCACAAGAGCCATCATTAGGTCAAAATTTTAATTTGTCCAAACTAATGATATTCACATCGCCTCAGCTGTAAGTTGTGTTTAGTGCAAATTAGCAAATGTTTATGCATGCAACATGCTAAACTAAGATGGTAAACATGGTAAATATTAGACCTACTAAACATCAGCATGTTAGCTTTGTCATTGTGAGCTTGTTAGCATGCTGTCATTAGCATTTAGCTCAAAGCACTGCTGAGCCTTTGTACAGCATATCACACACAGGTGTCAGTCAAGGCATGTCAAGTCAAGTTGTCTCACGATGGACCAGCCAAAAAGTGAAAAGCCACGAATCTTTCGCCAACCTGACTGTCTCGCTTGATATCACAGAGATAAAAGCCATTGTAGTATTCCACATTCAAATTTTCAAATGCCATATTTCCTCCGATACTGTCAGTCTTTCATTTGTAGTAGTAAGCCGGGTAGTAAAACCCAATAAAACAACACACCAACATTAAAATATGCCAAACTCTCAATTGTTCCCTAAGTAGTATTTCTTCCTTTGGCAGTCTTTCATGTTTGTGTAGATGACAAGGTTATATTTGAATGGAAGGAAGCTTGTTGGAGACTGACAATGTAGTATGGAGTTATTCAGTTATCTTCAGAAACAGATCAAGGCCATTTCCTGGGCTAGACAATTGTAGAATTGTTGCTGCATTGAACAGTCTACATCCACACTGACAATGAAAAGACCTTGCAGTAGTAGTGCTGATAATCCACACGCACCCTCAATGCAGAGTTCCTCCGAAGGGACAAGGTTCAGGTTTTTTTTTCTCGTGACTGTGAACACCCACGATGAAAGGATTTTACGTTACGCTTCATATTGTAACGCACAGAGCTGTTAAAATCTATTTTTCACTGATTTTTTTGTCAGCATCCATTTCATGCAGTCAGTGAGCCTCTCAGGATTACACAGACCAGCAAGTCTTAACAAAGCCATTGATGCGTGGAGGAGCTGGGCAGCTTGATGGTTGGATGCTTTATGTGTTGTATGGGCGGAGCACTAAATGAACTGACTCACAGTGTGCCAATGTGTGTGTCCTGTATAGTGTGCGGCTGTGACCTCGCCCAGGGGGGCTTCTTCATGAAGAATGGAGAGTATCTGTGCACGTTGGACTACCAACGCATGCACGGCACCCGCTGCAATGGCTGTGGGGACTTTGTGGAGGGGGAAGTGGTCACTGCCCTGGGCAAGACCTACCACCCTGCCTGTTTCGTCTGCACCATCTGCAAGTAAGACACGCAGACTCATTTTACATTAGCTGATGAACCACAGGGAAACACAGAGAGAAGTAACTCTTGTGAATTCATCTGTAGCTTTGGAAAACTCTTTGTACATATACACAGAGCAAAACGTAGGCCTTAAAAGGGAGAAAACAGGGACATACGCATTTAAAGAGGCTTGGAAAATGCCATAGGTCAATAATAATTTAACAGGAAAGTATCTCAGTCTTCCTGATTGAGTTTGTGCTTAAAACATATCTCTGGCTGACTTTGACCTGAATTTGCTCATTGGTTTCCATCATACCTATGGATTCTTACCAAAATCTGCACAAATGCTACTCTGTAAAGTTACCTGGATCTTACTTTCTTGCATTTATGTACAGCCTCTCAATACAGTAATAATGAAATTCTGCTCAGAATCATGTGAAGTGATGGATGAAGTCTAAGATGGCAGAGATTCCAGTAGACAGTGTACAGTACCGTCTGCGTCATCTGACTAAATGGCCTCCTCGGGCACACAGTGGTGACACATCCACATCATCAGGTCCTGTCATCTTTAGTCGAATCAGACAGCCTGCAAGCCACAGCTAATAAACTCTTACACTTACCACGGGGCCACAGCTCATGTCTTGTTGACCAATTGTTGATGTCACCCCGCTTCCAGACGACCGTTCCCTGCCGGGGACAGGGTGACCTTTAACGGGAAGGACTGCCTGTGTCAGTACTGTGTCGAGCCCATGTCTCCAGGACCAAAGGACATCCTGGGCTCCAGCAGTAAGTAGCCATTGTCTATAAAACACATGCACACAGGTTTAATGCACAGGAAGGCACTCGCTTTCACATGATGCTATTTTGGCTTCCACACAGAATTGGGAAGTTTGGGAAGTAAAAGTGGATTACTTAAATTAAAAAATTAAAAAAGTTTTAGAAAAACAAAAAGTCTGGAAAAAAGAGCTTTCAGGTATGATTCATGCATGACATTTAATGTAGCTGTTGTCATTTTAGTTGTGATATTTGTGCTGTGAAGAATAATTTTAAGTCTTCGTCAGTCATCTTGCCCACACATTATTAGCATGAATTTAACTGAACATCGACCAAAATATTCAAATCTATTCAAAACTTTTACAAATATGGACATTAACCCCTTCACAAGCAGCAGCCTGATGGTGGGTCAGCCATTACAAACGCGTGCTGTGCAGCCAAACATTGTTCAAACCAATAAAACTTTACTTTGAATACTAGTGGAGATCCAAAAGTTTCCAAACCAAAAATGTCAGGCTGAATTTTGGGGAAATGTGTTTAAAATGAGGTACAAAACATCTAAAATATTTCCATTTTATGAAATGACGCAGCTAAGAAAACATAGTGTTGGGTTTGATCATTTCAACCTTAAAGCTACTTAAAGGAATAGTTTGACATTTTGGGAATTACGCTTATTTGCTTCCTTTCTGAAAGTTAGCTGAGAAGATCAATACCACTCTTATGTCTGCACAGTAAATATGTAGCTTAGCTTAGAAAAACTACAACTTGCCGTTTATACACTTTGGTTTTTGTATGGATTAAATGAGACATAACGTTCTAACTTGTGAGGTGTAGTAGGTGCTGGTAGGCAGAGTTTGGTAACTTTGAACAGAGCCAGGCTTGCTGTTTTCCCCGTTTCCAGCAGCCGCTAAGCTATGCTAAGCTAACCTAAGCTAAGTGACTGCTGGCTGAAGCTTTATGTTGAACAGACAGTTGTGAAAGTGGTATGATTCTTCTCCTCTAACTCTCAGCGAGATAGCGATTAGGCATATTTCTCAAAATGGCAAACTATTCCATTAGGGGGAAATAAAATAGGGAAAATGTTAGGGGGTTAAGGAAGTGTGTAGTTTGTAGCTGGTTGTGGTACTACTCAACAGTTCCACATAACAGTAAAGTAAAGCAGATGATACTTTGTAAGGAGCTCTCCTGCAACACAGTTATGCTTGAAGACTGAATGATGTAGGGGTATCATTCAGAGAGTTCCTCCACCTCTCTCTTCTCTTCTCTTCTTGTGAAACAGCCTCGTGTTCGACCAGCCATGTTCCTTTATGAATAACACCAAGACAGGCCTTGCTAAATAATGCATGGCCATGCATTTCCTTTCCTCTGGAACAGAGAATGTGCAGCCCTCAAACGACTCCTCTTCCAACTCTTCTCATCCTCCCTCTCCCTCTTCTTCCAGTTCTCTCTCTCCCTCTCTCTCACCCCCACTGGTCTCTCTGTTGGCGTTTGAAGAGCTTTTAGACAAGGTCACCTATAAATAAGGCATGCTGATTCTCCTCACGTCATCATCGTAACCTCGTTACGCCCCTACGAAGTTATCGTCCCCTGTGGTTGCAGTGGGCTCTGTGTTGCTTTCATCCTCTATTCATTAAAGAAGAGATGACAGGATGATTGTTCTTTTAGAAACCAACCTCTTACACTTTAAGAGCCTCAGGACCCTACTTGGATATGGATGGAGCTTTTAGAGCTGTGGTAAGAGAGATGTGGATGATAGAAAGAGGCAGCTGTCAGAACATTGCTGGTTACCCTCTATCACCATCTAGTGTCTTGGGTCATAACTGACAAGATGTCTCACTCGTTGCATGCAATAATTTACCCCCCGGTTAATACTGTGAGCCCATTAAAGGCTGTGTTTTTACATGAAACAAACCTTCAAGCAAGCATTAGTCCACTCTACATGTATTTTCTTGCTCTCTCTCTTTTTTTTTTTTTTTTAACTTTTTGTTGTGAGAACACTTTATGTGTTTTTAAGCCATGCCACTTTTGCTTTTCACAGATTGTGCAGGATGTGGTCGAGACATTAAGAACGGACAGGCTCTTCTAGCATTGGACAGACAGTGGCATCTGGGCTGCTTTAAGTGTAAGGCCTGCAGCAAAGTGCTGACCGGGGAGTACATCAGCAAGTAAGTAGCTCCTATCCACTGTAATTACAGGCTACTTGGGTCAAATTCAGGCCTGCATAAGGTCCACACACAATATGATATTTCAATGTCAAGTCCCTGGTGTTTAGATTTGCCTCTCTCCACTCAGGGATGGTGCCCCCTACTGTGAGAAGGACTACCAGATCCATTTTGGAGTTCAGTGTGAGGCGTGTCATCAGTTCATCACAGGGAAGGTGCTAGAGGTAAGACACACACACACACACACACACACACACATCACATTCTTCAACATCCCTCTGATGTCTCTCTGTGCAACCAGCTATCTGATGTGGAATTTATAATATGCTTCTGTAAACAATTAACTGGATTTCTTATGAATCCTGCCGAAGGTAAGTTTGAAAAAAATTCTAAGGGAACAAATACTGTAACTCGAATTTGAGTCCTTAAGGTTTATTTAAGAACTACGATTACAGCAGATAATTTTGCATTATGTGGATTTACATATTATACATAGAAATAAGTTCATAGTTAACACATTTTGAGAGTTACTGGTAACATCTAAATGTCTAAACTTCCCGTGCAGGCAGAGGATGTTGCATCGGAGTGGAATTGTGAAATGTAGTTTGATAATCTCCAGTGTAATCTCTTCATCACAGAGCCAAATAGACTGTTGACATGACTGTATTCAACTAAAAGATTAATTTTTAGCAGATCTTTAGGTCTTTCCAACTCCTGCCTAAATACGCATGCTTGCACACACTCATACAAGCTTGCTTTGCTGCAAATTATATAAATATTACATAAAACAGTGATCATTAGTCATTAATACTGTATGTCATGCAGCTGTTATGAAACTCTTGTTTGAGCGTTATTAAGGTTGTTTGAGCCAAGTTTATGTAAAATATTAGCAGCACCTCTGTCCATGACACTCTCTCTGCTCACTGGTCTCATGAACAAGTGCTAGCCTGTCTGTTCTGCAGACGGTGATCCAGTCAGACACTGAGTTATGTGTAATTTGATGGTATGAAAATGTCACTGCTAGCCAGCCAGGCTTACAGTAATCCAGCACTAAGGCAGGCCTATATGACAATAGGAAAAGGCCTCGGCATCTCACCCCTGAGCTGCTGCCAATGGATCAGTGGGGCCAAAACCACAGCAGTCTGTCTGATAGTCTAATCACTGACCCAAGACCCGTGTCAAATACTGTGTAGCCATCGGTGGGTTTGCATATTGTCTGCTCCTCTGGGAGTGGAATGTGAATGGCTTATTAAAGCAGGTGTAATTAATGCAGCTATTAGACGCAGAGAGAAATAGGGAGAGTATTTAATGGCATTCTACACATATAGCTTTATTATCCCTGAGAGAGATATTCAATTTTACCGTGTACGTGAGGAGAGTATTGGGTAGGAGGTGCCATGAAGTGTCTGCTATAGTCGTTCTGTAGACTTTTTGATATAGTAAAATGTAAAATGCAAATATTAGTCAGTGGCTCCATATCTCTGAGTGGCCACTTGCCAGCTGAAATGTTACTGAGGGTTGTTATACAGCAGGAAGAATTTAATTTGGGGTTTTTTTTATCGCCCCTGGTCAGTCACATAGGCTTTATAATGGTGCACTCTGCATGCAAAGTGCCACATCAGTGTAGATGGAAATTCAGGCGCGCTAGCCGTCAGATCATTTTATTGGATTGCATTGTGTGGGTTATCACAAAGAGGAACACTCAGATATCTGAAGGCAGATTGACTGTGTCAAACGAGGCAGATGTCATGGTGGTCATATTCAATATGATCAGTCTTACCATTTTCTTTTCTCTTTTCAGTTCTTACTGAAAGAGAATATGACTGGAATACATTAAATGATTTCACATCCCCACATGAACTGTTGAGAAACACCCTTTTTACAGGAAGCCTGCAGACCGGATTCAGGGAAAGATACTCACTAACGGCTGCGAGTGCCACAATTTCATCAACAGTTGTTCTTGAAGGAAGGGAGAGCTGTTACCAGTACACAGGGTCTGATGAAACTATCCGCTGCACTAACAGGGTTTGGGTGTGTGGGGAAAGAAATGCAGCTGAGAGCAGGCAGAGCACTGGGTTTATTTCCTGGAAGTCACAGCACCGCTTCACTCGCTGTACTTCAGGCTTCGTTGATTTTCCTGTGATGTCAAGTCTGTTTTGTGTGCTCTGTGTTTTCCAGGCAGGAGATAAGCACTACCACCCCAGCTGCGCGAGATGCAGCAGGTGCAATCAGATGTTCACAGAAGGAGAAGAGATGTATCTGCAAGGTGAGTGGACCTACCTTTATTGTCACTGTCACATGAACATTTTGTTACTCCACTTTGTATTTTTTAACAGAAACTGAAGAATTGCATGCTCCTCTGTAGGTTGTATGAAACCTTCTTAAAAATCTTTTTAAACCCATCAGCGTGGGGATTGAATGGCATATTTTACTATTATTACAACAACAAGCCTGTGAACATACTGTATACATATAGTTTGGTGACAAATTAAAGGAAATTATTATTATTTATTGTGTGATATGTTGTTTTATATATTGTGCCGTTGACACTGTGTACTGAGCGTTTTTTTCCCATGCTATACTGAAAACAAATTCCACCGACCACATGGTAATTAAAGTGAAGTGAAATGAAGTGAAGTGAAAAGCCAAGTGTCTTAGTAAGGTGCTGGACAGTGTATAAGTCTGTGAAACTACTAAAGAGATGATTGGCATTCTTTCAAAAGACATTCCCTCATTTAGTTTTTTGATGATGGTGGTGGAGAGTGCTGTCTAACACATCACTCCAAAATCTCCCATCTTCAGTTGGGTTGAGATCTGGGAACTGCGAAGGCAATAGCTTATGATTCACATCACTTTCATCCTCAAACCATTCAGTGACCCCGTGTGTGGAAGCGTGTGAAGCTATTGTTACGTGTCTCCACTTGTTTATGTGGGTTTTTCCTTTAATTTGTCAAAGAAAGTTTGACAAATAAAAAAAGGATTCCTGCACAATGTCAGCACTAAGTGTATTGAAATGCAACATTTTGGTGATTCAGATCAGACCTTCATCAGGCATCAAACTCACAATATGAAGCCTGTATACTAGAGCCACAGGCTGCAACAACCAGTCAGAAAGGAGTCAATAAACAAACACTGGAGACAATTAAATGATCAATAATTGATTAAAAAACTAACAAGAAAAACAAGAAAAATGGAAAATTCTGGACTGGCAAGTGATTTTAATAAGTAATTGATTTTTTCAGCCTCAGGTATTTTTAATTTGACTCTTTTTTTGCTTAATTGTTGCAGCTTGTGGCTCTAGTGTAAAGGTGATGTTGTTTCATATTGTGAGCTTGATGCCTGACCGAAATGTTGCATTTTCAATAAACCCAGTGCTGACACTGCCCAGGAATTTAAACATTTTTTGCGTGATTGAATTTTTTCAATGTCCTGTCTACCACGTGTGTGTTAGACGGCCTTTAATTAAATCCTTTATATCCAGAATATGAACAAACTTTTATTAATAAAACATTTCAGACACACTTTTGGAACACATTTTGTCATATTTCCAAATAAACCACATATTTCAATAATTATAATGTTGTTCTAAATGTATTTTCTCTCTGTCTTCCTCCTCAGGATCAACAGTCTGGCATCCTGGCTGCAAGAACACCACTAGAACAGAGGAGAGACACAGGGAGCGGGTAGGAATTTGGGCGTCACTGACTCCATTGTCCACGACTTTGTCTTGACTGAAAGCACCTTTCTGTTCACGTCTCGTGACAATGTTTAACCGGAAAGATAGGAATTTGGAATATGTAACAAGGGATTCTGCACAGGCTGTTACCGCTCCCTTGCTGTTAAACTTTACCTACTGTCGTTTAAATAATTTGCCTATTGAGGCAGTGTGTATGTGTGCGCGTGTGTGTGTGCGCGCCTTTGCATGTGTGTGCACAAATATTTGTTCATGTGCGTATTTACGTGTTGACATGTTCGCCTTGATGTATGTGTGAACTGTGAGTCGGGCTGGAGAGGCACAACCCCTGTGTGATGTCCTGTGAACCCCCCTCTCCCTTCCTCCACAGCTATTGCCTCCGTCCCTCTTATTCCTCCAAAAAACAGAAAGGCAGGTACTGTATTCGCTATTGGCTATGAGATGGCATCATCCTGTGTTCCACCATGTACATAGGACACGATGCACTGTATGCTGCCCTCTGCTGGAGACAGCCTGCAGTGCCTTCTCTGTGTGTCATCCGGAGCCATTCAGTCTTGTCTTTTAACACCTTAGAATTCGCTCATATCAAAGGTGCATGAGACAAAGATGCACACACATTTGGAGGAGCAGACACGATATCACAGATGACTAATTGGTCTTTTCTAAATCCGCATTTACCCATTAGGTGAAAAGCTCATTTATTTACGCTACATTCAGACCTGCTGCTGCCATCCAAACTGTTCATTTCCCATAAACAGGCATGAGGTTCTTAAGAACATGAAATCACAGCACGACAGCACTCATTCACTTTGCAAATTTGCAAATGAATGACCCAATCATGAGATGACATGTTAGCAAAAGTACTTCATGTGATTAACGAAACCTAAATATAGGGTTTGCAGTTCCCTCTCATCGCTCATACAGTATAAAGGCCAAACGGTGTAATGTTGGAGTGTTTGGGGTAAAAATCATGGTGATAAGCAGATGGCAGGGGGCTGTGGATCATGGGAGACTGACTGCCTGACAGACGTTGTTGCGACTTACAGCCACTTGTGTGTGTTCTTCTCACAGCCTACGAGGTCGTCATCCGAGAGTATTTGTTCCAGACCTGGTTCAAGCATACCTGGCTCACCGGGTCACACGATCTATGTAAGAAATGTTATTAAGTTATATGTGTAAATCGATTGTTTTGATACAGACAGCTTGTCTCATTTTTATAACAGTCCCTTTTGACAGTTACACCTTGTTCAGTAGTAGATTTTTTACAGTAGTAATCTTCATTTACCTTTGTGTGTGTATGCATGTTTGTCTTTATTTGTCTCCCTAGGCAAAAGTAGACAATGAGATCCTTGATTACAGAGACCTAGCTGCCATTCCAAAAGTCAAAGCCATTTATGACATTGAGCGCCCTGATCTTATTACCTATGAACCTTTGTACTCCACTTCCCTGGATGAGAGAGAGGAGAGACAAGAGAGTGTGGGAGAGGTAAACACACAGACCGCATGCATCTTTTCCTGCATGCACGCCATCTTTATGCACATACAGTACTGTGCAATAAGAGATACATTCCTCAAATTATCCTCTGTTTTGCTTTTCCTCATGAAAAAAACCCTCACAAACACAAAGGAGTCTTTACTGATTGTGTGATATTTTTCACGCTGTAATTAAAGCTTTTATGCATCTAACTTCTGTGTCCCTCACAGCTCCACACTGCCAGGAGAGAGCGTTCCCCCTTGCCCGATGACAAGGTGAGATACGTCATCGCGTGCTGATCATGATAAATGATCCTAAATTGCAAAGGAAAGAACAGATGTGTGCATCACATAAAAAAGAGAACATGTAGGTGCACAGCTAGCAAAAATGTGGAAAGTCAGCACATAGATATTTATGTCTGGCTATCTGGGCTCTTTTGCCTCTATGGAGCAGTCTAGATAAACTGTCATGTTTTTAAAGACAAAAGTTATAATTCAGACTTGTTTGTTTCTTCCTAGTCCTCAAGAAACATGTCGCCAACCCCACCCGGTGAGGTGAGCATATCATTTTGTCAAGTTCACTGTCCCATGTATGGGATATAAATGCTGTATACAGTATAATGTATTCTCATTAATCCCAGCAGTTTGAGTAATAACACACAGTGTGTGTGTGTGTGTGTGTGTGTGTGTGTGTGTGTGTGTGTGTGTCAGGGCTCTTACGACAGGAGGGAACGCATTCTCCAAAGGTCCACCAGTCAGGGCTCCATAGGATCACCAGTTTATAATCGCCATGGTTACACCCCCACCTTGTCACGGTCACCACAGCATTTTCACAGGCCAGGTGAGTACTTACATACTTGTTAGCACATGTATATTGTTACATTATGATAAAATCAGCGATTTCAGGGTTTTAATAAAGTGGATTGATGAGATCTTTACTGGTCAGGTGGATGACAGGTTTTGAAACACTGTGGATGAGTTCACTGACCCTCCACCTTAAGGTTCTCATTTCCCTCCTTCGGATCTATTTACCACTTTAAAGGGCAGCTTGACCAAAATTGACTTTGGGTTGTTATGTGATTGTTTTTTTTTCTTCTAATACTTTGGTTTGACATGATGGACAATCCCTCATTTTGCAGAATAACAACCTTAAAGTAAATTTTGCACCTTTAACAACACAATTTCTCCTAAGTTTGTTATTATTTCCATAAAAAAGTTTGATTTTAAAGTTTAATGGTCTTCCTTGTTTCTTACTGTTCATCTTAAATACTCCCTACCTCTCACTTTGGGTGTCTTTTATTTCCTCTTTTCGACATTTGATTCCTGTATATCTTCCTTTTCTTTTGTCCCTCACCGTCTCACCTTCTATCTCCTCCCCAAATCGTCCACCTCTGCTGCCTGGTCCTGGGGTTTTGTCCCCTTTTCCACACCCTCCCTCCCTGCAGAGGCTCTGACAGGCATGCAGAAGCTCTGCTCCTCCCTGTGCAGTAACAGTGTGGGCTCCAGAAATAGTGACTCCCGCCCCACCTCCCCTTTCAGACACCACTTCCTCCCCCATAGTCAAGGTAAGGGCCCCACTCCACTCTTTTCTGCCGCCCCCCAAGGCAAAACATCATCTCCATCATCACCCGGGATGCCACCTCCCATCAATGCCCCATCTGTCCCATGGCCATTTCTCATTAGACTATAACTGCCATCCTGAATGGTCAAAGACATGTCTTGGTCAAACCCATGCTGCCAAGGCACTGGTTCTTCACTAACTAGCATGCACTTATTCACCTTTGACTAACACAGCCTCTGCCAAAGTAGCTGACAGGCTCTTTGTGTTTGTGTTTTGCAGCTTTGCATGCACTTGAGAGATACTAGTAATCCAAATCCAATATCCAAACTGACAGTTCCCCCAAATGTTGGATGATGGATGACGTTTTTGCCTTGTGAGAATGAGTCTCCAGACCCTAATAAACTGTAAGGCTGAGATAAAAATAAAGGTTTTGTAATATAAGTTTGCCGTTGCATGCTGGGAGGTATTAACTTCTTAACCGTGAACTCTTATTGAACCATGAATTCATATCACGCGACAAACTAACAGACATTATACTTCATGGCTCATAACGTATCTCCAAAGCATTTAATCTCGCTATTTTAAACTCTGCTAGTTTGATGTGCTTTTGTACCTTCATTTTGCACATAGTACACAGCTCCATTACCTGCATTTATCCAAACCAACCAGAATGTCTCCCATTCACTTGAAATGACTTCAGCTGGTCTCGTTGGTCCCTGTGTGTTGCGCCGTTCAGACTGTGGTTCCCCTTTAGTATCCCTGCTTATGTTCTGTTCTTGGTTCTTCTCACTGGAGGCACTGACCCGCCGAGTGGCCGGAGCTCCCCCCTCCCGCTCAGGCCCGACAGCCGGCCGGTCACCCCGCCTCTTTCTCAGACCCCTAAACATTTCCACCTCCCAGGTAGGAGCTGGAGCGCACCCTGTCACTGCTCGTCCCTACTTTCTTTCTTTCTTTCTTTCTTTCTTTCTTTCTTTCTTTCTTTCTGTCTGTCTGTCTGTCTGTCTGTCTATCTATCTATCTATCTCTGTCATTATACTCCATTTGGGATCAGCTTTTGCTTTTTCCGCTCTTCTTTCACAGCTATACAGATGTATCACAGGAAAAAGGGCGAAATTCAATGTAATCACTATGCGTCATTGCTTGGTGTTGAGATGTTTGCAGTAGATTTTTAATTGGTATAATAGATGCACTGTATACTCCGTAAATGTATTTTCTGTATGTATTTGAATGCTTTCAGATCAGGGGAGCAACATCTACAGAAAACCACCCATCTACAAACAACACGGTACCTTTCATCTTATAGTATAGCCTGTTTTACTGTAAGAAGAGAAGGGGAACATGTTTGTCTGAGTAATAATTCAGAGTAACACTTAGGTAATTATGTTATTGAGCTGGGCTCTTTACTGAAAATGCTTTTGTTAGCTTTTGAAACCGTGTATTCATCTAAACATGTAGTCACCCCCAGACTAGTCAGAGCACCGTTTGAAGTCTGTCTCCAATCCTCTTCTGTCTGACCTGTAGCTTGTTTTACACTGCACTTTGTCTATCTTAACAAGTCATGCTAATATTGTTATAGTCAGCCTTTTCTTAAAGCAAGACTATTGTGACAATTACAGAATAATGAGTAAATTGCATTAAAAGGTAATCTGACTAAGAGAAAGAGGAATGGCACCACACCATGTCTTCTGGCTAGCTAGCTAATATGTTTATTTCTTGTTTAACTTTGGTGATAAAGTCATTGTAATGATTATCTGTGACAGGCTAGAAGGTAATGTAACAGTAGCACAAGAAGAGAAGAGTGATAAAGTCAGCGAACTGACTCAGTTATGTCAGTTACACTGTAATAATTATCTGACGTTTGCTAACATTAGCCACTGTAGTGGTCATACCAGACCAAGTAAGGCGTTTTATTGCTTATGAACTCAACGTTTCATTTGTAAGACGACGATGTTATTTATTTCCAAAAGTTACTTAGTCTTGCTTTAAAATGGATCTGAAAATATATGCCAATGACGTTAGAAAATTTCACTTGTGTACAATGCACGCCAGCTGGTTTTTTCTTGAATTAAGTGATCAGGTGTAATCTTGCTTGTGCGAGATGCCACTAAAATCATCCTTGAAACATTCTTAAAAACCACAGTGACTCTTACCCACTGGCAGTCCATCACCACTTTCTTTTTTAGATTAGATTTAGATTTAAGGCTTTATCCAATATTCAGTGACTTGTTAGGAAAGACATTTTTTGCATTGTAGACAGCATGACCCTGGATTAAATGATCCTTGAGCCTGACGATCAAGATGTTTACTTGTGGTTGAGACTGTGACCCAGACGCTGATAGATCAGTTCCCATGGTTACCAACCTAGATACAGCCGCCATAGCACACCAAGTCAAGTCTGCTGATGACATCATCAGATCCGCCACCTTCCCCGCTGCCCATGCTCCCTCTCCAGATGACAGCTCACGGAGTGAGGGCAACCGTTGGCCCTACTCTCTCACTGTATTAGGTACAGTAGGCTCCTGATGGGCATGCTTGCACTTGCTACCTTCTAGTGGTACAATAGACACCTCACGACAACCTAACTCTTCTTGTTTCTCCCTTCCGGCTGCCCCAAAAGCTTAACTGCATCCATGCTTCTTTCAGAGCTCACGCTGTTATTCAGGCGTTACAGTATTTGCCTTTTAAGTTTTGCTTGCACAAAGCAGAAGCAAGTTGTTTGGTTTCTGTTGCTGCCATATTATTTTCTGCTTGAGGTAGCATCAGTTTTACCATTTTACGTTCACTTACTGCACATGGTGGGTGCACTAGCTATACACAATAGTGCCACAAATGACTTGGACAGAGATAACTGAGACTGACTTCAAACTGACTTTTGTCTGTCTGTCTTACATTGTGCTGTTCTGTGTATTTAACATCCAGTAAAATCTTGACATGAATGATGAAGTGTAAACATCCACCATGTCAATGTAGCCAAATATTCCAAAAAGTCCCTCTGTTTGTCTGTCTCGTCAACTCTGTCTCACATTTGTGTTCTTCTGTCCACCTATTACTCATTTACTGTGTGTATTCCTCACTGCTCTACAGCCACATCTTTCTGTCCTTCTCAAAAACTGTGGATGAAGCATTTCATCTGGTTGTACTATACAAGTACACATGAAGCATGGTTTCCTCCAGAAAGATGTGTGTGTGTGTCTTTGTGGGTGCGTCTGTATGTTTTGTCTAACTTTTTGGGCTTGTGCACGGTACCCGTAGGTTCAGAAGGGAGGAGACGGTCCAGGGAAGAGGAGGAGGAAGAGGCCTTGAAAAGAAAGCAGCTCCAGGAGGAACATCTCAGCAAGGTCAGTGAGATAACCTTGCATCTTCAACTTAACAGAGTACTAATACCAACATGAACACACACTACATGCATGTAAAACTACATGCATAAGTGGTGACGTATCTTTGACTGTCATGTGCCTGAGATGAAAGCTATACATGCATGCTTTGTATCCTTAATGTTTGTGTCAAGGATTGATGTTTATCTGTGGATATATTGTAAAGTATTTGAATGTGGCTGTGTGTGTGCGTGCACGCAGATTCAGTCTGGTTTGGGAAAGCTCATTCTGAAGGAGGAGATGGAAAAAGAGCAGATCAGGGAGCGTCACGCGCGTAGCCTCTCTGCTCAGCGCTACGACCCCAAACAGACCAACTGTGACGCAGGTACAGAGCAGCTTCATCAGCTGTATATACTCTTGAGTTGTCAGCAATGTACTGTAACACAAGGTGTTACAACACGTGTAGATCTTTGCTTTTGTTTTACTGTCTGGATTAGGAAATTGCTTACATTTGTGGTCTGAAAATTCTCTGTTGGTGTAAATGTTCCTGATTTGAATTCAACATAATTTTAAATCTAAAACAATAAAACAATATTTATGTTTTCAGATCCAACTTCTCCAACCAAAACTAACTCTCTGCCTGGCTATGGAAGGAATGGGCTGCATCGGGTGAGAGCTCACTCATACTAAAAAGATTGCTGTTGATTATTTACACATATATTAACACAGATAGCTAAATGCAGATGGATGACAATAAGAAAACTTTTAAGAAGAAGCAGAAATGTCATGTCAAATGCATTATATCTTGGCACCAAATGCCAGAAACACTAATTCTGTACATGTTTTATACATAGTAATTATAACTAAATCCCATTCTGGTCCTAAATCAGCAACAAAATGCCCATATGTTATAGTTAATAATGTTGATGAACTGTTCTCTGTGTTCCCCCAGCCCCAGTCAACAGATTTCACCCAGTACAACAGCTATAGTGACATGTGTGGAGGAGGCAGAGGTGAGAGCTGCTGCCAAAATGTGGCCACCATGGAAATCTCTTGCCAATTTCACCAGAGCTATTCAGCATCAGTATTCAGAAATGGCTTGCTACGTGTACATAAATGAACATGCATTCTGAAATATTTGCATAATGATTCACATCAGGGACAGCAGTGTTGTAGATAGTAGCCTGGCAGGGGATTTGACAGCAAAACCATTAACTGTGAGTCTCATTTTCTGTCCCATGTTGTCCTGCAGAGTTTCAGGTATGTCTCTCATCTGCTTTTTCACATGGCATGCTTCCTCACCTTGCATCATATATTTGCTTGCTCATGTGTCGCAAGAGACACCTTGCCCTGAATGCACACCGCCCACTCCTGCTACATGCTTGCATCACTGTTGGATTAATGTCAACTACAGGGCATGCAGTGCAGTGATTTCAAATGCCCAAACATGCACTGCCCAGTAGCTGAACCAGTGTACTGTAAATGCAATGTACAATCATTGCCTCATGTCTTGTTTTGTGTGTTGTTTACCAATGTTATGACTCAAGCTAAATGTTACATTTAAATATATTCACCATAGAAAAAACAGCAAAAGACATTCACAGTCAAACGACTGCCCATCTCTAATACTTATTAAGATACTCAACAGAATCCAAGCTACTTGCTCCATCCAGTGAAAACTGTGCCCACTGTCATTAGTGGACATATTCATCGCCATTAACCCTGCAGCCCCCTTCCACTATATTACATTTGTGTATGTTCTATTCTTTAGCACATTAAGGATGGCCGTGCAGCACTTGCAAGGATGGACAGGGGAGTATCTATGCCTAATATGTTGGAACCAAAAGCAAGTATCTTCTTCTTTTTGTACTGATGACAACATTGTAATCTACACTGAAATATGTTACAAAATGTATACATTGTTCACTTACTGAAGTGCATTTTAACTTGTAAACAAGGATACATTTTGCAACTAATTTAGAGATAGTCTAACCTCGGCAAACGAGACCAGCCCAAAAGAGGAGGATGAGATGAAATAATTAGCATTAGCCCTCTAGTGTGGGGACATTGGTGGAAGAAATAGGGAACTAAAAGAGATTTTTACTGGAGGTGAAAGACTCACATTTTAGCCGGGTCCCTGATTTACAGTAGCATGCTGCTTCAGGAGCTGCCGAGTCACTCTAGCGCTTAGCATGCTGGCTTCTCCATGCTCATCTGCACATAGCTTTGACTTAAAGTGGCTGGATACTGTATGCAGCATACAGTGGAGAATCCAACACCCAGACTGTCATCCAGACAACTCATATCACTATATACTGCGTAGTATATAAGAGATGACTGTGTGGATATGAGTTGGTCAGAGGCCTCAAAGAACTTCTAGTTGCTTATTATTGAGCATTTCAATTAAATTAACAACTGTCATTCTTCTTGTACAGACGGGATTAGTTATTTAGAAAAGTAGAAGCACCTCAGTTTTCCAGGACAATCATTCACATGTGTATTTACTTGGCCTACATTAGTTGTGTTAGTTCTTTTTTTAGTTTGCATTAAATTACTCTAAAAATACAGCCCGTTACATAACTGTGTTTTCATGTTTTTGCCCTTACCTAATCTATTGCACGTTTCTACACCGAAAAAAGTGTGCACACCATAGCACCCTGCATTTTCCCTGACAACCCAAAAGACAGCTCTCACTCCCAGTCGGCCTCCTGTCACATACCTGTTCTCCCACCCAGTGTTCCCTTTGCCACAGTCAGAACTACAAAAAGATCCAAATTGTATAGTTTTGTTTGATAAAAATGCTTTGCAAGTTTCTGATAGCTTAACTCTAGCTTGTAGTTTTGACCTGTTCACTGACGAGTGTCTCCTTTTGAAGGTGTATCCCTATGAAATGCTCATGATAACCAGTAGAGGGAGAGCTAAACTGCCCAGGGATGTGGACAGAACCAGACTGGAGGTATCAGTTTTCCACCTGAGTGTCCGCAATTGATACTGGATTTCTCTATTTTGTGTAAATAACATGTTACACAAATACAATTCTAGCAAGGAATGTGCAGTATTCATTGCTTTTTGTCATTTTTGCAGTGACCCTTTTTATGGCTTTGGTGCTAACGACGAACACCTCCCTCCCCTCCTTTGTTTTCTCCACCTTTGTTCTCAATTCTAGCGCCACTTAGCACCTGAAACGTTCTTTGACATCTTTGGAATGGAGATCCAGGAGTTTGACAGGCTTCCCCTGTGGAAACGCAACGACATGAAAAAGAAGGCCAAGCTCTTCTAGCACAGAGCAGCATGCACATACTGTACATTCATCCAGATAGCACACAACAACTGTAATCTAGATGTAGGTTTTGGTTTCTTTCCTTTTCTTCTGGTTTTTTGTTTTATCCTGGCATAATCAAGGAAGCCGTGAAATGGACTCTGATGCTTCCTGAGACTGTGAGCTGAGTGATTTGTCCAGATAGACTTGCACAGGAAACAAGGAATGGGAATCTCTTCCATGTTCAAAAATGACAAAGAATGAATGATAAATAGGGTCATGTTATTTGGTTTGACTGCGCTTGTTTTACTTCTTGCTTTGCTTTGAGTGGAACTGCTTTCCTTTCTTTCTTGCTTGTTTCTTCCTACTATTTGTTGCTGTTGATTCCTGTGGAACTTTGTAAGTACAGTAGAACCTCATGGCGCCATTACGAAATGTCCACGCTCGTAGCTTGAACATGTGTCAGCTTTCCTTCGCTTGGGCTGAAACAGTTTTAGTCCAAAGTTTGCAAGAATCGGCTCAGTGAGTCTTTGAATTAAAAAAAAAAAAAGCCACTGGGAAAGCAGTCAGCTGACCCATCAACTGTTTTACCGGATCGACATGGAAATGAATCATCCAAGCACCTACACATCGTCAGTCTCCTTCCCCTGCCTACTGTACACGCCAAACATTCATCTGACCCTGACAAAAAGAAAATGTCTCTCTTCTCAGGCTCTCATAAACATGGCCAGACACTTTCCCTTTACATGTATTGGAAGTACAAATCTTAATATATTTTAATGCCGTATCCAACATACAGTAACCGACAACTAGATAAAACACCTAATGTAAGAAGCAACTGTATTTGAAAGTACTGTTTTATAAATGAAAACCCACACTGCCATTTGTTGTATTGAAATCTAAGCCAATAAAGCTTTAAATCACCATGAACCATATGATCCTCAGCTATACCAAAGGTACCCACCGCCTCTTTTCTGTTCTCTGTTTTCTTCTTTGCATTTCACCAATAAACACACTGGCTCAGCGATGTTACACAGGGTGAGAGTTAGTCTGTGGACTTGTTGACTTTTATGGGACCAATCAGACGGTGGAGCCTATTGACCTTCTACACAAACACTCTTTAGTCGGGGCCCCTGTGAGGAAACATCATTTTACATGATCTTGGCCTTTTATTTAGATACAAATATTTACAGTACAGTATATAGCTGCATCTTAACAGGGAGTGGGGACAAATATTCCTCTGATGTTATACACAGACAACCACCAAGTAAAGATTTAGTCATTATTCTCGTAGCATTGACAGAATTGACACATGATTGCAGATTCTGCCTTGACAGACCATTTGCCCACTTGCAACACATCGTGTACTGTTTATGTAACTGACCATTTTCCAAAGCATACCACCGTTTTTTTAAGATGAACTAATAAGGTTTCCTGCATTCCAAGCAGCTATTTGTCTTCATTTATATTAGTATGGTTTAAAAAAACACTTTGCAAATATTTGACTCTTGCTTAAGAAAGATGATGCTTCACTGTGAATATTAAATGGCATTCAGTTTTGTTAGTTATCTTTGTGTGTTAATGCAGATAATGATTATTTGAACACCTCCTCCAGATTCGTGCATTCTTTGCAATTGGGAAGTCGCCTGAGACTTGGCAGCAGCAGCAGCAGCCTCTTTAATGCAAGAAACTAACAATTTCATTTGATCCTGTTCACGTTGTCCAGTTGTTTATCTTCTGGGTTTTTGTTTCCTACAGGACTGCTCAGTATATTCATGAAAGTTGTGCTGAAAAGCAGCTAACTCTTATTAAATATAAAATGTCAGAGCTTCTCAACTGAACATTACTGTAAAGCATTACCCTGAAGACATTTCGAGACAATGCTTCATATTGATTACCCCCACATAATTTAACTGACAAAAAAGAAACTCCTTGTCAACTGAATGAAAAACTACCTTAAGCATGTTTAAAGTCTCTCCAATTAAAACTTTTGATACTATACTGAAATGAACTGAACAGTGGCTCCCTGGATGGATGGCAGGAGAAACACAGTTAAAGATCCCTCCAGACTCCTTTTAAGACATAATTTTAAGATAAAATACTCTGCTTGGGATAATAATGTTTGTCTGATAATTATTTTTCCACAAAAAAGTGCAATAAACCAGTTAAAAATCCTTAAAATTGCATCTACTCCTTCTCCCTCACTGAAAAATCCTGATATAAATAATAAATATTCAAGTATTGTTCATTTACTTTAAAGTTAAACTACTACACAGAAGATGTTTCCTTCACTGAAAAGTCCATTCTCAGCTATGGAGGTTTCAAGTTTTCACATCACACGTGCGTAACGTTGCATACTGGAACACGATTGGCTTACAAACAAGTTGTGATGTCACAAAATCCTGCTCATACGTACGCATCTTAAACTGAGATTTAAGGTGATCACAGAGAAATTTTCCTCCTCTGCCAGATGAGCGTCAAAACAGCCTTCTAGTGTCAAACTCTGCACATCCACCATTCTGCACAGTGAAGCATCTAAGTGAGGTAACAGTAAGGAAAATGTGTGTGTGTGTGTGGGGGGGGGGGGTAACAATGTAGAAAACCATGGTGTGCTTTGGAAAATGTCAACGGTGGTATAAAGCATGAAGCAATTTGTAGTAAAACATGCACAAACATGCCAGTATGGTCCGTAAAATGTCATGACAACAATTATTTCCTTTGAGCTTGTTGGCTCTGTAATCTGAACTGCACAAGTCAAATAGTGTCACTCTTAGGAATCAGGAAATGCATCACTTGTACAGTGAATGCTTGTGAGAGCTACAGTGCAGCCTCATTCACTCACAGGAGGAATTATTGTGGGACCAAAATGGATCATTGTGGACACAACAATCAGAATTTTTTGTCCTGGAGAAGGCCGCACTGACAAACACTGACACTTGGAATATGGAAGACAGATGCTTGCTTCTGGGGTCACAACACTGCAGTCGTGTAATGGCAATGAGGAGATCAGTGGGCATAATTTTCAGCTTTATTAAGTGGCAGTAACACAGCAAAGCCTTCAGTGCTGCTACAGGAAACTGTAGAAAACATGGCATGCCTTTTGATTAACAGTCGAAGAGAAAGACTGAAGACAAGACGGTTGTTAACACACTCCTGGCAGTCTATGTCCGCTTTGTTGCTATCTACATCAAGTCTTGTGATGAACTGCTTCTGCTTCTGCAGTTGCACTTCACCACAAACAACTGACTGGTGTTGAAATGAGCTGTGCTGAATGTGTGTGCAACCCTTTCTACAGGAGACATTAGAAAAGCACCAAGAGTTTCTAAAGAAGCAAAGGGAAGCAGTGAAATACAGACTGAAAAAACTGGCAGCACGGCAATCAGAAATCACAGTAAGTTGTGTTCAGACTAGCCAGTGATTACATTTTGCCACAATGTGAAATCTTTCTGTCTTTATTGTGACATTAAATTTGAAAATGAAACATTTAATCAGTTATCCAGCAACAAAAGCACTAACACTATAATTATACCTGTGATCAGGCAGTAGAATAAACTGATAAATGCTTTTGCCTGACTTAGAAAAGGTCCTCAGTGATAAGGGAGCGCATCATCCGGAAATACCAGGAGATCCAGTCCATCCTGGACGAGGACCTGAGGATTACTCTGTCCCACCTGGAGTTGGAGGAGCGCGCTGCCGTCTCTGCCCTGGATGGGCTGATGGAAAGGAACTGTTCTCTAATCCAGGAGATAGAGCAGGGCCTGGCCAGACTCACTGTGGCACTGGAGCAGACAGACACAGAGCCTGATACAATGGTGATTAAACATGACAGTGGCAAAATCCAGTGAACCAAATATGATTTGTGTATGGGAACTAAACATATTATGTGATATAAAACATTTTGCTTTCAAAGTTCACTTAATCTGGATTTTTCTGCTTTTTTTCAGTCTTTCTTTTCATACCCTGACCAGCAAGACACGGATACACTGGACAGGTATGGATCAAATCATAAGTAATAATAATAATAATAATAATAATAATAAAAGCTTCAAGCAGCAGCTGATGTTTCCCAATATGGTCTGCCTCCTCCAGAGTGATGGATCTGCTGAACAGTACAGACCCGAGCGGTGTGAGCCTGGACGAAGTTAAAGCTGACCAGATCCTCAGCCTCACCAACAACATGCTTCTGCTTATCTCCTCGCAGACCCCTATAATCAAGAAACTCATCAAGAGTTGTCAGTTTTTTTCTATAGTGTTTATAACCACAACTTGTCCTCTTTAACGTGTAGATTTTTCTGCATAACATTTGTTAAATATGTGTCTCCAGATTCCAGTGAGGTGTGCCTGGATCCAGAGACGGCCCACCCAAAGCTGATCATCTCCCCCCAAGGTGACAGTGCCACCTACACAGACACCTGGCAGCAACTCCCTGACCTCCCTGGACGCTTTGACACCACCCTCAATGTCATCAGCTTGCAAGGCCTCAGCTTTGGTCGCCACTACTGGGAGATTGATGTGACTGGGAAGACTTACTGGGAGCTGGGCGTCACCTATCCCACCATTCCCCGCAAGGGCACCACCGAGGACTGCTGGCTAGGCCGAGGGGACGAATCCTGGTGTGTGGAGTTCTTTGATGGGGAGTATACAGCTTGGCACGGAGGGTTGCCCCATCAGCTGCCTTTCACAAAACGCTTCTGTCGGATTGGTGTTTTGTGTAATTTCCCTGCCGGATTGGTGACGTTTCTCGAGGCAGACAACATGACGCCACTGTTCTCCTTCTGTACAGGAACCTTCTCAGACTGCCTCCACCTGGCCCTGTGTCCTGGTCACGACCACAATGGCACTAATGCTAAGCCTATTGTAATCTGTAATGCTCCATCTCCTACCAGTGATCTCTGATTAGTAGCTCCACAGGAAATTCCTTAATGGGGCACTTCTTTCTGATAATGCACCAGTTATAAGGGTTTATACGTTGTAACTAATGGCTTTATGAATAATTAAACAAGACTCTGTGAGGCTGTACGCACAGTGGTGCTTTGAGCTAAATGCTAACATGAGCATGCTAACATGCTCACAGTGGTAACGCTAACATGCTGATGTTAAGCAGTTATAATGTTTACCATGGTCACAATCACAGTTTAGCATGTTAGCATGCTAACCTTTGCTAATGAGCACTAAACACAAAGGCCGATGAGAACGTGATTAGTTTTTCAGGTAAACCAAAGTGTTGGACAAATTAAAATTTTGACCTGATGATGGTGCAATGAGAAGTCAGTGGAGCACCAAAGTTATTACAATTCATCCTGACTGGGACATTTCACCTGAAACCACAAATGATGATCTCATGATGGTGCTAGTAAGGTAGGATTCTTCCTCTGGGAGCCATGAATGTCTGCACAAAACGTGGTGCCAATCCGTCCAGTAGATGTTGAGATATTTCACAGAATAAGTGAAAACTTTGACCTGCTGGTGGCTCTAGAGGAAAAGCCAGAGAATCGCCAAAGTGAAGTAGATTTATCCTCTGTGCACCATGAATATCTGTACATTATTACATGGCAATCCATCTAATATTTGCAATATTTCAGTCTGGACCAGAGTGGTGGACAGACCGACATACCAACAGACCGAAATTGCTATGGCTTAAAATCACCAACTAATGCTTTATAGATCAGTCAGAAGTCAAAAGAGCAATAAGAACAAGTGTTGGGTTGGCAAGTTATGAAATATCTGCTGGCTGGTGTTTATCCTTTCTATCTGATAATAATCCATAATAACAGTTATAAATGTTGACAATCCATTTTATAAATCCTCATGGGTTTCTCACTTTCTTTGCGAGAAGAAGTAAGACTTGGTGGATGGTAAACAGCTGTTAATAAATGGATTTTGGACCAGATGCTCTGCAAACCTTTCTCACTAAGGTCCAAGAGTGTCTTCTTAATGAAAGAGTTTGCTAAAAAGATAAAGCAAGTGCCATGCAGTAAAGCATTACTATATTCTTTATTAATGTTAATAAAGCCTTTATAAAGGGTGCATTATGAGAAAGTGGTAACCTTGCTAATACCGAATTACTCCTCTCTGAAATAATGTAATGTATTTCAGATGACATAGAGGCACAATGTGATAAAAATGTATAGGAAGATAGTTCCTTACCAGGACTCATGTTAAGGGAGAACACTACACATTTCATTCAGTGCCTGTACTGTATATGTGTATTGAACTGTCAGACAAATGTACAGAAATATTAGAAGCATGCTGAGTTTATATATTCTCTTTGTGACAAAGAGAGAATATGTAAACTCAGTATGCATGTAGTTTCTCAATATGCTGTCAATGTCTTGTTTAAAATAAGGTTCCAGTTTTACTTGGGAGTCAAAAAAGTTACTGATATTGTTCTTCTTGATTGAGCAAACAATCGTGCTATAAGTATTACACTTGTGTAATTATGTAAATATATATAAAAAAAGCTAAAATGTATCCTGATATGCACCTAGTATATGTGGATCCAAAGTCTTCGTTTAAACAAACAATTGGCTTTGCAAATATGCTCTCTGAGCCCTTGTGCTGCATCTGAGCGCATGCTTATCCTATTTGCTCAAAAGTAATTTCAATGAATTTCAATATGAAAAATGTTTCAAGGGTGGCCGAGATAGTGATCTTGATTTTGCACCATTTTTTTGTTCATTATCAGTGTTTGGTAACATGAGCAGTTTTCTGCCTATTATTCCTAAAAAAAAAAGAATAACTACCCAAGAGCACAGCTAAAATCAATAAAACTGACTCAGCAACAGGGATGGATGCCAGACGCCCCCAGTGAATCAAAGGTTAGTGTGCTTACATAAATGTTTAGAAAAGTGTGAGTGATCTGCCAGACAGTGCACTCTCATTTTACTCTCCTGGATGTCTTCTGATCCACTGCCATCATGCACCTAAAGCTCCTCTGCTTTTGCCTCTTTTTAGCGGTGCTCCTCATACCTACTGAAGTATGTATTCACTCTATACAGTATATTATACAGCAATTGTGTAGCAATAAACAAATAGTAGTTTATTAGTAGTGTTAGTGGCTCATTTACAATGTTGTCATGTTTGATAATGCATTCTGCTGTGAATAAAATGCAGTAGAGCTTGTTGTCCATGCTTCTGTTTAAAAAGATTAATTCACTAAAACATTTTTCTGTCATGGTAATTTTGAACTTGTCAGAAATAATAATAATAATTGCGCATTATTTGTTATTATTAAAAAACTCTTATATGGTGCTGTTAAATTATTATTCAGCTGAAACATGAAAAGGACAAGAAACATCAACATGGCCATGGCCATGGCCACGCTCACCATGGCCATGGCCATGGCCATGGTGAGCGTGAGCATGAGCATGAACGTGAGCGTGAGCGTGAGCAAGGGGGATCTGGGAATCTTAAGCACGGCAAAGCAAGAGGAAGATTTAAGGACATAATTGAAGGTAAGTGCGTCTTTTTATTCCTTTTATAACATATTATAAATAGAACAATATTGTGTGTAACTGTGAATATCCCTATTAATTCTGAAATATTTGCAAGTTTTATAGGATAAATAGAGAGAGGAACACAACAATACTTTATATCTAATAAAGAAAAAATATTGTTTTAGACATCTTCTTTGAGATCATAGAGAGAGCTGGTGATGATGACGATGACGATGACCATAATTTAGACTGGCTTTTTGAACTTCAAGAGCCAGAAGGTGAGAGAGTTAACACTCAGGCATTCTGTCAAACTACTGATGCCAATCTGTGTAGCATGTTTCCCTTGGCATAATAGGCTCCATTACATTGGAAAACTCTAACTTAAAGCTTACACCCCCCCATCTTAACTTTTCTCATTTCTCAGGCCAATGCAACCAAAACCCTTGCCGCAACAATGGAGTGTGTGAGCAGAAAGGCAGGAGAAAAGTCAAATGTCATTGTCCCAGACCTTACACGGGAAAGAGATGCGAGAAAGGTTTGAAAAGAATTCCCATGCTGTTGTTGGATTGCAGACTGGTCATATATGCACAACACATAATGCGCAAAAATTTATTAAAACTAATGTGTTATGATCTCAGGTCCAAAAGTTTGTAGGAGAGGTCTATGCGGGCGTGGTGAATGTGTGCTGACCTCAACTTTCCCGTTCTATGAGTGCAAATGCAAGGAGCCCTTCCAGCCTCCACTCTGCAGAACATGTAAGGACTACTTCTTTGTCCAAACAAGACAGAATGCCTCTTTTCCACACGTTTCTGCAGCTTTCACTGTTAACTGTTTTTCTCTAAAGTTTCACTCTGTGAGCCTAATCCATGTAGGAATGGTGGAACATGCATCAACGATGGTACTGACTTTGACTGCCAGTGCCGTCCAGGGTACAGAGGACGTTTCTGCCATGTTGGTAAATACTACACCCTACTTTATTGTTTTCCCTTTCTCAATCCCATATATGCATCATCATAACTCATACTGACTGAGTGTGGTATATTTCTTAGGCCCAAATGACTGCTATGTGGATGATGGAGAGTCATACCGTGGCAATGTGAGTGAGACAGATGATGGTGACGACTGCCTCTACTGGAACTCTCACTTCATCCTGGAGAAAGGAGTTGATCCCTTCAAATCCTTCGAGGACGAAGATGGACTTGGGCGTCACAACTTCTGCAGGTCAGGAGAAAATAAATAAGTGCATTCAAACAGCACAGGACGTTTACAAGAGGACACTCACTCACACATTTTCTATGACACAGAAACCCAGACGGAGAAAAGATGCCCTGGTGTTTCCTCAGAAGAGGCCGCAGGTTGCTGTGGGACTACTGTGATGTAAAAAAGTGTCCCTCACCGACAGGTCAGCTCTAAAGCTTCAGACAACTTTCTGATTATGAGTGTGGTCAACAAAACTAGTGTTCTTCATGTGTGTGTTTTCAGGTGTGGTGCCAACTAAAATTGTCCCTACTGACCCTGCTCCCACTGCTCCCAAGCCCCAACCTACAAAACCTGAACCTACAAAACCTGAACCTACAAAACCCGAACCTACAAAACCCGAAACTACAAAACCCGAACCTACAAAACCCGAACCTACAAAACCCGAACCTACAAAACCTGAACCTACAGCAACCACCACTCCAACATTTACCAAACCCCCAACGACTGAGAAGCCCAGCCAGGCTCCACAACCTTCTTTTGCACCCACTGATGTTGCTATCATCTCCGGTGCCACTCCTCCACCAATTCCCCAACAATTCTCCACCTGCGGGCATCCTCAGCCAAAAAAGGCCATTACCCGAATCTTCGGGGGTCTTAAGGTTGCACCCGGGGCTATACCCTGGCAGGTGTCCTTGGAAGTGAGACCAAAGAACTCCAACCAGCCGTTCAGACACACCTGTGGAGGAGTTCTCATTGCGAGCTGCTGGGTACTGACAGCTGGACACTGCATGTAAGCACAATCATAATGACTACAAATCTGAAAAACCAAACACTGGCTGATTATGAAATAGGTTGTGGACTTAACCATGTGTGTTGTTTGTGTTTGAACAGTGATCAAAAGAAGGACATGCAGGTGGTTATGGGGAGTCTGTCACTGAATACGATGGAACCCACAGAGCAAACCATAAAAGTTGTGGAGGCTATTGTACATGAGAATTACAGGGAGACTCCTAAAGCTGTTTACAACGACATAGGTGATCCATGTATCTTTTGCATTTCATATAAAATAAGCACTGACTTTACCAACAATATTAAAAGGGGGACAGGTCATAACACAAAGATCTTACTGACAGCATCTTACCTCTGTATCTTGATCCTTTTTAATTAACTAAGGATGGGATGTGAGAGTCTCACCAGAGAGGCAGATAATAGCATTTGTAATGATATGATTGATGAAATGTCCATGAAGTAAACTCTAAAAATAGTAAAAAAGTAGAAGTAATGAGATTGTGGTGTAAAACTACAAGAAATTAAGTACCTTATCATTTCATTTTTGTTTTTGTTGTGACATTTATCCAAACTGCGTTTCCAAAGCCTTGTTGAGGCTGAACGGTGCAGATGGAGTATGTGCCAATGAGACCCAGTTTGTGAAGACAGTCTGTCTGCCTGATGCCCGACTGCCTGATGGGAAGGAGTGTACCATTTCTGGATGGGGTGCCACTGAGGAATGTAAGGCCTCTTTTGCATAATGAAAGCAGCTGCAAAATAAAAGCTGTTATTTTCAGATCTGTTGGCTTGTTTTAGAGGCTTTCTTAGTTTAAAGGACCCTGTAAACCTTGAATATGTACAACAACTGAAAGTAGAGACAACTTTGTTTATAACAACTTTGTTGCATTTGTTGTAATATTTGGTAAAATCAAATTTTTCTGCCTCATCTCTGCAGCAGACCTTGGTTCCAACCACCTGCTGGAGGCCAATGTACTGCTGATCAACCAGGAAAAGTGCTCTGAACCCATTGTTTATGGCAAAGTCTTGGATAATACTATGTTCTGCGCTGGCTACCTGCAGGGAGGGGTGGATTCCTGCCAGGTTAGTAGAGGAAACTTGCCAGTTAAGTGCATGCTATCATTCAAAATATCTGCATGACTAACTTATCTGAGGTAAGTCCTTGAAATAGCTGTGTGCAGCAGTCCATTCGCTATCTGCTCAGCCATTTGCTCTTGTTTCAGGGTGACTCTGGAGGACCACTGACTTGTAAGCAGAACAGTACCCACATTATTTATGGTCTGGTGAGCTGGGGAGACCAATGTGGAAAGAAGAACAAGCCTGGGGTCTACACACAGGTCACACACTTCCTGAACTGGATCAAATCAAAGACTCAAGCAACATCTCCATAAGCAACCTCTGTTACTCAGCAACATGGCAGCCAGTGTAGCCAAGCACTTGGTTATGTATGGAACAAGTCTTACTCATCATGATTTAGCTTTTGGATTTTGTGAAGTTGTACATGGTATTTTGCTTTTCAGGTCTACAACATCATTTTAAATTCCAGCGCTACTTAATACAACCCTCTTAAAAAAACTGATGAAGCCTTTTATCAAATTGTGTTGTCTGTCTCGTCTGTACATCTAAATGTCATATTTCCTTGGTTTTCCCCTGAAGCTTTACTCTTATTCAACCCAAGGCAATCCAAAACCTTATATTAAAAATGATGCATTGGGAAAAGGAAAAGACACAATAAATTTAAAATGTGACTGCCCTGAGCCCTTTAAGGGAAAAAGTGTTATATTTTCTTATTAATCAAGCACAGTATTTCTCAGTGGTCTCTCAACTGGAATTACATTATAATTGTTGTGGGATTGGAGATGAATGAAAGAGAAAAACAAATGCATCAGCAATGGCATAGCCTGAACAGTAAATGTCCTAAGTCCTAAAGTAGTGACGGGATATTTACACCATGCTGATACATGATTTCTCTTACTGTTTACTTCAGTCTTGAGTATCTCTTGCTCTATGCTGTTCTGTGCCTCATGTCTTTACTGTATGTCCTCACCAGGCCTAAGGGTGACAGATCTCATAGTTACACCCCTGATCAGAATAAGGAGAGTCGCAGTTCTGGAATGTGCGTACAACCACAAATGGGCGTAAAATGTAGTTTTTATTTACATATGTATTAGCTACCTGTCATCCTGGTTTTCATGAACATGCCTTTCCATAAAAAGTGCACAAAACGACTGCTCAAAATGAAACAGGGTTACACTTTATCATTTTTTCACCACTTTTTAAAAGCTGATTATGTCTGTTATTCTATGTTCTGTTGATGAGTCACAAAATATGCTCCAGCTTTAGTCTATGACAATATCGTGGCTGACAGATGATTTGTGCCTGGTACCTCCAAGGGACTGACTTGTGTCGGGTCAAAGAAAATAGAGATACAGAAAAGGAGCAGACAGGTGGAAATGGATTTTTTAGACTGTACTCTCTTCAGAGGGAAGAGGAAAACCATACTGTACGAACAACACTCTAAAAAAATAGTTATGTCTCTTGTGCTTTGTAGAAATACAGTGTCACTGCTCATGTTAATTGGCGCGCATGTCCTCCATGGTCTGGTGAGCTGAGGGGACAGTTGTACAGAGAACAAGCCAGTAGTTTACACACGGCTCATTTACTTCCTGAACTACATCAAGTCAAACACGAGAGCTGCTAAGCTGCTGACCAGACAGATAGACTTTACCACAAAACAAAAGTGCTGTTTGAAGATACACTTGATGAAATATTTACTGTACATGACAACTGCAGACACTGAAAAGGTAATATAGAAATGATTATACAACTATAGACTAGACTTACAAAATTTTAATATCTCTTCTCAGCTATATTTCTTACTTATCAGCTTTCTATAAAACATCAGCATTATAGGATCACGATAATATAATACAGTATTTTAAGCCTTGCTCTCGCTCCCATCGCTGCTGGTAATGAGAAATGTATGTTCATCATCTTAGCTCTAGCTATAACTTCTCTTAAATACAGAGGTAGGTACATTCATTGATCACAGTTTTAGTTTTACCTGGGACAGATCCAGGCAGGGAAACTGGTGATGGTCATATCATTTTGACAACTATACATATTTTAGGGCATGCAAAAATTGAATAAACATGGGAAAAAATACAGAGTTTGATCAGTGAATGTTCACTGATGTAATTTGCGCTATAAGTTCATTCTTTACCCCCATTTGTGTTTACATGCCAGTCCCAGGGGTCCTTAATCGAAAACAAGGTAAGAGGCTGCCTGTTCAGTCCATTCACATCAATGCATGGGTTTAACATGGGGTAGAGAGGCACTGTGCACTGCACACAGAAAGAGTGAAGCAGGGTCATGGAATCAGCATCGTAGAATGACAGCTCCCCCTTCTGGAGATTTGCCAGTATGCCCAGCTTTCTGACTCTCTTTCCCACTGACAGCTGCTTCTCCTGGGTATCATGACATGCCAGGTACTGTCCATCTCCATGGTAGATGCACCAGGATGTGTTGTTCACACCCAGGCTGGAGGAACTCTGACTTGGACCAGTGACTGGCCCAGTGGTCACACCTATTAGCCAGTAAGGTTTCTCCTGGACAATGACCTCCCAGTAGTGCCGGCCAGTAGTAAAACTCTCCTGAGCCAGGATACTGTACTGGGAGTCATACGGCTGAGGGCTCAGAGCTTCACTGACAGGCTGCCTTCTCCAGTATACTTGTTTCCTGTCCTGGGATATGTCCACTTTCGGATGGGCTGTGTTGGAGTCCAGAGCAGGAGAACTTAGGTCTGCAAATAAGAAATCTAGATTCAGTACACAACTACAGAGATAGTGGGGGTTGATTTTAGATCGCAAAACATTGGATTCTTTACTAACATGACCACATTCGTGGAAAGTGTTGGGACAGGGCCACTGAGAGGTCATCCACCAGCCTCTCTACTGTTCTCAGCTTCTCAGGGTCACACAGATCTCTGTCTACTTCCTGGATTGGTGCTAAATCCAAAGGGTCGCTACAACAAAAACTGAAAAACATTAGAAGGCAAAAATCACCCCAAAAGAAGGCAGTTAAGATAGGAAAAAATAGAGCGACGACATACTCACCAAAGATTCTGTGCTGTGATTTGCTGTTGAAAATAAACAGGTCATGTACTATTGTCCGCAGTGCAATCGCAGAAAACGTTCTAGCTGAATTTGTACAAGACGTTTACATGATCACAATAACACACTAATAATATAAAGTGTCATAATATCAGGTATCATTAATCTACCTGTAGGAACCGGAGATCATTTGTTTCTTGGAGGAGTGATTTGCTGGAGGCTCTGAGGCTGTCTATCTCTTTGATCTGAGCCTCCATGATGCCCCTCTGGACCTCCAGCCACTCTGTCATGTGAGTCTCCTCTGCGTCTATAATCTGCATCATCAGACGCTCATCGCCATCCAGCACAACACGGATCCTGCTGTACTTGTCTGAGATTCTCTCTCTGAAATCTGCTGCAGACTTCTAGGAAATAAAAAAATATATACATTATTTAAATACATACAAGAGAGGATTCTGTGAATGAAAAAAATAGATGATTAAAAATGGATATTTCACATGGACTGTACCACTGTTTGTGTATACAGTGACTCCAAGTCCTGGATGGCATGTTCTGCTTCACCTCTCCTCTTCAGCAGTTGGTTCATAGTGGTCTCTAACATGCTCTAAAGACAGAAATACAACAGGCCTATAGAAAATAAATACTCTCAGAGAAAAATAAAGCAGAGAAGAGATCATGACATTTACAAGAAAATAAATGAGCAAATCACAAAACAGTACTAATATTCACCTTGAAGTCTGCGCAGGCTTCATGGAGTTGAAACGCTTTGTGGTTCTTGTGCATGCCGACAAGGACACACAAACAGCACACAGGGACCCTTTCCTCCATACAGAAGAGCTTGAGCTCATCACGGTGCTCCCTGCACTTCAGAGACAGCGGATCCCCCGTCACCTCCACAAGGGTGTGCTCCCTCAGGGCAGACCTCTGCTGGTGCAGCAGGGCGTGAGCCTGGCACAGTGAGGCATCACAGGTCAGACAGGTCCTTATGGCCACTGATGGTGTCTCTATGCAGTGGTCACAGTGGATAGTTGGAGATGATTTGCTTGGTGTTGTTGTCTGTAGCCCTGCTGTTGATGGTCTGTTGAAGGTGAAGTCCTTTACTTTGGTCTGAAGGCTGGTGTTTATCTCCAGAGTGAGGCCAGAGGGGAGGAATATCTGACACTCTGGACAGAAGAAAGGACCCTCATCAGACCCATCTGTTTCCCAGACAGCCTGGATACAGGTGAGACAGAAGTCATGTCTGCATGGCAGTGTCACAGGATCTGTGAAGAAGTCCTGGCAGACAGGACACTTTAAATTGTCCTCCACCGTCCCCATAGCTTTGCTTGCACCTGTTATGGCAGCTCAGTGTGCACTGTGCTCCTGGGCTTCCTGCTCATTAATGTTTCACAGGCCTCTCTTGGCATGCACACACCACTCACGTGCCCCAGTGTCAGATTACTAAAGATGAGTTGACATCTTCCAGTTACTGTTTGAAGCCACTGACTCTCAGGAGACCAATGGCACATTTCCAACAAACTGGATTAAGTGAATTAAGTTACCAATGATTTGTCCCAAACAGTATAATTTAAAATTGAATCAAACAAAATGATTTAATTTGAATGAGTTTAAGTTCCTTCTTGACTTTGGGAACAGTAGTTTGCAAAAAATTTTTTTAACTCAATGTTAAGATTATTTTGTACAAACTGTGCCTACAGTAATAGTCAGTGATAGCTCACTTTAATAAACAAATATGTGACATTGAATTTCATTAAAATGATTCGGATAAATTAATTCTTGGTGTATAACTGAACAACTTCTTGGTATAGGCTAACTGAATCAATATTTTTATTCTAAAACACTAATTAATAATGTCTATGCCTTTTACGATAGGATATCTGCAATCTATTTGTTTTCTCAACTTCAATAAAAGCTGAAACTGAATTTCAAATATGAACTGCCAGTGTAGTGTATTTTTACCCTCTATCCCTGCGCTTGTACTTCCCATAGCTACGTAAGTGTCTGCCCATCAAAAGGACTATTTCTGCATACGTACAGACTGATTTGCTTAAGTCCATTTCTTGCTGCATGAACGTATCCAGATACGTACACGTCGTCCGTGCATAGCTCCTTTACGCCACTTCCCAATCAACGTGGGCTGTGGATGTGGCAGCAAAGCATCGCCAGTCCGGCTGACTACGTGTCTCCTGCAGTGCGCTCACAGGTGTAGTTGTGGTTGGTTTCCTAGGTTTTCACATTGTCAGGTAAGGAGTCATTTTGTACAAAATTGCTTCTGTCCGTTTTGTCGAAAATAGCCGCTGAACTTGGCAGTGAGGTAGCGTACAGTCGCTAATGCTAGCTAACGCCAGCTAGCTCTAGGTAGGTTTTGACAGCAGTAACAGTAGACACGTAGCTACAATTAGTTAGCCTTATTATCCAACGTCAGTGGCTTCACATATGTTAGAGTTTATTTGTGTGAACAGCACCTAGCCCCTGGATCTTTCAGCTGGCAAATATTCTAAGCTAACTAATCCAAACAACATCATGTTCACTGGCTCAGTGTCAAGTTCAAGCAACTTACCAAGACAATGGTGATAACCTCATTGCACCTGATGCAGAGCTAGTGAGACCCAAAGAATGTTCAAATTAATGATTTTAATGATTTTGTTTTGAAATTATATCTTATTTACATTTTAAGCCATGGTGTTGATAGCCAACCATAGCCTGTCATATCCAAAAGCTGCTTATCTCAGATGAGGTTATTGCCCTGTTACAGTAACCTGGCTTGTGTGTTCATCACAGCTGTCTTCAAGTGTCAGTGCCATGTTTGCCAGGCTGGCCTTGTGCTCTCACTTGCCATCCAGAATCCGGCAGTCAAATGTCTGTCCAGTCTCCATCAGAACATTTTCCCAGGCTAAATGTAAGTAACCAGCCAACTCCTCTGTCGTATCTGAAGGGGGCACTATTTTCACCATCTCTTTTATCTTTATGCTATAATACTCTTTGGCACATGCTGATGTGTAATAATGTGTGACTTTGTTATTCTCTGCAGTCTTGCGCCCACGTCCCCATGGGAAGTCTTTTGCCCACCGCAGTGAGTTAAAGCAGGCCAAACGTATTGTAGTAAAGCTGGGGAGTGCTGTGGTGACACGGGATGAGTGTGGCCTGGCACTGGGACGACTGGCCTCAATAGTAGAGCAGGTAACGCCACTTCAATATTGTTCATGATTGCTGTGTAAGTGTGAGCATGATGTTATGTGGGCTCAACGAAGACTTAAAAACGGACTGGACTGAGGAGGGATCTTTGTGTGTCTTGTCAGGTGGCCGTGCTGCAGAATCAAGGCAGGGAGATGATGATTGTCACCAGTGGTGCTGTGGCGTTTGGGAAGCAGAGACTGAGACATGAGATCCTACTGTCTCAGAGTGTCAGACAAGCCTTGCATTCTGGACAGAACCAACTCAAAGAGATGGTGAATAATAATCTTAAATTCAGGGAATTTTTAGTCCACTCTTTGAGAAATGCTTAAATATTAGATAAAAAATTTTTTTTGTGTTAACCTTAGTGAAATCTCTGTTTTTCAGTCAGTTCCAGTTTTGGAGGCAAGGGCATGTGCAGCTGCTGGACAGAGCGGTCTAATGGCATTGTATGAAGCTATGTTCACCCAGTACAGCACCTGCACTGCACAAGTATGTACTCGACTTTTCTCACAGAATAAAACGCTGACAGCAAACGAGTAAAATGTCACTTAATTCTCTACATTTCTGTCTGCAGATTCTGGTCACCAACCTGGATTTTCATGATGAGCAGAAGCGTCGCAACCTGAACAGCACGCTCCATGAACTGCTGCGGATGAACATAGTTCCTATCATCAACACCAATGATGCTGTTGTTCCGCCCCCTGTTCCCAACAGTGACTTGCAGGGGGTAAATGTGGGTACTGTGTGCAGGGCATGCTGGGAATGCTAAACGTGGTCCAGAATTGTGATGGTGGATTGCTTTAATCATGCATAAATTTAAGTCTTCTTACATTTCCATCCTCACTAACACATAACTTCTTGGCTTATGGTGGTCTTATTTTCTGCCATTTTATTGTGCACAAACAAAAACAACAAAAAAATTGTGTTGTCTCCATTTGGAAAGATGTGAACATGCTGTATGCTGTTTGCTTTGCAACTGAATGGGACTGGGAGGCTTTTGTTGCATGGTAGCAACTAATACTGTTATTCTACAGTATAATGTGAGATACAGTGGTTTTCCTTGGCTTAATGAAATTTCTGTTTGTATTTCAGGTAATAAGCATCAAAGATAATGACAGCTTGGCTGCACGGCTGGCAGTTGAAATGAAAGCAGACCTCCTTATTGCCCTGTCTGATGTTGAAGGTACAGAAATAACCACTAAATTGGTGATGAATTATGATTTACTTTGCATGTATGCATTAACACTAGTTCTCTTTATGTGTTATTAAATGTTTCTAAAGGGCTGCGACTAAGGATTATTTTTTATTGTCAATTAATCATTTCATTATTTTATTATTTATTAATTAATCATGTAATCAAAATTGATCACAAATACCCATTGTAAGTTACCCCAAACCCAAAGTGATATCTCTAAATAGTTTATTTTGTCTTCCCAACCAAATCGCCACGGGTATTTAGTGATTTATTTAGTGCACTGATATGAAGTAGAGAAAATGCAAATGTGTATATTTGAGAAACAGTAAAAAAACAATTTTATGGTAATTATAGATAATAATTACTTGAAGGGCCACTCCACCTATTTTACACATGAAATTCAGCTTACTCGTCATGAGGAGTACTACTCAGCCTGTGAAAACAGTTCTGTAACAAACTAGAAGTGTGGGGTTTCAAAGAAGTGGGCATTTGGAAGGCAGAGGGGGCTAATGAAAGATGCTGCTGAGCTACTGTACATCATGGGGAATGTAGGATCCCATGTTTTTGGAGCTTTTCCCATACTAGACTAAAAGTCAGGATATTTTAGCATCAGCTACCCCAATTTTGACCATTCTGTCTTTTAACCTGTCTCTCGTGAGTCTCCCTACTTTACAGGTAATCAGGAATCAGAATCATCCTTAATTAATAAACTTCTCATTTCAGCACTGATATGCTGCATTGCTTTTATTCATGAACATTTTACTTCAATGAGTTACCTCTTAATAGAAACTTTTTGTGTGTGTGTGTGTGTGTGTGTGTGTATATATATATATATATGTATATATGTGTGTGTGTGTGTGTGTGTGTGTGTGTGTGACAGCTTTGGTTCTGTGAAGGAATAAAAAGGAAAATAAATCTATTCCACAGGCTTGTATGACAGTCCTCCAGGAACAGATGACGCCAAGCTCATTGATATATTCTATCCTGGAGACCAGCAGTCCATCACGTACGGCACTAAGTCAAGAGTCGGCATCGGTGGCATGGAAGCCAAGGTCAGCATGACCGACAATATATCATCTCAAATTGTTAACAGGATTGAGTAGTTTGAATGATGGAAAAGTTGCATTATACTCAATCAGGTGAAAGCAGCCCTTTGGGCTCTACAGGGTGGGACGTCTGTCGTCATTGCCAACGGCACAAATCCTAAAGTCACAGGCCACGTCATCACAGACATTGTGGAAGGGAAGAAAGTTGGCACCTTCTTCTCTGAAGTGAAACCTGCAGGTACTGGATCAAACCATCTGGAAAGAATATTCTACCCACTTGTTGTGTTTGTGTTTTTTATATTTGATGTGTGTATTATTCACCACCAGGTCCAACTGTGGAGCAGCAGACAGAGATGGCCCGGCATGCAGGCAGGGCTCTGTCCTCCCTGAATTCTGAACAGGTGAGTTTTTTGCTCCCTCAGCGTGGCCTGGCTAACTAAAGTGTAGTAGTATATGAGGATTTTCTCATGGGGTCCAAATTGTTGTCATACTTGATTGCAGTAGAATATTATATGACACAGTAGAATGGCATTTATTGCAATTTATTTAGCACTTACATTAAGATTTAATTCAACAAGTTTTCATGAAGGTAATCTTAAGATCCCTAAATACAGTATATTGACGTCATTATGTAATTCCTAAAGAAGATTACAATAGGGAGAGAGCATCTCTTGGTTAGCACTCTGCAAACAAGATAAATTAAAAACCTATCAACAATGAAACAGGAAAAAAAAAAAAAAAAAATTCACAACAGGATGCAAGGGGTTGCCAAACTCATTAAGTTTTATATGTTTAATTACTCTTGATCCTGGTATTTGTTAATCATACTGGGCATATGTGTGTGTGTTTGTTTTTCCAGAGAGGGGAGATCATCTGCTGTCTTGCTGAGCTGCTTACAGAGAAGAAAGACGAGATTCTCAGTGCCAACAAGAGAGACATGGAGTTAGCAACAGCATCAGGTACAGAGGCACGGAGAAGACACACTTGTCACCTTAATCCATAGCTGCATGCAGTCGTCTGATTCAAATGCCAGGCTCTGCCAGTGGTTATCACTCGTCTGTAGCACTTCCACTGAGGGAAACTGGCACATGAAGGAAGTTTGGATCATCTGTTTGTTTGAGCTCATTTCTATTTCCTCACAGGTCGTTTTTCCCAGCCTCTGATCAACCGCCTGAGTCTGTCAACTGCTAAGCTGAACAGCCTTGCCATTGGCCTCCGTCAGCTTGCGGTGTCCTCCAGGGATAGCGTGGGTCGGGTGCTGAGGAGGACCAGGGTGGCCAACAACCTAGAGCTGGAACAGATCACTGTCCCCATTGGTGTCCTGCTGGTCATCTTTGAGTCACGTCCTGATTGTCTCCCACAGGTCAACCCCAACGCTCAGCCTCTAGACTTAATCACTGTTAGCTGCTGGTCTGGGAAACTTTTTACATTTATGTCATTGAAAGTTAAACTCACATTTTTATGTATTTCATATTGTGTTTCAGGTGTCAGCTCTGGCTATTGCCAGTGGAAATGCTTTGCTACTGAAGGGGGGTAAAGAAGCTTCCCACACCAATAAAATTCTACATCAACTCACTCAGGAAGCACTTTCCATTCATGGAGTGGCAGATGCTGTTCAACTGGTAAAAACTGAGTTTTTACATGGTTACAGTATGAACTCAGATATTCTGTGATATGCTAAAATGTACCCTGATGTGTAGGTGAGCACACGTGAAGAAGTAGAGGATCTGTGCAGACTGGACAAGTTGATCGACCTGATCATTCCAAGGGGCTCGTCCCAGCTGGTCCGGAACATCCAAAGGGCAGCTAAGGGTATTCCTGTACTGGGCCACAGCGAGGGCGTCTGTCACGTCTACATAGACAATGATGCCAGCATAGACAAAGCTATTAATGTTGGTATGTGGTTCCTGTGTGTACACTAGCTGTGTAGGTTGAGTTTTGATGTTTGCATTTCTGCTATGGTTTGGTCGCAGTGTTTTGTTGTAGTGGGGGAAAAAAAATCTTGTTTTCATCATTTATTTGAGGGCACCTAGCAGTTGTAATTGATTTTGCATGTTGCCCAAGAGTTGTGCTTATTAACTTGTTGGGGTAACCCAGAACTGCTGAATGAATATACTAACTTATCTTTCATTCTAGTTAGAGACTCCAAATGTGACTATCCTGCGGCCTGCAACGCCATGGAGACCCTCCTTATTCATAGAGATTTACTGCGAACTCCTATATTTGACCAGATCATTGATATGCTGAGAACAGAACATGTAAGAAACATGCACTTCATCATTTTGGGCACAAGTATTACACACAGCATTACACTATATGGTGAAGTGGTTTTTACATTTTGATGGAGGTTTGAGCTCCAGAAATGGGAACAAACTTTCTGGAGAGATGTTTAATACTTAATTCAATAAAGTACAATTGTTTTTGTTAATTTTTGATTGATTATTTCATTATTCTGTTGATAAATCATTGTGCCATTGCTTTCTGTCAGGTGAAGATCCATGCAGGCCCCCGGTTTGCATCCTATTTAACTTTCAGCCCATCCGAGGTGAAGTCCCTGAGGACAGAGTATGGGGACCTGGAGTGCTGCATTGAAGTGGTAGACAGCATGCAGGAGGCTGTGGACCACATCCACAAATACGGTAGCTCCCACACTGATGTCATTGTTACAGAAAATGAAGAGACAGCTGAACAGTTTCTGCAGCAGGTGGACAGCGCCTGTGTATTCTGGAACTCCAGCTCTCGCTTTGCCGATGGCTACCGCTTTGGCCTAGGTATGTACAATATCAGGCATGGTCTTTCCCAGGTGGCATCACTTCTTGATGCCACTTGGGAAACATATGAGAATATACATCATTTTGTAAACGCATCTAACCTACCACTGTCTTGAAAATGAGAAAAGTTAATTTTACTTATTTTGCAGGAGCTGAGGTTGGCATCAGTACAGCACGTATACATGCCAGAGGTCCAGTGGGTTTGGAGGGGCTTCTGACCACCAAATGGGTCCTTCGAGGTGAAGGGCACACCGTGGCTGACTTCTCTGAGCAAGGCAGTATGAAATACCTTCATGAAAACATCCCTGTCCCCCAGGGGAGCTTTAGTTAGGTACCAAACCAGAGAGCCATCAACAGGAGTCAAGATAACTGATGTCTGCAGAGTTTATTTAAAGGTTTGTGTCTGCCAGTAGCACTTCAACTTTTTAGCTACTGCTTCATCACCTGTGTAAATCTAATATGTTGGTGAAGGAAACCTGCGTGCAGAACAGAGGCCTTTTTTGTGAACCTGTGCATAAACCTGTGAATCAGTTTTTTAGATGAATATAAATCTTCTCTGTATATGACAGGTTGTTACATGAATGAAAGTGAGAGGGAAAGTTATTGGTAAAAAGAAAAAATAAACAAATTCCGTTATGTGCATGTGACAGTTTGACAGGTGAAACAAAAAGTATACATGGACACAGCTCTTTTCTCGGTAAGGTCATTTTTATGATGGCAGAAAAAATGATTGGCCCATCTGTGATTTTCTAACTTATTTTTCTACATACAAACTCTCCCTTGGTCTTTTTGTAATTTACTGTAAGTGTTGTTTGTGCAGGATATTGGTTCAGATTTATTTTGCTGTCCTTCCTCTTTGCACAGATGATTTAATAAATATGCTGTACAGTTCTTTACTCATGATGTTGTGTTTTATCTCTCACAAACTTAATACTGAAAAATTCTGCATCATAATGCCCCTGGTTTACAAATGCATTTAATGTATAGTCTTATTTAAGTTACACAATTTAAATATTCAGTAATGCTAACATTCAATTGCTTGATAGATGGCTCTTTTCAGTATATGTTCTACTCTTAAATATTTGCTTCCCTTGCACTTATTTGCAAGGGGAACAAAAAATGGCTTAATTCAGTGCTGCACAATGATTGAAGACATATGTAAACAATACAATGGTTCAAGTTCTTGAAGATTCATACATTCTAATTAAACCAACATATCTACAAAAACAAAGCCTTCCAGATGTATGCGGGCTGGATGTTAAAGACTTTCAAAGCTCCCACTTGTCTTCAACGCAGCACTGGTGACGTATTGGGTGTAGGCGGGGTTTGACAGCCAGCACTACTTGCCTGGTCACCGGGCAAACTCAGCTGTCATCTGTCTGGATATTAAAGATGGCAGGAAACAAGTCTTACACTATAGTAGAATATTTCGGCGGGGATGACGGTTACCGCTGCGGTTACTGTAAAAATGAAAAGGGAAACTTTTCTCATGGTAAGTGTATAATTAAGTAGAGGAAACATAGCTAATCGCTATCGCTGAACTGGCTTATGCTAACGAGCTAGCTCCGTCTACCTGCTGGAAGAGGGCTAGCTAATGTTGGCAGTGTAATCCTAATGTCAGTCAATTTTACTAAGTTATATCTGCTGTATTTACATTACAAGACCAGCACATTCTACAGAGTGCCCACATTAGTACAGTAGTTAGCGTTCACCTAACGTTACTTGGATAGTATTCAGGTTATTAACTCAGTTTTTTTTAAGCCCTTAGCATCTTATAGCCCTGGTCTTTTATCGTGCAAGCAAACCAAGACTGTTGTAGAATAAAATGAGTTAAGATAAATAATGGGCTGGTGTTGGTGAATTACTATTCAGTTGGGCAGTTGCACCATTAGCAGTTTAGCATTAGACTTATAAACATCTCTACTAGCATCAAGCTAGCTAACGATCAGTCTATAAGCAGAGCAAGACAGGGAACCACTCACAAGCCAAAGTGCAGCTGTCTGTCTCTCCTTTGGTCTGTCAGTGCTGTGACACTTTACGTGTCAGGTAAAAAGAGATGTAGGGTGTGCTATAGTGTATTTATATATTTTGCTGTGGAAAGCTCCGATCTGATGGTCACTAAGTTCATTACTTGAGTTGTCAAGTCACATAATATGATAATCGGCTAATTATCATTTCGTGTTGGCTGTGATTTGTTTCAGTCAATGTGGATTATAGTATAAGATGAGTGGATGAACACAAGACTAAATATGAGAGATTCCACAGAAGACCGCGTGTTATTTACTATATGTACTGTATGTAATCTCAACAAGCTGTGCAGCTTTGTCACTGTGGCAGCATCAGATAAAAACATAGTGCTACAATTGATGACTCGTTGAGTGAGTTCTGGAGTGTTTTTAGACTTTGTTCAGTTTAAGGAGATGAGAAACCACTCCCGGTTAGCTGCATAGAAATCCTTTCTCCCTGTCTCACCCAGTTGTGAGGGGTGGCCTAGCCTAGGCTCTCTTCCAAGTGAACCCTGGATTGGTTTGTTACAGGACCAGAATGGTGTCATTCAGTGGAGGTGAGCAGGGCAGCGTGGCAGGTGGACTATAAATAGGGTTCAGGCAGTTCCTAATGCAGTCAATGAGTGACTGGGCTCAGAGCCTGCAGATGAGAGCTGTTGTACAAACTAAGATAAGAGTGGTAATCTCGATATGTTACATCACGTGGTATGGCGGGTTCTGGTTAGGAAGGAAGACTTCCTGTGTAATTCTTGTAAGTGGTTAGTAACAGCGTTAAAAGGTTATAGGTGTTTGGATACAGGTTAAATGAAAGTGCACTAGACTTACAACTATCGTAATGAATCCACCGAGGTGCAGTTGATTATTTTCAAACACTGATTTTCAAGTTGTACTTCGTCTATAATTTGTCATGTTATATTCTTAATCTAGTGCTTGTGTTTTCCAGAGAAGACATGTGGAACAGTCTACAGATCAGCAGAGTGATTATCAGATATCTGAGCAGTGTTTCTGTTGTATTGTTAACTTTTCCAGGCAGGTGCTCAGTGAGATAATGTTTTCCTCTATGAGAGTGGTACAGGGATGTTATCAACAGTGTTGTTACATGCAAAGCAAATGTGAACGCACCCTACACAGTACAACATCTGCCCTCCTCTGTGTTACTGTGTCTGTCAAGCCTCAGTGGAGGCAAATGGAAAGGCACTGCTCTTGTGCCATGATGATGGCAGCTGTTGCGCTCACATCCAGCTCACACGGCATGATTCATTTGTACTCTAGAACTATTACCTTTTTTAAACTTCTGACTTCCTGTCTAACGAGTTATCAGGCTTTTTCGCTGTCAGGTATTTGGCTTTTGTGTCATTGAATTGCCCCTGGCCTGTCCTTCCCCATGCCAGTGTTATCCCTGAAAAAAAATACAAGATGGTCTCCTTTCATTCTGTAAGCCTTTTTATTTTCTGTTCTGTACTGTTCTGTGTCTTCAGTTGGAGGATAACTGCTTAACAGATTACATTTTTAATGTGGTTTAAACCTTCAAAATCGCCCATATAATAATCTATTTTATTACAGACATGGACAAGCCCTTAACTGATGGTCCAGTCATGATAAATCTCCAAAACCTGTGGTCTTGCTAGTGTACCTGCAGGCCTTAGAACTAGACCCAGTCATTTCCTGCTCCAGTGTTGTGGTGCTGCACTGTTGGATCACACTGTGTTGTCTCTGTGGACTCTGGCTGAACACTATTCTCCTGGGACTTAGAACATTACACTCAGTTGCAAACTCAGTGTGTGTTGTGTGAACTCATATACAGTGAGTTCCCTCGGTTGTTTTACTTGTGTGCGCGTGCAAACTGTGTATATGGTTGCAGAGGAGAAGGTCAGGAGGGGAAAAAAGGGAGCTCAGACCTCAGTTCTGGGAAGTAGGATCCAAGCTGCTGTGGATACAAATTATCTTAGTTACCATTGGGGGCTTAAAGCACTGTGGGAATGTACTTTGGGATTTAAGCTGAAACAAAAATGTGGACATCCCACCGCACTCTGTGAGCAGCTTCTTGACAAACCACTCCTTACTTGTATACATGCCTCCTACTTTAGGCTAAAAAATGTATATCTATAGTTGTCCCTTTTATGTTTTAATTGAGCTTTGTTTCATTCAGTTCTGAAAACAGTTGGCCTAATTCAAGACTCTTTTGCTGCCTGTTTCTAATATAATTTCCTTAGTTAAGCTTTAGACAGCATGCTCTGATGGATGTTTCTTCCCATTTGAAAATTATAGTATAAAATCATATGAAATCAATTAAATGTTTTAAAGTTATGATGTTCCTTTTGTTTTCTACAGGGATGTGGTCTCACACCATGACTGTTCAGGACTACCAAGACCTCATAGACCGAGGATGGAGAAGGCGAGTAGCTGTCTCCTACCTTCGCGCAGTCCCTGCTTACTTACATATGGACCTGTTGAATTTTGTCATTAATGTAGTTCTAGAAATATCACTTTGGATGTTTCAAATCATTGATAATGTATTTTAGTGAAGGTTATCCATTCTTTCCTCTTCAGAAGTGGGAAATATGTCTATAAGCCCATAATGAACAAGACATGCTGCCCTCAGTATACCATCAGGTAAAGATATTTTACCCATCAGAGGTTTTTCCCATGATTCATGCTTCAGTTATCTTCAGAAGGCCAGATAAACATGGAACACATAAGGATGACCCATGGTAGTTTGATAGATATATTAAATCACCTATTAAATATTTGTATAACAGCAGAAATCCATACAGATATATGTTGTTCTAACCTTATGCTTTTGTGCTCTCTGTCAAGATGTCATGCACTGAAATTCCAGCCTTCCAAATCCCACAAGAAAATCCTGAAGAAGATGAGCAAATTCATTTCCAAAGGGGAATTACCAAAAGGACAGGATGATGGTGAGAGCATGTTTATTTTTGTGTAATAGTTATTAATGCATGTGTATTGTCTGATACATTTCTCTGTATTTGTATAAGGTACATGCATGGGGATAAAAAGCTGTCAGCAGTCAACGCTATTGGGCTGTTAGAGTGCCTGGCTGAAACTGCAGTTTGAGATGGGCGCAAGCTCAAAACAGTGTTGGTACTGTGACTCTGTAATACACACTATCTGGTGTAAGCAATATTGGTTTTGTGCCTTGTAGGGGAGCCAATGGACTCGGTGTGTGAAGCAGCAGCTCCACGGGAACTGAGTAAAGTCTGTCACTTAGAAGTGAAGTGCGCTGCTGTCACAGACGTTCAGAAGGAAGTAGCAGAGTGTCTGGCCATCACAGAAGTTCAGAAGGAGGTAGCGGATGCCGCACCCACTGGCTCAGAAACCTCAAGAAAGGATCCAGTGTCTGTCCCGGATGGGAGAACAGCAACCACAGCTCCTAAACCAGGTAAGAAATCTGATTCCCTTTCAGCTGGCTGGTAATACGCAGCAACAATCAGTGTTGTTCTTGCTGTTACTGAAAATGGAGTAATAAAATACTAGTTACTTATTAGTAATTTAATTACAGCTACTCGTTATTATGTAACACATTATTATTATTTTCCTTCATCAACACAGCTCTTGCCATGTGTTTTTGCTTATTTAACCATAACTTTTTTCCCTTTTTCATAAAGAACATGAACCATGAATCTAGAACTACAACGATTAGTCGATCACTTAGTCTTTTCAGTCATTTTTCAAGCAAAAATGCCAAATATTTGCTGGTTTCAGCTTCTCAAATGTGAGAATTTTATGCTTTTGTTACTCAAATTTGATGGTAAACTGAATATATTTGGGTTTTACACTGTTGGCCGAGTAAAATGAGCAATTAGAACAAATCTCCCTGGGCTGTGGGAAATCATAATGTGCATTTTTCACCATTTTCTGACATTTTATAGACGAAACAATGAATCAATTCATCAGGAAAATAATCGGCAGATTAATCAATTGTGAAAATAATTGTTAGTTGCAGCCCTACATGAATCCATAAACTTGGATAGCTCATGCTAAATGTACGCTTGTTCATGCAGCTTTCGTGTGAAAGTGACATTACAGCAGCTGCGTACATCAGCCAGCTAATGAGTGGTTAGGGCAAAGAGAATGGCTACAAGAACATAATGTCAGACTGAGTAATGAAGTTGTGACTAAATGATCATTCAGTCTTAATATTGCTATTACTGCTTCTGCTAATTATTATTATTAGTGTCATTAAGTGACAAAAGAATACTTTTTGTGAACAGGTTAATCCCGGAACTGAGTAGCCTCTTAAACTATTCAACTAGCCAGCCGGGACTTTACACAGGACCCCTGAATGATGATTGGTTATCTGCTTTGAGAGCCTGCTTGAATAGCCACAATAATAGCCTATGACTTTTGGTTCTTTCCCCCCTGATTCCACACACTTTCTTGTACTCAGTAGTTATATAGCCTTTGACTGTGGGTCTGCTGCGTCTACCAAAATGTTGTTTGCTACTGTTTTCAGTTTTATTATTTATTTAGGATGTCTGGTATTCTATGAGACTGCAGTAGGGACGACTTTAAAAGTAGCTTTAATGACAATTCACTGCAATCAGTTGTAAGACTGCCACGGTGGTGTTCTACAGTAGATAATGCACCATTGCTTGCCAGAGGGTGTCACTGTTCACCTTGTAATGGACTGTAATAGAGCAGCTTGGTGAGTGAGGCTGGTGCTTCTTCTGTGTTTTCAGGAATGTGTCTGGTTTGGGCTTATCTCATGTTCTCCAGGATATCCTCACAGCCAACTCACAGTAATGAATAAACAACACTCATAGTGAAGAGATAATAAACTCCTATTAGACACAGGAAGCAGCACTTCTAACAGCTGTTCATGTTTCAGGCCTCAACCACTTTTTTCCATCTCAAACATCTAATTAGAACAGGCCCTGCGCTCATTAATGAAAAGGCAAGGACGTTTGGTATTGGCACAGGTCGATCCTGATGCAGACATAAACATACAGAGGAAACGTTCAGCGGTGCCAGTGTCCTTCTGCTCTTACGTCTGTGTCAGCAGCACCATGCTCTTCTTCCTCGGACTGTCAGAAATAGCAAGCCTTTTCAGGAGGCTAGCAAAGAGGAAGCAAGGAGGATTTACTATGTTGGGCAAGTGGTTCTCCATTCCCCCCTTTATTCACCTCCAACAGAAAACACCTGGACATATCCTTTCCTCTAATTTTATGACTGGAGCGCTTTATAGCTTTGGGCAGGTTCCAGTTCTAGCTTGAGAAAACATGGCTCCCCATCTGCCATATAGCGTACGCATAGCCAGAGGTAAACAGGTACAGAAGTACATATGGGATGTTTTGCAAAGCTGTGCTAGGGTCTGCAGCCAGTCAGTAATGAAATGTAAGCAGAAACTGCAATATTAACTGATGAACAAAATATTGATTTAAAATGATTTTATTACATAGTGAAGTAATTTACTACGATTGGGGTTTAAGCAAGTTGGGGTTAATACCATTTCCATCCAAGAATAGTGTTCATCAATGTGCTTGTGCAGATTATGGTATTGGTTAAAGTGCACGATGGCTGATGGCCCAAATGTGTTGGTTTGTAAGAAGCAGGAAGCAGTATAGTGTGTTTTCAGTAGGCAGAGTTAACAGAAAGTGGTTGCAGTTTCCCAGAGTATACTTCCTATAATATTTTACTGGCTGCTCACAGATAACCACGTCCTCCTCCCACAGTAAATACATTTTGTGTCACTACATGTTTACATGCAAGAAAGCAGTATGTCACAATTCTAGACAGTTTTGTCAGATTTTGAGAGTTGTATGTGTGTTTGGGGAAGCGGGGGGAGAGAGTGTCACAGCTTTTATGAAGTGCTAACGGCTGGAGCGGGAGCATCTGTCTTCCACAGGAACTGATCTGTCAGACTTGATCTTCACCACGGCTGCATACGCTGTCCTCAAGAGTACTTGTGTCTGTTTGTGTGTGTGTGTGTGTGTGTAACAGACAGACAGACAGACAGAGAGACAGAGAGAAAGTGTGTATAATTAGAGGGAAGAGAGGCATGTGGACAGAGTGATTGTGGATAAGGGTTGATGTGTTTGTTGAGTAAGTGTGATGAACACAGTTCAGACTCCTGTACCTGTTGTCTGTGTGAGCAGTGCTGCCCCCCCCCCCTTTAGTCAGTCCAGTCACTTACCATTAAACATCAATACAGGACACAGGGACATTGAGATGATACCAGATATCCAGGTAATTTTCCATCTAGTAACTAGTAAGATTTGTGTGACAATGTGAAACAAATTGTTCACAAGAACACAGCAGTTATTAATACGAAACTTAAGTCACAGCTAGATTGAAATTTAGTTACATTATACTAGAATATTTTGCTGTTGTTGTAGTTTTTACGTTTTTAGTTCACCCTATACATTAGATGATTTTAAGATAAATCATGAAATAAGCCAGAATCTGCATAAAGTTCCTGCTGTGGTCCATTTTTACAGAAGCTGTACCTTACAGTAGAAAAAGTAGCTAGAGTCAGCTGAAGCTGAACGCTGCCAGTGAACCTTGGCCAGTGCCAGAGTTTCCCTCTCCTCCCGTCAGGACCAGGCCTCCCTCATCCTTGTGACGTCGACAAAGGGGGAAAGTTAGTAAGTGAGCTGATGGTGGCGGCTGGCAATAGGACAAGCAGGAAATGGCTCTCGTTTCCTTATTGCTCCAAACAGGATGTGGGTGTGTAAACTGTTGACATGGGATGCCCGGAGAGCTGGAGGGCTTGGCAAGAGCCCAGGAGGAGGAGGAGGAGGAGGAGGAGGAGGGGGACAGAGAGAGGGAAACAGGGAGAGATTCAGTTGCTTCAGAACCTGTGCATGTTAGTTTTGTTGAGAGAGATGGGGTTCGTACAAAGTCTTGAAAGTCTGGAAAATTATAATAATAATAATAATAATAATTAATTTTAACCGTTATGTTTTCAAGGTTAGGAATATGCTCGAATTTGAATATACTCCTTGAAAAATGCTTGATTTTCAACATAATAAAAGTTATTTTCTTGTGTTCACTCGTCATTCATAGCTAGATAAGTCCTTTGTTGATCCCTTACTCTGGAAATTAGGAAGCATTAAATAATCCTGATCAAATCATACAGTCAGTTAATATGAACAGCTGGTAAAATAAACAAAGTGACAATATACATTGATTGCTGTGGGTATAAAGGAATTCTGTAAACTTTATTTTTTGCAATTGCATTTATAGTAACAATTTAGTGATGATAAAGGCATAGAGAATCTGGAAATGTTTGGCTTAGGTACCTTGAAAGTACTTCAAAAGTGCTTGAATTTTACTTTTAAAAAGCTGTATGAACCCTGGAGAGAAAAACAGAGAAATTATATTGTGTGTGTGTTCTGTTAGTTACAACCTCAGTAGGTATGGCGAGCAGAGCTACTTATTCATGTGCCCACACCAGCTGACCAAGATTTTGTTATCTTTGTCATTGTCATTATTAATCAAAAACACCCTTGGATTCATTATGTCTTCTGCTTCTTGTGTTCCTTTATAATACACACTAGCTAGCTGCTAACCACTTGGGCTAAACTAACACTGATCATATTGTTTTAGAGCCTCCTAAGCAAAGATGTATCGTGAAGAAGACTATTGAGGCAGGGAAACAAGAACACTTCCATAGGGCTCTCTGTTGTAACTGGCTTCCTAGGCAGGGGGTACACTAAAGTAAACATGGCAGCCCAATTTGCCCAGAGGGGCTGGGGAAAATTCATCAGAAACATGGTCTAATACTCACAAAATCTGCCCCAAATTTGAGACTCATCAATACCAGCAGCTTGAAATTACCACCTTTCTTACTTCTGTGGTAAGTCTTATTCCGAAGGCAGCATAAAAGCAGAACTTGTTGTCCACATCCAAAAAGAAGTAATTGATTTATTTCTTATAAATGCCTCCTTTTCTTCCATATATTCTCACCTGGAAATGCTTTGAAAATGCAATGCCATGTCTTTTGCGTGAAAATAGATTTAAGATCAAGGTGTTTTCGTTGACAATCCTCCCCCTCTTTTCTCTTTTCTCTGGGGTGCAGGGGTGGGAGCTGATGCTAGCCGGCCGCCATGCCGGAAGGCCAAAGACTTGAGGAAGGAGCGACGTCTTCAGAAAGAGCAGATGAGACATGACACTGATGGGGTTTCTCCCATTGTCTCTCCTACCCCATCCACTCCCACCCAGACCAACCAACCCAAACCCCTGGAAGATTTCATCAATGAGTCATTGCCTGACAACTCTTCTCATTGCCTTGAGGTGAGCAGAAATATGGAGTAGGTACTTGCTTTTCTCTTTTTACGTGACTTGGAATAAACATTATCCTATTGTGATGATTCCAGCAATCATTAAGAAATAGTGTTTTTGGTTGAGCTTTCAGTCTCCATAATGTTTGGATTCAGTTAGCTTGAAACTTTGGTTTCATAGAGCCCTCTTCCCCAGCTCCAGTGACTTCACCATGTGTTTATGTGTGCGGAGAGGATAGCTGGCCAGAGCAGAGTGGAAAAACCACCTCTTCCCAGTTCGAATTCAACCAAATGACAGGCACACCGCACAAACTGGGTCGCGTTACCCTGCTGATGACATTAAAACCACAGCTCCCAGCTCAGCCGGTCTGAGAGGACATGGAAATGAACTTTTGGCAGGGGGCAGAACGATGTAGAAAGATCCCTGGCGAAGGCCTCAAGCTGAGGTTGGTAGAGTAACGTCATTCTTGGTCTTGACCAAGATTTGAGCCAGATGCAGTGATGAACCAGGCAGTATCTGTCTCTTTTTATATACTCCCTGAGACGAGACCGGCAAGACCTCCTCCCAGTCAGCTCTTTTCAATTGGATTGATTAGTTTGCCCTCAATTATCGTTCAATTTCGCTAAGTGGGCATGAACACAAGGTCATCCTTTGCAAAGGAAGGTTAATTATATGTTTTACAAGTCAAATAATTGAGAGATGCCTCTATTTGACCCATTTAGCTGTTTATTAAATGAGACAAGTCTGCGTCAGATTTGTTGCTAAAGGACAATTTGGATGATAAGCAGTTTAGTGATTTTATCTGATGCTGATTCTTGAGCTGCAGCCTTAAACAGGTTTTCACACCAGTACCACAAGATAGATGTTTACACAAGAGCATTTAATTGCAGTCCAGCTTAATGTCATCTGTTAAAGATTTCACGCTACTTGACTGATGACAGTACTTAGCAGGATACATTTTTGAAAATGAATATAGACAGGACATTGATATTGTGGCTCACCTTTGCTGACTGTGAAACCACTCAGTTGACATGTCTCCCCTGGAGGAGCTTATTACTTTTTGAAGTAAATTATTTATGAAATGCACAACAAAGAGATAAGTCACAGTGACCGGGAAGACAAGTTTAGATGTACTGCATGTACAGTTACCTCTGTCATGGCCTTAAATGCAGCTGTAGTTCCATTAGCTGCCACCAGGGGTCAGTGTGAGAGCGTGATTCAGAGCCCCTCAGGCACCTCAGGAAAGAGTGGAACTGTTCACCCACTATTCCCCTCAAGAGTATTTGTCTACTGTCTCCACACTTTTCTCATAGCCTTTCTTCTAAATCTCCTATTGCTAACATGCAATGGTTCTGCAATAAGATGTCTCTTCTGTTATATTACTACTGTATATAATGGTGTACTGTAAGGTCTTGAAGATCCAGGGTCAGAGCAACAAATCTTTCAGCTAAAGCTTTGAATAAACATGATTTTTCATTTTAATTAAATTTAAACAAAAGCCACTAGTATTATGTTGGCTTTATTTGAACATTCTTAAAGCGGTCAAGCACCAAGCACCAAGAGTGTTGGCGTTAGGTTTCAAGGCTGTTATGAGAAGTGTTAAAATTTCATTTCCATGCTGTCCACTATCTGCTGCAGTGTTTGTTCATCAAAAGGATTTCAGCCTATCAAAATATATCTCTAGATTTAGAACAAAATTAAAAAGACGGAACTTCAGCATTGTCGTCCTTTTATGTAAGAGGCCCACCGTCTCTGTTTGACTAAAGGTTGTAGATGCCAAGTGGTCATATGAGAGAAACCCACTTAGGTCCAACTCAAACAAACCCCAGGTTCAATTCCTCTATCCTGTCCGTCTATGGGATTCATATGGCACAGCCTCTGTGGCCAACAAAAGCTTCCAAACAAAGAGACGGCTAATAAATGGGGCCGGAGGATGTGGAAGTTTCTTTTGGTTTGTGTGACATTAGCAACACTCTGACAATTTATCGTTCCACAAGTCTTTCTATCACAGGCTTCTCGTGATTTGCCCTGTTAGTATTGATTTATAGCACTGAAAGATTTTCTTATACAGCATGCATCTCTCATGTGTCTGTATGGATTCATTCATTAACTTTTGCGTACTTTCTTACTTACTTGGGCTAGGTTAGCTGGACTTAGACTCGTTTTATTGTGTGTCCTGCTCACCATAATTATTTAAAGAGTAAAGTGTAGACACTATAGTCCGACCGATACTGGATTTCTGAGGCCGATACTGATATTGATATCTGGGAGTAAAAAATTCGATAATGATATATATTTTTTTTTAAACACATAAGAGACACAAACAAATGATATGGACCCCTTAGATATGTTTCTTAAAAGAATTGTGACCAAGATACATACTGATTGGGACATTGGGACTTGTCAGTGGTCTCTGGTGGACAAACTATGTAATGGTGACACTGTTTCTAAATTACATCAAGCCTAGTTCAGCATTTCTGTGCTGCACTTCTTGTTACTTATTGGCCCACATATACACCGATACGATGGATCTGCAATAAGTTTGGCCTGGCCAATTTATCGGTCTAGCTCTATTAGACACAAATATAGACTCACAGCAAGTCATCAAAAAGTAGCAAGAACAATAACACACATTTTAAAGAGCAACAAAAGGAGAAATTAATTCACCTTAATCTGAAACTACTGTTCATTCAGACATGATAAAAAGTCTCTGCACACTCTAATTTCTGTTTGGTATGATCAGGATCAAGAATAAAACTTCAGTCTCAGACAACATGGTGAAGCACTGGAAATGGGCTCATATACACACTGTGAAAAGTAAAAAGAAAGTAAATAGGCTAATGATTATTTTCTCTTTTTGAGGACTTCTACGAGTACTTACAAGTGCTTGTTACATTCTTCGTTATCTTGAGTAACACCTGCCATTTTTGTGTCATGATGGAGATGGACATAACACACCCTCTTTATATTGTTCTTGTTTTCTCATCCAGCTACAACTATGTTGAACAACAGCTGCTGTTGGTGACAACAAGGCTATTTAGGACATTTTTCCATTTTATTTATAAAATGGTTTAAAATCTTAGTAGGTGTGTCGCCACAGCCAGGAGAGGGTGTGTTTGTGTTAGTCTCTCTCTCCCTTCACACTCTTTTGACACTCTTTTTCTCTCTTTGATTTGTGATAATATCTTCCTTTTTAAGGATTTTAATCACCACTTATGTTATTCTCAGTACTTTTCCCATTTTGATGGTAACCTTTGTCTGCCCGTATTCTTTTTGAAGGTGAGGCTAGTGCGCTCCAATCCCCCTAGCCCGCAGTTCAAAGCCTCTTTCGACGCCTCCTACCAGGTGTACAAACTCTACCAGATGGCCATTCACAAGGACCCTCCTGACAAACCCTCCGAGAGCCAGGTCAGAGGGTGGGGGGCATAGGTCAACCTGCTCTAGGGGTACCCAGGGAGGGAGGGAGAGGGTCGGCAAGTTTGGGTACCTACAGTGGCATCAAAAGGATTTTCTCTTTCTCTTATCTCTTATGAATATGTTATCTTGGTCTTTTTTTAGTTTTCTATCATATAATGGATCATAACCTCAATAATTTCATTATTGTAAGCGCTGGATTGTGATTTCATATTTTAAACAAATGCATCACAGGTAGTTTTTGCAGAATGTCTCTAATAATTTATTAACAGTAAATCATTATGAAGTGTGTACTTTAAGTATGTATTGGGTATTATTTGTATTCTTTTTTGCAGATTTGACTCATTCCATAGGTGTAAATCATAATGAACAAAAAAGTCAGGACTGTACTGTAGATATCTTCAAACTGTATGAGACTTTGCATTTAATCTTTGCAACATCACTCTCTGGAAATAGGATGATAGTTGAATCATCGGGGGGGAGCAAAGTCTCTGTATGAATGAAAAAAAGTGAATTAACGTGTTAGTATTAAATAGGGTGTATGTGTATAAGAGCGAGAGTCCAAGGGAGAGGAAATGGAGGGGAAAATGTTTCCATACGCCATGGTTAAGAGCAGTGTTTCTCCAGGTGTCTGAGCTGGCCCTCGGCCGGCCAGCCAGGTCGTTAGTCTTGAGTTTATTCACTTTTGGGGGGCAGTTCGTCAGCTGAACCCTCTCGACCTTCACACATTTACCTCGTCCTGTGCCCCCCCCCCGTCATCACCCTACCCTCACGATAGTTCCCTATGTCTGAACTGGAATCTCATATTTTCATCTTTAAGCAGTGGTAATGATATTTTGATTTACTTTGTGCGTGCAGTCTGTTCAACCTTGTTTACCTTCTTGAGAGGAGTCTGCAGTGTTGGAAGAGCCTGTATGTGTCTAGCTGAGATGATCCATTCAGACATAATTTTGGATTTCTGCTGCTCCGGACCTTATATGCACCGACACCGCGTTGAATCTCAAATTACCAATACTCTTTGTGCGATCTGTGGTAGAAGCTGGGCAGTGCACTAGCCTCATCCTCAAGTTGCCCAACATCTTATTATTTTAAAACACACACTTTCAGTCTCCTAGAATCCCATTGTTTTCTGTGTGTCCTTTTTGCGCAACAATCTGATAAAATCAATAAATCAAGTCTCAAACTAAAAACAGACCTGCTATGTTACCAGCTTGCCTCGAGGACTAGGAGACTGATGTGAACCCTCACATGCCAAAGCACTTGTATAACACTGTTTAAAACCTCTGTTGTTGAATCCTGCACTGTTCATTCCTCCAAAGCACCCAAGCTGCTTCTTATTCTTTCTTTATTCTTTTACTATCTACTCACTTCATTGTCAACCCTTAATAAAACCTCCCTCCCCCTTATTGATCCCCCCCCCCCCCACACACACCCTCTGCTTGAAGGTGAGGCTAGTGCCGGTCAGCTTTGAGGACCCTCAATTCACAGCGTCCTATCAGCAGTCGGTGGCGCTGTACGCCTGCTACCAGATGGCCATTCATGGTGATGACCCCAGCGCTTGAAGGTGAGGCTAGTGCCGGTCAGCTTTGAGGACCCTCAATTCACAGCGTCCTATCAGCAGTCGGTGGCGCTGTACGCCTGCTACCAGATGGCCATTCATGGTGATGACCCCAGCGATTGTAGTGAGAGTGAGGTACTGCATGATTATTATTCCGCACCTACTGTAGGACACTACTGCACATGCATGTTCCAGTTCCTTGCTGCTGTTCTCTTGTATTTTGGACTGTTAGGTAAAACAAGCGCTTTACAGAAGTCACCTTGGACTTTGGGAAATTGTAATGGCCATTTTTCACTGTTTTCTGGGATTTTGTAGACTAAATGGACAATTAAGTAATCGTTCAAATAATTCAGATTCATTGATGATGATATTAATCACTATTTGTTGCCCAATTTGAAAATGAGTTGCAGTTTATCAGCTTATCCCACGGTACATCACATGAGCAGTGTAGACACTGTTGGGTAGCATTCATTGGTCCTCGATAAATAATTATAATGATTCAAATGTTTTTTTCTGTTAATCTTTGAATGTGTAAGCTGTAACTGTAAACTTTACAAGTTTATGCAGTAATAAGAAGTATTGTCCAGTAATAAATGGGGATGGGAAACTTAACAGTAACCAAGTATAGAATCATAAAGTTTAAAAATGAATTTATAATACGTATGTAAATTATATTATAAAATATATATACACACCTCCGTTTCTCCACTTTATATTTAAATAAAAGAGGAGAAAATAGAAAAAGTGTAAACTGCTGGACATTCTCACTAACTTGAGAGGGCCTTTTGTCCCTCAGGGCTGGAAAAACAACCTCCTCCTCCACCCTCCTGCCAGCAGGCCTCAGTAAATTACTGAATTCTCCAGCTTGTAAAAGTAAGGTAATTAATAAATAATAAAAGCTGTCAGATTGGGCAGACTGTGGCAGATTCTTTCCTAGTGCCATAACACTAGCTCTATTAAAGGGAACGTGTGTTTGTGTGCACAGCTTCAGCTCAGGTTTATAACTGTACTGGGATCAGATGGGTTCAAGAACTAGAGGAATAACATCTAAAAGGTCTGCTGTCTGTTGGGTTGCCAGAAAATAAAGTTATTTTTTTATTGATGGACTTTCCAGGTTAGATACTGACTGAATGTAGTGTAGTATAAAAGCACAGAGGCAATTAAGGTTGGGTTAATTAGTCTTAAAGGCGAGCCCATTCTTTGTAATTCACCTTGAGGTCTCTACCTTAGGGAATGGTGTAGAGAAATGACTGGACAGATTGTAACAACACTATACAGACAGGGTTCAGTTGAGATGATAATATGTTCATACATGCACACATTTTCTGTGCTACATGGAGATATTTTAGAGGTCAAAACCAGTGACAGACATAAACAGACCACCGCACAAGGCTTCGGCCTCCATAAATAAAGCTGTTCTGTTGTATCACATTAACACCAGAAATGGAGATGGCGTGCTGTCCTCTCCTTGGTTTGTCTCGTCCCACTCAAACAAATTTGACTTTATTATATTCCCATTAGCTGGACTCACTTCTGTGACAACCACTCCTGAGCGCACAGTACTAAACACAGCTGATTTTATTTTCCTGTCTGTCAAGCTCCTGGTTAACTCGCCTGTTTTCTTCCCAGCAGCTCAGAGCCCCCCATTGTCCTGTGGCATTCGTAAAGAAATGAGAAACACATTGTTGATGTGGTGATGGCACATTTTGGTGCCGTGCCATTCTATGCCTGCTGCTGCTACCTAGGAAGTTTGGTCATTTAGTATTTGTGCAGGTATTTATTAATCCATTAAAGTATTACCTCGGGACAGAATGTGGAATACCGTCAGCCTGGCTCAGAGCCAGGCGATAGGAGAGATTGTGTGTGTGTGTGTGTGTGTGTGTGTGTGTGCAAGTTGAATTACCCAGCCAAAATTGTACTTCCATTAGACAGTACGATGTCCTAGAGGGGAATGGCTTTGTTTGTTTAAGGATGTATGCATTTCCTGTGTCATACCATGACTGGAAGGGAGCCAGACATTATTCCTTCCACATCCAGTCACGGTTTCCTGACGGAGTTGAAGCACATACTGCGTGCGCACGCACGCGCACGCACGCACGCACACACACACACACACACACACAAACTCACACTTACTGGTCTTAACTGTTGTGCTGAGCCGTGACTCTGAGTTCCTGCACATGTGGCATTCATTTTCAGGAAAACAAATTCTGTTAAATCTGTATTTACTCTTCTTGATGGCCAGGACCTCAACCAAGACACATGCAAAAAGGAAAAAAAAAAGTATATGGAAAAAGCTGAGAAATGGCAATAAAATGTATCCGTAAAAATGGAATAAGTGAATGACGAAAATAACTTTTGGCTCAAATTAGCTTAAAGCTATTTGCAACATGGTTCTGAACGATAATGAGAGATTCAGTAAAACCTTCTTTAAACAGCATGTTTACCATTGTAGATCCACTTCCTGTTATGTCAGAGCTCAAAGTCTTTTGTTTATTTTTCCCCATTGATCTGTGCATTGCAGCTAGGTTCAGCAATGATCTAGTCAGCAGACGTATTGTGAAGAGAGAAAGAAACAGTGTTTGGGTTGTTGTCATACTTTTATAATGTGAGAGAGTGAATACAGGCACCTTGTCGCTCAAATAAGAGCAGCAGTTTGAGCGAGTAAAGAGCACAATGACGAGAGGTCTAAGTAGCAATTAGGATTAAGCAGATGTGTGTGTTTATATTTACTGTATGTGTGCGAATGAGTGAAGCCACGACAGCTTGTGTGTGTGTGTGTGTGTGTGTGTGTGTTTGAGACGGCTGCTTGCCCTCCTAATCGTGCACAGATGAGTGTTTACTATAGGAAAGGGAGAGTTAGAGAGGAAGTGATGGACTCCATGTGTTGTGGGTGAGAACGTTCCAGAAGTTACTCTGGACACGGTTCTGTTTACGGGCATATGTGTTGTTGTATTAGAGACAGAGAGATAGAAAGAAGCTGAGATTGTATTCACGTGTTTGTTGCCTTGCTGTCTTCATGCCTGAGTGACTGAACCTACACATTAGACTGTCTGTCTCCTGTAGAGTCTGTGTCTGTGAATGAGTTTGTCTGTCTATCTGTTTGTGTGTGTGTCTGTGTCAGCCTGGCAGGGCCGTGTGGTCTGTTGTTTGTCAGTGGCTAGAGAGGGGTCAACCCTGCCAGGCTCCAGGAGAGCGGCCTCACCCAGCCAAGCAGGGTTGACACAGCAGTGGAAAGCTGCTGTGCTCCACTGCTCGTTCCTCTTGGTATGATTACCCAGCAGCCCCCTGATGAGTGCCTGGTAAAGGTGGAAAAGGAGGCACTGAGGGAAGGGAGTTGCTCGGAGCAATCAGAACTCAACATGACACACACATCCAAGTATGCATTTGCATACATTAACAGGCTCTAATGCATTCAAGTTCACACACTTACTTGTCTAATCAATACAGCATTTTACTACATGGTCAATTGGAGATTCTCAGTTCCACACACACACAGCAGCCAGTGTCGTAGCATGGCCTCCATAAATGATGTCATCTAATAACTGCAGCTGTTGTTCTGTTAGTAAACTATTTAGCTTTTTTTCTGAGTTTTAAACAAAAGTTTCATTTGTGCCCTTCAGCAATATCGCACATTGGGAGGCTTTGCTGTTGGTAATTTGTTGACTGGCAGAGCAGTAGTCACTGCAAAGTTAGGAGTGGAAAATTACACTTTATTGGCATGATTACACAGGTGGGGAACTTGATAAGCATTTTTTTGCATGAGCCAAGATCATTGTCGACTAAACAGATGCAACCACTACACCTTTCCACATTGGTCATGTAAAATTTGTACAAAATACTCTTTTGTTTATCAGGTGAACAGAATTTCAATACATTTAAATGAAAGAATATGTGTAAGTAAAAGTGCATGCAGTGAGTTGCCATTATTTTACTAGTGCTAAAAGTTTGACATATTCTTCCTGGGATAGATGGAGGCTCAGGGACTATTGCAGTAACTACATGTCAAGATTTCGCAGGTACAGTTGACCTAATGGCCTTGAGCAGAAGAATGCAAATTAAAATGACATAAGAGCAGCTGTAGGATGAGAACTGTCATTTGTTCTGGGGCTGAGCAGTTCTCTCCAGCCCCTCTTCCCCTCAACTCCCCTCCATCCTGGTGTGAGGTCAAGTCGGGGGCAGTGTGTTCCATCTTGCTGTAGTATTCAGCACTGCAGGGAGCACAGTTTGTGAGACTTTAATAGCTCACAACAATACCTCTCAGCAAGAACTGCATGCATGTTTTTTAGTTATTTTGTGTTTAAGCGCTGTACACTAGCTGTCTTCTTGCTTGATCCTCAGATGTTAAGGATCCACTTGTTTTTCTGACTGGAACTTAACTAATATTTTGTGGATTTAGTCATTTTTATGACTAGAATCCAACTCAAGTGGGCGAGTCGGAAAGGTAGTGAAAACAGTTTGCTTCAGGCCAAAGGTAAAATAGAAATGACAGACAGTGCATCATCCTTTAGCCCCTCTCTGCCAAAACATCCCCCGTGTTGGACAACACTGCATTAGTGTCACCAACACAAACATGAGCTGTGGCAGACAAACTGAGAAACACACACTCTTTTGGATGAGTTCAGGTTACTGGCAAGGTTTTGCGTTGCACCTAAGCCAGGACTGTCCCACCCCAGTGAACCATGCCCTCAGCAGTCAGCACTATTACTAGCTGTACTGCTGTGCACAGGCACACACACGCAAAAACAGGGTGTTGGTGTGTGTGGGGTGATTTCCAGTAACTCGCAGAGCTAATTGGTTTTAATTAGAAGGAAAGACAGAAATCCCTCCCAGTATGGGAGATCCGCTGTATGTACAAGATAACTTGGGTTCATCCAAGTCTGTGAGAGACTAGTCCTATTCCAAGTACCAGCAGTCATGACAGAAATAAAAAGAGCCTATCGATTTTCATTTGCTTTGGTTTAATCTAATCAGGATTAGATTGATATATTGGTTTGCCAATATACTGGGCAAATACCGGCCTTTCAATACAAATCTGTTATTGGCCTATTAATTATATACTTTCGATAGCAACAGCTTCCGTGGTGTCAGTATGTGAAACTGCAGTAAAATCTGCTTGACCACCTGCTAACCCAAGAACCCCATATAAGTCCAACCCTAGTTGGAGTCAGGGTTTGAGTGAGGGGAAAACAGCAGCCATTGGTTAATAAGAAGTATCATTATGTAACCTCCTATTTTATGAACTGTTTTACATAATTCATATCCCCTCCTTGTTTATTTAGTCCTGTCTGGAACCTCACTGCTATGTTTATGATACTTTAGTGCTATTCTATACCCCTGTTCCTCTCACCAGACAGTGGAACCAAAGTTGAACATATCTGCAAATGAGCGACGCAGCTGGATTGTAGCATTTTCCTTGTGAAATATGAACTTGAAACTGTGGTGTGGTGCATGAGGGTGTGATAGACGGAGTAAAGCAAAAGCTGTCCATCACTGCTCCACTGTGGCTGTGCTGGTTCTCATTGTAGAATGGTTTTGGCCCTAAACGTGGAAGCGTGCTACGTTTGTCCTCCAGTCCTGTGGGTCAGCTCGTCTGTAAACGCACTGCTCTTAACCCTGATGCTAAAAAAGAAGGAGAACAGGAAATAGTAGAGAGAATTGAAGAAAGATTTCATGTTTCCACCGGCATGAAGTCCCCCAGTAATTGATATCTGATGTGCATTTTAAAGTGTGCTCAGAGACAGGCTTTTTTTTACATTGGCATCGCTGATTATTTAAACTGTCACTATGTCCTCCCTGCACTGTGAGCTTCAGTTCATAGGCTAAATGTTTTCATTTGTGTACAGTCTTCCCTTTTATGCCCCTTTGTACTGTGTTTGATATGTGACACCTGAGTGAGGAGAAAACCGGGAGGGATAAACTATATAGAACAGCAATGAAGATGTGTTTGGTTTTCATTTATGCCTTTTCAAAAGAGTTGGTGACCCAAAGAACTAACTGTTTTTCTCTCTGTTCCCCCCCCTCTGCCTCCCTCCACAGTTCCGGAGATTTCTCTGTGATTCACCACTAGAGGTATGTATTTCCTTTGGCCTGTTGACAGTTTAATAAAACCCCTTTTAAATGTCTCTATTCATCCATATGTGTTACCTGTAATGATTTGCCAAGAGAAGGCCTTCCTGGTGAAATTACTGTCATGAAGATGATGATAATGATTTGAAAAATGTCCAGCATTTCAGCATTTAGTTCTTCATCAAACACACTCAAAGGGGGATAAATGTACACTAGTTCCCCTCATCCAGCACATACCTACCCAACCACCTTTGCTCCTTGGCTCTTTCTTCTAGAGCCCTCCAGCTGGATTGAGGGAGGGTTAAGGGATTCAGGAAGGGGGTTTTTGTTTCATATCGGAGGGGTTTTAATTTAACTCTGTCTAAGTGAAAGGGGGTGTGGAGGAAGGAAAACAGTGAAATGTGCTGTCCAGATTGCGTTGCGACTGTGTTGAACACAAGGTATTTTCCTTTGGCCTTGACAGAATGGGACATAGCACTGCTCTTCACTTTGTGTGGAGTGGTACAGATTACAGCCTGATTAGACAGCTTCGTCAGCATCAATTTGGGACCAGATGGATATCGGCCTAATTAGTAAAAAGTCATTATTATTTAACCACCATGGAAAGTTTTCATCAGCTTCTGGTGCATTAATTGATTCAATCTTGCTTGTTAATCCATTTAATGATTACACAATTAGATAGATATTGATGGCATCTGGAACATGATTCATGGTTAAGCTGTTGTAATCTCCGTGGTCACTGAGTGAGATGTAGGTGCAGGCTTGGTGAGCTGCAGCCTTCAGAAACACCAGTGGACCTGTTGGGTCAGGACAATTACACCAGCAATTAGACCCAGGATGGGCACTTACAACAGCCACTTTAATAGGATTGAGGTCCAGGAGCACACACAAACTGACTGACACAGAGACACACAAACACAGTCACTCTGTGCTGCCCCGTGGGCCCCCTCAGGTCCTCACTAATGAACATCATTAGTGTTTATAGGAAACAAGCTTTTATCACCTCGTCAAGGCTGGCGGCCAGGCACACTGAATTACACAGTTCTGCGCACATACACACACGTACTGTGGCACACTGCCTCACATATCTTCCTGCCTTCACTGTCCCCTCCGCTTGGACTGGTTTAGGGGGCTGTCTCCATTCAGTTGGCCTCCTCTCGCCCAACGTGTTTTTATTTCTTTCTCTGATCTCCCTCCCTGTCTTCTCCTGTCTCTCTCCAAGTGCTCTCCATTTCAGAGTTATTATGCATGGCTCTCTGCGCTACCTCTGCGTGTTGGCCTCCATCTGTCTCCAATCAAAGTGCTATTAAAATACATACACAGACACTCACCACATGGACCTGCATACTGTGTGGTTCATCAGCTCACATGTAAGCCTGCATTTATACAAATGTATGCAAACAGCATACTTACAAATCCAACTGCAGCTAATTAGGGCCCAGGTTGTCTGGCTTGTTTGTTTGTTGCTGTGTTCACCGAAATTGCAGAGGATTCGTGCTGAAACTCAGAAGTAATTAACACCAGCTGTCACCGATTCCTCTGGGTTTTTAAAAAATACATTAACGCACACAAACAGACACGTAAACTCATTTGTGCTGTCTGATAAACAGTGGCAGTACCTGCAAACATGATGAGCAGCACTCATGAAGGTGTCTGTCACTGCACTTGACCTTGGTGACGTCTAAGTGGCTTGTGCTGGAGAATCTCTAGGTTTTATGGGCTGGGTGGGGTTCATGCACTCATTCTGCTTCTATTTATTTTTCTTTACAGCCTCCTAATGTGTCTAACCAAGGGGCAAACATTCATTAACAGGGGTGTTGGCCAATTAGTCACAAAGTCTTTTGTGGCTACACCTCTCAAACTTTTTCTCTGTCTGTCCTTCTGTGATTTGGTCTCTCTTTCTCTCCCTGGGAGGAAGAGAGCGAGAAGTTTCTTTATGTAAAGAAACAGAGATACACACCAGCAGGGAATGCACCAGCTGCCATACCATAGTAGTGAACACACAGAGCCCACTGTACATAAGCTGTAAGCCAAAAACAGAAAAGTCTACCAGCTGTATCTACTGTAAAACAACAGAGCAGCTCTATAAAACTGGTACAGTAAATCTCAGAAACTTGTATTTTTGCATAATACTGACAATATAGGGTGCTCATGTTGTGAGCTATGCTACACCTGTGTCCTGCTTGCAGGATTTGCTCTGTGTATGTTTGCGGTTTTGTGTAGATGCACATTTGTAAGTGCAGGAGGAGGAGAGCGAGAGTTTAAAATGTGTTGGTTCAACATCTGTTGTTGGTCAGTGCCCGAATCATAACAGCATCATTGCTACAGTAGGTCTAACAACTCAGTGCTTCAGATTTACAGAGTTGAGGTTAAGCAGAAAAAACAAGTGGTAACACTCATCCTCCACTGATTTGATTACCACCCTAAAGCAATTAATATACTGAATGTGCTATTTATCCACTGAAATAACAGACACACATGTTGTAGTACTACTTTAAGATAATATGGTTAATTATTAACCACATAAAAAGGGCTAATGAATAAATGCACAATAAATCAAATACAAGAAAATAAAGAAAGGTACGAATAGAAATAATGAATAAAAACACATCAAATAAAAATCAACACTGAGGGAAAAGAAAAACTAAAAAAGCAAGAAATTCTAAATGAAACCATGTTCATCCCTCATATATTGTGTAATTCACTGATTGTTGTGAGCAAATGGAATAAACTTTCCAAAATCTGTTCTTCAACTTATAACTGTCACATCCAAACTCTCTAAGCACAAGCCAAGCCTTTGTCCATTCTGTTATTGGAAAACAATGTTCCAAACAGCTGCTTTGATCCGATGCTTTGTGGGGTTTCATCACATTGAGTGCCCAAACTGGGACTTTGGATCAATGTGTTACACATAAAATATATAAATGAATGTTTAAAGGGACAGGGTGCTGCAGAATCTGATGTGTACCTGTTTGTCTAACTTTAACGTAGCAGAATCCAGTGGGCCACAAATTGGTCTACTGACTTTTCAGCCACATACAATAATGTCCTTTTGAATTGTTTGTGAAAGATTTTACAGGAAAAACATCACCATCAGCAATGAAGGACATTTTCATTTCACATATGAGACAAATAAAACCACTGAAGTCAATTTTAAAAATTGGAATGAATTTGTTAGGCTTTCTGTTTATTGCTTGGGGATTAAATTATCATAACAGCATCATGTAAGTATGTTTAACATTAATACTTAATGTGAACTGTTTTTGTTATTATAGACGTATGATCTCATTCAGCAAGATATTTTATTTATTTAGGTACAACTGGTACCTGAGTTCTGAGCTGAGCTAAAGAGAGACTATTAGCGTCAATGCTGAGTTAGCTGTGCTTTTCAAGTATAGTCTGTTCCTTTCTCTCCCATCTCAGACCATCATTAGAGCCAGATCAGGCTTACATTTGGGTGGGATTTGCTAGAATAACTTAATAAATGCCAACAACTTTAAACAATCACAGAAAAGCGTCTGAAAGTCAATATCATATACTAGGTTCCTGTTTCTGACAATAGTAAATGTCTCCCCAAATGTCTCTCTATGCAGGTTGAAACATACATGCAGCACACCACCTCCCCAGTTTGTCGAGCACACTGCTCTCATGGCCCTGTATTTAGGCCATATGAGAGCGATTTGGGGCTGCAGGGGAATCTCTGGGGTGGTTTGAAGTGTTCCAGAGAATGTTTAGATTGTTGTCACAGTGGCAAGGACACAACCATTAAGCTGTCGTCTGAGGTGACGCACAGGTCAGTCAGACAAGGTCAGCCTTGAGCATGGTATGAACTTATAAACAAACACACCATCTCAGACAGCCATTACTTCTATTGCACTGGCATTCACATTCATGGATTTGTGCCCAAGCATGTACATACTTGATGTAGGGTAAGAAAAATCTCCCTCTCTTACACACACTTATCACCTCTCGCTCTTTTACTTACAACTTTTAAATGACACAGAGGGGCCTCTGACAAAGCCTCCAGTGTTTCTGGGGAAACGGGTGCCAAGAAATAACCGGCACAGACAGACAGTTCCCCCAACCTCAGACACACACTTACACACACATACACAGCCACATAGAGTGCAGTGCTTGCTCCAGATGTGGTGCCTGTCATCCTTCAAGCTACCCTCCAAATAACTGTTCTTTTTTTTTTTTCTTGATTCTTCCCTCCTTTTTGCCTGCCTGCCTGCCAGGCAGTCGCAGCAAAACCCACATAATTTCTATCTCATATCATATGTCCTCTGATGTGGAGCAGCATTTAGACAATTTAATCATCCCTTCCCACCCAACTACCCCCACACACACACACACACACAAAGATAAATGGCCTCTGGTATACATTGAGTCAGACAGGTAATCAGACCTGAGTGTCCAAGGGCCTGAGCTAGAGGGATAATATAGCATAATATTATTTTTACTACCAGCTCTACTTAAGAAAACCTTACGTGGTGCTAAGGAGGAATGTGGCACACAGTCACCCCATCGGTGATGTTCAGCCCTCTGGGGTCACGGAGCTGCAGGGAGCGTGTGTGTATGTGTATGTGCCTTGTTTCTGTTTGGTCAGAGTGTGGGCCCAGTGGCACGATGGATTAGCGAGCTAGCTCTCTCAGTGTTGTGATAACTAGCAGCGTCTGCGCTACCTAACTGGGACCAGATGAATGTTGGTGAAGGAGAAGGATCCTGTTACTCGTGCACTGAAGAAACACACACACACACACACACACACACACACACAAACCAATACCCTGGCTTGATATGACTTTTAACCCTAACCCCAAGCCCCTAGTGTTAAGCCTCTGTGAGAAAAGCAGTCAAGTGACTTGATTGAAAAACCCAGCATGCCGATCCCTATGAGAAACGCAATGTGTGTCAAACACTTAACTGTTTTATTATGGGGTAGACTCAAACATGCGGGTGCACACCTACACCCACATTCTTTCATGCCACATGGAGAGAGCAGACACAGACATATAGGACAAAGCTTGGCAACACTCCACCACCACCTGGTGAAATGGATTTTGCTCATGCAGGGCCTTTTATTAAAAAGTCCTCTCCTGGAGTGTTTCTGTGGCCACCCCCCCCTGCTCTCGCTCCACATTTGGGAGCCATTAGCAGGCTGCATGTGAGGCTACTGTACACCCCCACACATAATGCGTGAGCCTGGCAGGGAAAAGCCCAGGTTATAGTACACCATGATACAGGTGTGTGTGTGTATAAGACAGAGAAAGTACATCTGCGCAAGAAAGTAAAAACAGTCCTATTAAATACCACATTCTAGTTCCACTGTGATTTATATTTTACATACAAACTATATTGCACACAAGAGTATTCCTATTGTTTTGACCAGTGACCATCTTCTCTTGCTGTTTTTCCCCAGGCAGAATATTCTCCAGATGGGCCCGAGGTGGGATACGGCTCCTTCCACCAGCAATACTGGCTGGACGGGCGCATCGTTGCGGTGGGGGTGATCGATATCCTGCCTACCTGTGTGTCCTCTGTCTACCTGTACTACCACCCAGACTTTGCCTCACTGTCTCTGGGCTCCTACTCTGCTCTCAGGTTGGTTGCCAGGCCTTAGACCAGCCACTTCATCCCTTTTCTGTTGTTCTGACAGCCTTCTTATAATTGGTGTAAACACATTAGATGATGGTGGAGATGATTGGTAGCCCCTATGGCATGTCAGGGATACTGTCAGTGCTCATGTTTCATAAAATCTGGACCATATTTTTGTTGCTTCCTGACACAAAGAAGATGCTGCAATTTGCTCTGATTGCTATTAAACAAGAATTCCCCTTCCCCCTTTTTTTGCAGCAGATTTCCTGTCAAATGTAACCCAGTGGTACACAATGCAAATTCTGATGTAGAGGGCAGTAAAGCCTTAGCAATATCCAGGTTATTTACAGGAATTATGCTATGTCTTAAAATGAATAGAGTAATGATTTGTCAAATGCAACATGTAGCTCCTTTCAAGAGCAGAATTGCTGTGCTGCTCATTGGTGACCATTCCCTTCTTTGTTCTCTCTTTTATTCTTCCTCCCTCTTCACTCCCTCACATTTGCCCTCCTCTTAACCTGCTCTTTCCCTGACTCTTGATCTTTTTGGCTCCTCCCAAATTTTTATCTTTCCTTAGAACTGTATACTTTAAGTGCCATAATACTGTAGGTCGGGGAAAAATACCTCTTTCTTCGCACTTGATTGGTTGAGGCAGCGCTCTGTTTGCGGTTCAGCAGATGACAGTTCTCTCTGCCAAGGTGAAATAAGAGAACACACACATACGCTACAGGCGCACGTATCTGGCGTTTCCTGTAAAATGTAACCCAATAATGTGAGAAAGGCTTTTTAAAATATTTCTGCACAGATGTGGGAGACTGGGTGATCTGGGCTTCAAAGTTAGTGTGTACAGGTGTTAGTACGTGAGGTATGAGTGCTCATTCATGTGTGTAATCACACACTAAGTTAGCCCAGCAGTTAGGACAGACAGACTCTGCTCATATAGAGGGAACACCCTGGTCATCATAAGCACACAGTTCCCCATCACTTATTATTTTAAGGGTCTGACTCCAAGAGTAACACAGAGTGCTCGGTGTGTGGAGGAGGCCTTGGAGAAGGGAGCCAGCGGGACTAAAATCCTCCCGCTTGTTTACAGACACCAGAGCCCAGGCCTTTGATCAGGTCTGGACACTCCCTAGTCTGCTTGGCTTGGCTGACTCTGTCCAAAACTTACTGTACAGAATTCATGTGCACCCCCCTCCACACACGCTAAAAAACTTGTTCAAACATTCATTACAATCGATGCTGTTTCTTCTCCACAGCAGGCCCAACTGGATTGGAACCTGTGCTGAACCATGTACACTCCTTTAAAAAAAAACAAAAAAAAAACAGCATTTACATAATCATGTAGGAATTACATGTAAAGTATGCAGCAGAACTTCGCTTTTTCCTGGTAACAAAAAGTCATGGAAAGGTTATGGAAAGACGGGGAACGTTTTGGACTTAGTACTTCAGTGGGAACCCTGATTTATTGGACATCATCTGGGAAGACAGATGTAGAGTTTGTATTATGTTACATAAATGGTGGTTAAATATGCATGTTAAACATTACAGAAGTACAAAAACAAGTACAGCACTGTGTGTATTTTGGTCCCCTGTACATCAGTATATGTGTATACGTGTGATTCAGCAGTAGAAACAGGAGAGGGGGATGTTGAGAAATTTCCTGCAGGAGTGTAGCTCCCTCTGCCACAGAGGCGCATAATGAGGCGCCTGGGGCACTGTGTGTAGGAAACACAGCTGTTGTCCAACCTGGATCACTTTCATATGGGGATGTCCTGATTGTGCTGTATTCCCCTGATCCTGATCCAAGTCCTTAAATATTCACTTTTTGCTGACACGGCATTCAATTCAATCTTTTTTTGATATACCTGTGTATTTTTCTGTACATAATAAAATGGCAGAATGGACATATAGGCTACATTAAAATAAGTAAAACTATTTAGATTTTGAATAGCTGAAAATATCCGCTGTTAAAATAAATATAACCTGCATTACAACTTCTGTTCACATGGCTTGCTTGCTGCTACATGCTCTTATATCATTGATTGAAACTGCAGGCTGCTGTTTGTCTGTTTTGTGTGCTGTTCAGTTTAACTCACTTGCAACAGCTCCAGTTTTTGAGGGATCCCGATGGAGCATTTTTAACAGCTGCTGTGCCGGAGCAAACAAATGACGGATGAAATGGACCTGGCTTTACATAGACAATATTGTCCCATCAAAAAATGCCTGGATTGGCCCAATTTTTAATCCTGCAGAATTTTTAATCGGGACATCCCTGGTTTTTTGTACCTATACAGTACATACATTTACTGTGTGATTTCAGATTTCCTCAGTTAAGATAAGCTTCTGTGTGCTTCCCACCATTCGTAGTTCACTCTGCATTTTATATCTGGCTAGTCAACATTATTCTTGTAGTGTTTGGTAATGAAATGTTTCCGCATGCATGTGAGGTTGCAGTAAGCACCTTGTGGTATGCACTATGTTATGGGCCTTTTGTGTCTGGGTGTGTGTGTGTATGCACATCAGTATGAGGGAAGCTGTGCAGGAGCAGAGGGCTTGATAATTGGCTTGTGCTGGAGTGTCAGATGGCTGAAGAGGGGATAATGGCGGACTCAAGCTGCTGCCATGGGGGTGGAGGTGGGGGTGTGAAGGCCTCAAGTGGGTGGGTGGGTGGGGGCTTTTTGTGAATGGGCCCCTCGCCTCTCTTGACCCCCCTCGCCCAATTCAGGCCTGCCGGGCGCTTTTGTGGAGAGGGGATGGGAACCCAGGAACCTGGCAGCAAGCTGGTGACCTTCTAGCACCTCGCTCTAGCAGCCTCTCTTCTCCCTCCCTTTCTCTTTCTTGACCCTCCTCTTTTATATTCTCCTCCTGCTCTCTCTCCCCCCCATCTCTCCCCTTCCCTGGCTTGGCCTGCTTTGTCCCATGTCTTATTTTTCAGTGCATCTATTTTATTTTAAGGCGTCTTTCTCTCTCTCTTAAGTATTGTAAGAAAGGGAATTCTCCTCCTTCATTTAAGCGGGTGAAACACAGAGGGTGGAAGGAAGAGTGAAACAAAAAGGGAGAAGAAAGAGGTGCTGGAATTTAGTTATGGAATAGTGAAGGAAACGGCAGAGGGAACGGGGAAAATAGGCTTTTAGAAAAAGGATGCAATTAAGGAAGAAACTATTGGGGAAAAACAAAGCAGGCAAGACATTTACTGTATTTGAAGAAGCTGTATAAATCTTCCAAGTTCTAAATCTTTATTTTACACGCTCTCTCCCTCTTTTTTCACCACCTTCTTTTCTGCCCGAGGGCTCAATGCCGATAGAGAGAAGGCAGTTGTTTTTGGGTAATGAAATGAGACCAAGAAAAGCTGCCTTTTTGAGTGTGGGTGTTTATTCCTCAGCTTCCTCAGGCACTGCTCTAGTCACAGCTGCTAGTACGAATTTTATTTCTTAATGCCCTCATTTATATGCTGTTGATTAACTAACCTGTAAGAAAGTATTGTAATATTAATTAATATATTCTAAATTACTCTTTACTTTGTCTGGCTTATTGTTTTCTGTGATGAAAACCACCTCCAATTGCTGATCATTTGTTTGGCTGTCCCTTTAGCCTAATAACTCTGACTGACTAAAACACAATGCAAACTACATAGCTTAAACCATCATAGACATAAATACTTTTTAAAAAAGCACCAATAAATTATGTGATGTATTTGACTGTGAACTATGTCACTGTGTAAATTGCAAAGACGATTATGTACCATCTGAAATTTAAAACGTTGCGCAGTGCAGCATCTCCAACCATGATCACCTGAAAAAGAGGAAGTGGTGCTGGAGTGAGCCATTATTGTAAGAAGCAATAACACCAAACTGCATGCATATGTGCTGTTTCTGAAAGCATGAAGCCTTTTCTTACAGTACCTCTCTGAAAAGGTGTGTCTGTGTGTTTCCTGCCACAGGGAGATCGCTTTCACCAGGCAGCTGCAGAAACAGTCCCCCAAGCTGTCCTACTACTACCTGGGCTTTTACATTCACTCCTGTCCCAAGATGCGGTATAAGGTATGCATCGTCTCACATTGACACGTTTTGCATGTTTATCACCTTTACACAAACAACATCTCCATATGAATAGCTCAAAAATGCTAAAAAGATTAAATTGAATTGTATACATACATGATTGATTTGATCAATATGTGTCCACATCACCTTAAGCATTATTCTTATAGTAGTATTATATTTTAATATTTCAATCTTTTGGCAACAGCAAGAGGACTGCTCCAACACTAGATGGCCCTAGTGTGAGTTTGTATGTTCCTGACAGTGTAAATGCGGTATCACATGCACCATGCAGACGTTTGCTCTGATACACTGCAGGCCCTTGCCTTTACCTCTGCTGTCCTCATCCTTAAGTAACCTGATGGCAGCTCTGCTAAATTTGTGTTCCTCTTCTCTGTCTCAAAATTCTAATTTCTGTTAAAGTGTTAATGATAACCCGTTTTAATGTATGTACAGCATTAAGCTCCATGATGTTGTATTTCCATGCTTTGTTTATAATATTTCACTCAAAGTGTGGGTTTTTGCCCTGCTCCCCAAAATGCCACAGTGATATATGACTGAGATTTTGATGTGCAAGCCCATTTCGCAGGAGACAAATGTTTCTACTCTCTCTGTGTTGTGTTTTAATGTTTCACACAGAGCCTCGCTTCCACAACATTTCTCATCTCTCTGTGCATGAGAGATGGTCAAGATATCTGTCCTGTACGCTACCGTAATCATGTGTGGAGGACAGAAGCAAAGCAGTAAAGTTCAACTGTTTTATGGGCACATCAGGAGGATGCAGCAGTGTCAATTTCAAGAAATGTGTTGATCCCTCTCCCGCACTATTTGCATTTTTCTTGAACTGGTCCTCACCTCTCAGGCCAGTGACCAAAGTGGTTTGTTCCTGTGATTACTTTTGCATAGTGTAGGTTTCTATCTTCCTGAGAGGCATTAAATATCCCAACTGCCTGCCATTCAAAGAGGAGCCCCCCCTCTTTTTCCTCCTCTACTTTTGTTATTATAGGTGCAAGGCCTCAACAGGGGCCTACCTATGTGCTTTTTTTCCCTCTCATTTCCACATGAATCCTGGCACCTGCTGTAATTTTTCATGTATTACAGTTTGGAAGTTTGCTGTCCATAAGTCTGTCCAGCTTAGTGACACGTATCAAAGGTTAGGAGGAAATAGTTGATGGTTCAGCAGTGGGTAAAAGTGGCCTATTTACCTTAAAGATAAATTGTTTGTAACAATCCAAAGGTAGATCAGGGATGCCTGGTCAGAGATCCTTTTCGTGCTATCAAGATAACACGAACAAGCAAATGCATTATACTGTAAACTCACCATAACAGCTGATTCATACGCAGTAAACCTTAAAGTTAGGAGGGATAAACAAGGAGAAATTTGATGGAGTGAATACCAGTACAGACATAGACATCGAAGAAAAAGAATTAGAGGGGAGGTACAGGCAAGGAAGAGAGGACGAGGCTGCTCAAGACATTAAAGGTTGAGAGAAAGGTCACACTGGTGACGGCATATGTAACTCAGCGGCAAAAAGTGTGTGGCACACATACACAGATTTATGCACATTTTTACACAAGTACAGTTGATGTACTGTGGAAACATTTACACAAATGCATAATGTATATGAACGCACATGCACACAGGAGCCACTTCTCACAAACATGCTCACATTCACACCAAACCCCACTTTCAGATCTATAGCTTCAGGAGGATGGTGGAAGAAAGCAGCCTTTCCGAGTCCACTGGATTTGGCCAAGATTTACCATTCATCCTTTTATTCTCTCATTCATCTACTAATTCCTCTGTTTCTCTGTCATTTCATTCAGATGTTCCCAGAGCTTGTTCTTGTCCATGGGAGAATGATGTCTTGTTGAGGATTATGGCAAAGTGCCACGTCTTTTTTATCCATTTACATCTTGTTTTGCAGTTTGCATTGTGCTTTGCCCATTTTCTCAGTTTGGGAGTCTGTGTATGGAATGCATGTGAGTGTGTTTGCTCTGTTTATGTGTCTGTGTTTTGAATCTTGATCACACTGTTTGTCTGTGAACACTGTTACCACAGCACCAAACCCCCCCTGCAGTGGTATTTACTCCCCCCAACCCCCATATCTGTCCTTGTGTGTTTGCCATTGCAGCGTCTTGTTCACAGCCTCCCCACTTCTACCTCTTTTACCCTTGGGGTGGAACACAGAACAAGGGTGAGAAGGTTGCCCAGTTCCCACCTTTGGGCTCTCACACTCTCATAGAAACACACCCGCGCTCAAACACACTCTCAGCACATGCACAGTGTCTCATTCCATTGTCTGATTTGCATATGAGCACAAGTAGTTCATTAATGCACAGACATACTGTGGAATTGTTCAAGTCGCTAAGATGGGGAGCCCCTTAACTCCACTGTTATTGTGTTGGAGGTTTACTGGTTTCTGGATCTCAGTCCTGCTGCTTGCCTCTTTAAGGACCCAAACACCAGCACTTGAACCCTGCTGGACACCACTCAAACCCCTTGAACACCACTCCCTCTCCCCATTTTACCCACCTGCCCCCTCCTTTCCCCTTGCCACCTCTTCAGGGAACTCTCTGTACCCATACCTTTCTGAGACCACATTCACGCTAATATGGATTCATTTAAAAATCCATTTGACTCTCCATTGGGGCATTCTGTGCATGCTAAGGTGGTGGTTTTCACACCCAAATGTCTGAAGTTTTTGGAAATTTGGATAAATATGAAAGTACTTAAATAACATAAAGTCACTCCATATTATTGCTATTTTGTGTTTCAGTGCTACCAATTACCTTATACAGGTGTTTTTGTATTTTTGAGTTTCTGCTGTCAGAAACTGCTTCACTATAAAATAGTGATTGGGCTGGGGGCTCAGTATGGCATCCTGCAGCATTTATGACCCTCAGTCAAATCAGTACTCAGTGAGGGTGTGGAGTATCCAACCACGCTTTTCAGATTGGTCTGTCATTATCATTAATGCCCCCATCCTCACCAAATGGGGACAACAACGAACACTGTTGTTTACCAAAGTTGACTAAGGTAAAAACTGAGGGGAGAAAGAAGACATTTTGATATTTATTGTTTTGTAACTTTAGTTTGGACAGCAAAGTTTTAGAGAACGATCTGAAATCGCTATGTGTGCAAGGTAAACTTTCAACTTGAGTGACTGTGATTCTAATCTATCTACGCTTATGTGGTGGACATGGCCTGAATTTCAGTGGAAGCTTAGATTGCCTTCAACATGCTGAGAGGAATACTAAAAACAATCTAAAACCAGTTTCCTCTCTATGGAATTTCACACGATTGTTCATACAGTAGTCTCAGTCCCTGAGGAGCAATAGAATTGCATTGTTTATGTAACTGACACCAGCAGCATTGTGAAAGGCTTTTTGTAGTGACTCTATATAGTGTTCATAGACATACTGGAGTGTTTTTAAAAGTAGTAGTAAGGTAACACTTTCTTAAGCCTCTACCTGAGCTGTATTTTTGTCTGTCCTGTCCCCTCATATCCTCCTGCTTCATGTGTGTTAAGGGTTTGGCTGGGTAAGGCTACAGTCTAAGAGGGGACTGCCTCTTATCTGTGTTTCCATTTTGGAGTATTCTTGAGTTCTGAGGAGAGTCCTTTCTGCCAGGTCACATTTCTGCATGCCCAGGGGAACAGCTCCATGTGTGATGGGTTTAAAACTTCTTAGCAGTGCCAAAGCCTGGACATGGTCCTGTAGAGCAGCTTTAAAGGGTCCTAGAAGACTTGGAGTCCAGCCAGGAACAGGGGGCTGCCTGGCCAGTGTCAGACCCTCTCCTTTGTTCTCAAAGCTGGGACGGAGTGTCCCACAGAGCCTTGCTGGTTTGGCTGGTGGGTTCAGGGTTAGACGTGACATCCTGCCCCTGGCTCCTGTCCCTGGTCCTTTGGCCCTCCCTGGCCCTCTGATGTTGAGCTGTAGAAAGCAGAAGGCGAAGCTGTTGGAGGCTAAATGAGACCAAAGGTCTTGGCCCTTCTGCCACTCTTCTTTTTTTCCACATTACCTCCCATGTGCAGCTAAAAGTCATCTGAATGAACCGCTCTAATGACTTGAGACAGAGTAGCTGAGACTTTGTGGCTTAGAGAGCTAAATTCTCTGGCTTGTTGATATTAGCTTGCAATGCCAAACAGCATATTTGTAGCTTGTTTGGATGGATTGTGGTCAAATGTGAACAAACACGGAAAGTATACATCTGAGTACTGCAGCCTTCAGAGTATACTCAGTGGCAAGGGTGCACAAACATTTCTTGGGGCTTCCCTAACAAAAAAGCCTGTCACTGCATGCTCAGTAAGTAAGTAATTAGTAAGTAAGTAATTCTGGCACCATCAAGATGTTTTACAACAGGCCTATATCTAGAGGCAGAAAACTTTCAGACATTTTCTTAAAGGTACCTGAGGTTGAGTTGATCTGCATTAGCATGTTTATCTGTTAAAACCACAGACCTTACCCTGCATTTCAACTTCCATGTTACTCTCACCATATTTTATTCCCTTGTCCTCCAATAACTCCACCATCCAGCTTCAGCAGCTCACAAAATGTACTCAGAGTTTCATTAGATTAATTTGATACATTTCCACTTTCTATTTTGGACAGAACAAGGAGTAAAAGATCCGTGCCACGTTGTAGTGATTTTCCCTTTCTTTGCAGAGGTGTGTGTATGTTTGAGCACTTCTCCGTGTCTGTTATTTTTAAGTACTGAATAAGCAGACTTTGATGATAACAAACGAGGCGGTCACCCACTTGGCTTTACCAGTCTGCAGTACCTGGTCTTAACAGATCAAGCGCTTTTCAAGTGTGGCATACATGCACATGCACATACACAGAATACCCAGTTATGCCCAGTTGGTTAGGGAGTGAGAGAGTTACATGAAGTGGCTCTTACTCTTGTTATTATTGTTCCCAGTGAAAGAATGTCTCACTCTGAGCCCAGGAAACCATTAAATTTTCCACAGAGAGGAAGAAAGAAGGAGTGAGCAAAATGAGTGAAAGGAGGAGGAAGAGGACAGACGGAGAGAAAAAAAAGGAGTGACAAAATGTGTGCCAAATGAGAAAAGGAGGCAAGATGAAAAGGGTTATTTGTTTCCCTGGCGGTACTTCATGACTTTTAAAGAGCCCTTTTGCGGCAGCTGCACCTCCGTTCCCTTTCAACCCCTCCTCGCACACAAACAACAAACACTGTCAGAGAGCCGGTCAGTTCTCTAGCAACAGCCAGCAGTTTTCCACATGGCCGAAGCTTTTGAATTCAGTGGACCTGAAATGAATTCATCCAGGTGTCGGCCGCCGAGTGGAAGAGTATGTTAGGATACGTCTGATGAAAGAATTTGATGTCGGTTTCAGTCAGTTTCTGCTATGCTATTGTTTGCCTCAATCAGTGTGTGCCTGCAGGCTTCTCTGTCACCTGCTGCATGAGCTTAGTTCTCATGACATCAATTAGACATGACAAAGTGCCTCCCAGCTCAGGCATGTACATCGGACCTCATTTCCTCAGGACACACAAATACACAGCTGCACACAGAGATGTTTTTTAAAGTTGAATAGTGATCAGCACTAAAGGTCTCTCGTACCCTCTATTACTTTTCTCACTGATTTAATTTCAGTTCAATTAAATCAATCTTAAATAGTTGGCCCAAAAAAACCCCTAACAATACTTTCTGAATTGCCACCAGTAACCAGCAGTGTATATTAATGTAATGAATCTCTCCCTCAAACAGTCCATCTCCTCTCCAGGTACGCAGTTACAGGTTATGACATGCCAAAAGGCCCCCGAGCCACAGCTATCAGGACTCTGCATGCATGTTATTTTCGCTCAAGGGGCCCATTCAGACAGTATGTTATGTGTACGTGTGTGACCTCACATTCTGTGTGTCACTTGTTGTACATCTGGAAAGATTAAGAGTGACAGTGAGGCATCTAGAGGTGGGTGTTTCCCACAGAGGCCCCCATCTCTGCACGTACCATGCTACAGTACACAGCTTTTTTCTTTATTTTTTTATTCAATTTGTTAGTTTTGTTTATGAGGGCATTCTTTTATTCCATTTCCCTTTCCTGTGTTTTTCTTTATGTTTTGCTCTTGTCATAAAGTTTATAGCCCTTGGATAGATTTTGATGAGTTGTATTGAAAAGGTTTTCAGTGAACGGCGGTGTTTGTGTGGAACTCTGGGTTTACGCTTCACAGGTCCTACAGGTCCTGGCACAGTACAGCCACCCCTTTCCCCTCTTTCTTTCCATCTTTTTGTTTCCGTTCTTCTTTCAGCAACTGTTTTAAGAAACCAGTCACCATGCCGGTTAGGATGAAAGATTGATAGAGAGAGAAGGGATCAGACTGAACCAACTTTCAACTGATTTCATTCAGAGATAAAACATGGCGTCACATTTTGTTCATTTAGTCTTATGTTATTACTGGGCTAGCAGACAGGAGTGATATGTATTTTTGCAGTGATGAGGATCCTGTTTCTACAACTGTTGTATCTGCATACTCAGAGGCACAAAGCACGACGGCTCAGATAGAGGTAGTATAAAGTTACTGTTATGAGTGCAGTGTTCCATGTTGAAACTGATGGCCTTTCTCATGTGTTTACTGTTATAATTTAGCCCTCTTTCTTTTTGCTCTGTGTTCTTTTCCTTAGCTGAAGCAATATTCAGTTGGTCTTTAGAAGGTATTTTTCTGCTATGCCAGTTGGATTGCCTTCCAACAATCCTCATGTTGCCCATCAAAATAAGATCAAACCCAACCATGCCCATTCTCACCCTCTTTGTGAAATTTATAAGTTAAAGCATACCCCTTTTGCTGCCTTCCAGCTCTCTCCCCTCCCCCTGTCTTAAATTGGAGCCTTTCTGACAGAAACAGTTTTGTTTGATTTAGCTTGACAGGAGACCACCAACAGTGCACCTCTCAGCAGAAACATTTGTTTAAAGTTTTTGATAATTTCTCCTCTCTTTTATGCCTCATCATCTCTTTTTTTCTTTCCCCCTTGTGTCCTTCCACGGTTGTGTTTTTAACAAATCATTAACAGGCTACAGCACAGTCTGGGTTCAGCCACTGCTTGGCACCCCCTAGGAGGAGTGCTGACAGGGTGAGGGTCTGAGGGAGCAGAGTTCAAGAGGTCGGGTCAGACGATTCAGTCTCACTGCGCGTGGAAGTATGGAGTTGTGGGGGTGTGGGTGGCAGGAGGGTAGGAGCGAGGGGAAGGTGTGAAGGTCACAAGGGCGAAAATGAGAGTTTAGAGATGTTGTCATGCTGAGCAGATCCAGAGCCCTCTAGCTGCCAGCCTGAGGTGTTTGCCTTGCCATTAACATCACCACTATTTATTTTCAAACCTGCTGCAGCTGCGCCACTTTGTCTGAAACGCCTGGTTTCTTTTTGGTGAGGGAATGCGTTCTGATCTTTGATAAGCACTACTGGACAGAATGAGCTTGCCTCATAAACGCAGTTAGACATTTATTCAGAGTGTGGGTGGAGGGCCTCGGCTTTGGTCTTGCAGTTAGAAGATTGAGGTGGGGTTTTAAGACCATGGATTAGGGGCTGCAGCTCTGACTGCAAGTCAGTAAGCTGTGGTCTGTGTCAGCTCGCCTGCCCATAAAGACCAGAGGAGATAAAGAGATAAAAGTGCCCGGTCTGTGAGCTGATGCCCATAAAAGTGCTGCCATTGGTTCTCAGGGCTCCGTCGAAATGCGATCCTGTAAAAATATTTTCTCCTCATTAACCTGTCATCCGTGGAGCTGTGACGCATAGCCAGGCGAGGGAGTGCTGGGACAGAGTAGGGTGGGTGGAGGGGATTGTGGGGGCTGTCTAGGGGCCCAAGGGGGAGACTTACCAGCCTGGATGCTTTATTTGAAGGTCGTCCTGTGGTAATGTGTTGAGTAGGGTGAAAAGGCCTTGGTGGGCCCCGAGTGTTTAAACAGCAGCAGTTAGCGTAAATCTCCCCAAATGCAGACCCCAGACATGTTCTAGGCACTCACACAGACCTCAACACACACACACACACACACACACACGCATACACAAATCTATATGTACATATTGTCACAGACTGTGGTGAAAGTGCATCTGTGTGGGCCACTATTCTGAGACGCAGCTTGTTTGGACATGTCTTTCATTGGTGCTGTCCCTCTGCCCATGACTGCTTGGCTTTTGGTGTTATTTGTCTAGCTGCATGTGTGTTTGTGTGAGCTGCGCTGTTTACGTGTGTCCATCAGCAGCTAGAGGCCCCCCGGCCATGCCCCCTTGTCTGGGCAGAATGTATGTGTTTCAACAGTCTTAGGACGATAGAGGGGGTGCATTGTGAGAGCTGTGTGTTTGAGAGTACAGATATAGGGATCAGGGCCTATGTTTATTGGTTTTTGACTGACATTGGCTGAATGTGACCCTGGGTCAGAATGCTGGCCCGGGCCAGCCTAGGTTAGGTCTGCTCGGTCACACTAGGCCTCTTTGTATACCCTCAGAGTTCAGGCTTGTCCTGGGTGACAACCAGCTGAATAACACACTGGCAAGAGACCACAAATGTGACATGGTGATCATGTTTGTCTGTTTGGGTCAAATGCCCATGTTCTGCTGAGAGCGCTTGACAAATGTGTAATCCTGACATAATATCCCATTCACTATTGTGTTCATGCTCAGCCTCCTATATTATAAAACAGGCTTCTTTTTGTATAGCATGTTATTTTTGGATAATATATCGTTTGCCAGAGACAAACAGAGTAAGGTCTAACATTAGTGACCTCATATATTCTGCGACCAGCCTTACATCACACTCTTGGAGCCACTCTGTCTCATACTGAAGCAGATTACTGTATAACTCAATGCTCTTTCCTGTAGAGATATGAGCTGTACTAATACTGTTAACAAGAATAGACTAATTGAGACTGCATTCAGACGTTCTGCACAGTACCTGACTTGTGCACACACACACACACACATAAAGGGACACCTCAGCCAGGGGCAGGGTGGGTGAAAACTCCACTAGAGATATGAGCAGGAAATCAGCAGCAGATGTGGTGTGAAGTTATGCAGATGGAGGCAGGGAAACCCTTTTACTAGGACACTAAGTCCACCTCCTGTCTTCTGGTCTCTCCTCTACCAAGTCTGAAAGAGAATCACTTTGAATCATGACACTAGCGTGCGATTGCGAAACAATGAGTGACCTCATCCTCAAAAAGTCTCCCTCTGATGCAAGATGGGATAGTATCTTAGATCTCCCTTGTATTAGCATATTGGTGCATTTTATTATATTGGGAGTAATAATAAAAGACAATGTCATAACAGTAACAGAAAGCAGGAGGAAACACAAAAGGATGATAAGAATAATGATATGTAAGATATTAAGTTAGGTTTATAAATTTAAAATGATGAAGTGATTTAAAGTGATACAATTCTGCTGGCCTTAGCTCCTCTTACATTTTCTATTTACTCAGTGTATTGAGTAATTGCTTGTTTGATGTAATGTGAGAATATAGTGAAACATGCTCAACACAATTTCCTAAAGCCAAAGTAGACATCTTCATATAGCTTTTTTTTTTTTTTTTTTTTTTTTGGTCTGATCAATGGTCCAAAACCCAGAGATATTCAGTTTACAATGATATAAAACAGAAAAGCAGCAAATCCTCACATTTGAGGAGCTGAAACCAGAGAAATATTTGGCATAAAATGACTTAATTGATTAAACGTTCCGTTTCAGCTCTACATGTTATGCCTGAATTTGTCCATTTAGCCATGGTGGCTGTTGCTACTCACGCTAACTGCAGACGTCTTCCTCTGTTTGCTCCACATCAACCAATTTAGTTGTTGCCAGAAGCATAAAACACTTCACTTCCTGTGCTCCAGAGGATGTGTTCTGATTAAGACTGGCCTGACATGTTATTACAGTAGCAAAATCTAAAAGTTTTAATAAACTATTTAACCGGTCATAAGCTGAATCAGAATTTGAATTGGTGTTTTTACCTATCCACCATTTTGTATGAACTGTAGATGTGAAAGACACTTTTGGCTGACGGCCTCTCGGCTGATGAAAGCAGTCTCAGCTCTACACATACCAAACTCATAGTCAGGCAGGGAGGAAGAAAAGAAGCAGAAGGCAAAAGAGGTGTAGGTTTTCATGAGGATTCCTTGGCTGCAGTGAAGCGCTCGATTTATGTGTCTGATTAATTGCTTTACATATAAATCCAAGGTATGGGCCTGGGGCAGCGCTCCCTATCTTGAGGTGTGTGAGAAAACAAGACAGAAATGGGGGAAAGTGTGCACAATGTAGGAGAGGAACAAGGTGACAGTTATGTGTTTGAGCCGTTGAGCTGGTAATAAAGTCCCATCTGACAGCGGGGCCCTGCTATCTGTATGTGTGTAAAGTCTGTGTGGCCTGAAAAGGAATGAGTGATGCTGTGTCACAGAGGAGCTCAGAGTGATAATAGATGCAAAGTATTGTGCAACTGCATGTCAAGCCCTGTGGAGTGTTTATTTACTTCTGATGATTGAGGTTGTGTAATTGTTTACACTGGGACAGCTTGCAATTCAAATGAGGCTGAGTAATTTCCCCCTCTGTCTTGTTAAAGTTCAGTTCATTGGGAAACCTGCACTGAAGAAGATTGCTTCCCTATAAACAGTGACCTCTGCACGTTAATTAACAAACAAATTCTCTCACTTGTAAATGTACAGGTTCCATTTTGTTAAGTTTCTCCCCCTTTATGTGGCTACTATTGAATGCAGCTCTTTATTTCTCATCCGATCTGTTTGTTTTTCCTCTCGTCCATCTCATCCTCTGTCTACGTAGCTCTCCCCCCCATTTCTGTCTCTTTCCAAGCCCTCCCTCTTCATCCCCAGCTTCCAACGTCCTCTCTCAGTGCTGGGCCCCTCCGTCCTGGCACTCAGACTGCTCCTATCACTTCCATCAGTTTGCCTCAGTCAATGTCTCCTTGACGTTAAATACCATCCTTTTACTCATCTGCACCTAATTTTCTCTCGTCCCTCCCCCGTCTCCCTCCTACCTCCATCTTATTTCTCACACCTCAGACGGCAGCCAAGTCTATCCACTTATGTTTTTACATGTTTCCTTCTTTCTTCACTTGTTTTTTTTCTTTCATCTTCCGCCTCTCTTTCTGTCTCTCTAAACGAGCCTTTCAGAAGTTGTCAGTCATCGGCATCACCTCCATATCCGTCGGAACATGTGAGCACAGAAAGGAGGGAAGGATGGAGGGATGGTGACGGATTGGTTTGTGTGTGTGTGTGAGGCTTTGAGCAGTTAGAAAGGGAGGAACAGAGCCACTGAGGAAAGGAGATGTTCTTCGTCTGGAAAGCCTCATCCTGGTTATCTGTCGGGTAGCCCTCTAATGCAGTTGAGTGGACACATTCAATCACATGGCTTTCTGGTCATTCACATGTAGTCACTGTCACTTCCAGTGGCCTCTTTAAGCCAGTTGTTTTTGCTCAGGAACATGGACTTGTAGGAATAGACCATTTCACTTCCAGCTATTAGATTGGCTGTTACACTCTGCACATCAGTCTTCTCTCTCAAGGATATAAGTTTCAGGAAATCATTACTGCATTCTCTGTTGATATAAGTAACGGTTAGATAAAGAGATGGATGTTGTGAGCAAGCTGATGCAGGAGCAGAGAACACTGGGCTGAAGAAGAGCCAAGGAAGCTGCAGGGGTAGCTGTGAATTACAGGGCCTTCAAGCCAACCTGGGGAAGGAAAACATAAGAGGGGAAGATAAAGACAGTCAGTGGTGAGCTCAGTCTTTACTTTCAGTCCAATAAAGAAAAGAAGCTGACAGATAGGTTGTGGCAAACCAAGCTTTTCTTTTCCCCTCTTCTTTCTTCTTTTCTCTCTCCTCTGTCCAGACCACGAATAGCTGTGTCGTCTCATACTTCTCCATCCTTCTCTTCATCCTTTTCTCTTTTCAGGGGGAGAATTGAGGAATTGCGCCTGTGCCATGACCAGACTCTGTCTCTCATTTTGGTTACACAGGCCTCTCTTTCAGTTTGAAACGGTACAGCAAAGTCATGGATATATCATTTTGGACTGGAGACACAAAACAAAGGCCTTCAGAAATCAGGAATCCACTTTTTTTATTTTACAAATACACACTGATACAAAGTACAAACACACAGAAACGCAACTGCTTTCTTCATGGAATAATAGCTTATCTAAACGTCTGTCTTTGCATGTTTTTATTATTCTTCTATCTCTCTCTCTTTAAAGACTAGCTACTCCATTCACACCTCTGTTTCTCCCTTCCACCCTCCCTCTGCGCATCCAGGTTGAGTTGAGGTGCAAAGTCAGGATGCAGAGGCCTATAGGCGGATATATGTGTGTCTCACTGTGTTTCTGCTGCTGAGCAGGTGTGTGTTTGTGTGTGTGTGTTCTGCATGTTGAGGTGTGTCCCACTGCGGTGTTGAAGGAGTCTATAGAGGTGAGGCAGAGTGTGAGAGTGTCAGGCTGACTGTGCTGACAGTTGTAGAAGGCTGTAGGTTGTTGGGACATAGAGAGCATCCAATTAATGTGTGTGTCCATTGCAGCTACAGATGCATAGCATTCCACCACCATCCATCTGTTAGCAGAAGCACTTAAAGCATGTTGGTGTCTTTTGCTTCACTCTGAGTTGCATTTTCCCCTTACAGCCTGTACCTCAGTCTTCACTTGTATAATTTTTGCATGTTTGTATGAATTTAGTGATCTATTTGGCCTTTCTCCTGCGCCCCCTTACCTAATTGTGGGGCAGAGCAAAAGGGTGGCTACAGATGAGGACCCTTGAAGGGAAAGCCTGACTATGAGTGTATCCCCCAAATTCTTCTGTTTTTCATTTTTCAGTGCTGTAAAGCAGCCTAGTTCAGTCTCATGGCATCCTATCCTGCGTGTAAAAACAGGCAGCATATTTTCCATATAGGCCCACTGACAGATCGGGGTCGTGGTCAGAGCACTTGTGCAGCAACAGCGTTTCCAGGGATGGTATTTCCTTTGTCTTGCTTATTTTGAATTCGTAATGACATCTGTGTTTATCCTTTTTGTTCTAAGTTTAAGCATCCAGCACTTTTTGACCTCAGTTTGTATAAAGAGTGAATTCATGAAATGCTGAGTCTTTGTCCTACAGTTTAATGTCTCAAAAACGATAAATATTATTGTGTGTGTTGAGATGTTGCAGCGGGCCTGTTGCAGGCGCCTGTTTGTTTACAGAGCTATCTCGGCAGTTTGTGTTTGTTTGGAGCCATGTGATAGAACACAGGTCTCTGATAATGGAGTCTCTTTCTCCTCCTCCTTTCTGTTCATTCAACTCCTCACTCATTTTTTTCCCCCTTTGCCCTGCAGCTGTTTTTGTTCAGCTTGGTTTGCTTTCCATCCAAAATGTTTGGTCAAATACAGGCTTGTCCCCATTTCACAAGAACGCATTACAATATGCTGGAGTGTTTACAGACAACATAACACTCCTGACACAGAGAAGAATGGCTCAAACAGAAGAACTTTAACAGAGCAGAGTTTGATCCAGGTCTCAACCCTGATCCTGACCCTGAGGTCAGTTTACAACTTGTCAAACCTTTAACCCTAAAGGGTCACTAGCGTAGTGTGAAAATGGTGTTACTAGCAGGGGTCGTACGAAGTCTTGAAAGTCTGGAAAATGCTTAATTTTAACCGATATGTTTTCAAGGTTAGGAATATGCTTGATTTCAAATAAGCTTCTTGAAAAATGCTTGATTTTCAACAGAATCTGGTGTTTCATCATCTACACAACCACTCATGTAAAACCAAAAATCTTTTAGTATTTGAAATGAAACGATCCTTTCGTCATATTTGTTTGTTGTCTCCTGGCATTTATAGTAACAATTTAGATGTGATGATAAAGGCTTCGAGAGTCTGGAAATTTTTGGTTTAGGTACCTTGAAAGTGCTTGAATTTGACTCTTAAAAAGCTGTATGAACTCTGTACTAGGGCTGCAACAAATGATTATTGACGGATTATTGATCCGTCAATAATGTTTGCAGATTAATTAATTTGTCTATAAAATGTCAGAAAATAGTTAATAATGCTCAGAAACCAAGATGATGTCTTCAAATTGCTTGTTGCGTCCGATGAACAGTAAAAAACATTATGACAAAAAAATAGCTAGAAGCTGTCATTAGAAAATGTTTGGCATTTTTCCTGGATAAAACACTTAAATAACAAATCAATTTCCAAGATTGTTGACATTTCCTGTTGATCGATTAAACGATAATAAATAATAAATTCTTTTAGCAGGAGGTGTAACCCTCTCTCTCTGTCCCCTTTTCATTCCTCAGGGGCAGTACCGGCCTTCAGACCTCCTGTGCCCAGAAACCTTTGTCTGGTTACCAATAGAGCGGTGCGTGCCCCAGCTGGAGAACTCCCGCTATGCTCGTTTCAACCAGGATCCTGATGCAGGTACAACTATGCAACACTCCACTCTACTGTTATCAATATTCATTTAAGGCATTTAATGTCTGAAACTGCATTTTTCTGCATTTATCCCACACAGTTTCATACATTTCTAACATTGCTAACATACTGACCTGCCGCTGTGAGCTTGGTCTTGGATCCTTCAGTTCTTCGTACATGCTGTTCTGGATGAACCCATGAACCTTCTGTTAACATCTGATCCGGTTTCACTGTGATGGTGTATTGAAAACTGTGGGCTTGCTCCAAGGCAGTGTGCTGTCACAGAGCAGGGGTAAGCGGAGGGTCGGCAGCTCTAATCACACAGCCTTCCCCATGATCCTTCAGCATGGTCAGAGCAGAGCCAGCGCTGTCATTATGGAAGGACCATGTTGCCATTAGATGAATAATGATATCAGCAATAATAAACCGCATGCAGAAGGTAGACTGGCAGACGCCCATTGCCTGGACAGGCCGGGTGAGAGATGAGGGCCAGGCAGTGTTTAATAGAGTGTAAGTGAGTTTGAAAGTTTTGAAAGTAGAGTTTTGAATGGTTTTCTGCATAGGTGGAGCGATACAGCCAGAGATACATTTTCTGTCTCCTTATCTCTCTCTGCTCACTCTCCTGTGTTGATTCTGCATTTTTGTGCTCAAGGTGGTTTTAGGTGAATATGCAGTGAAATTCCGACAGCTCCCACAAAAACCAAACCGAAATTGTTTGCATCATATGACTCTGCATGCTGAGCAGAAAGACTCTCACCTCATTTAGACTGACAGTCCAGTGGGTATGACACTGCTTAGCTTCGGAATGAAAAGGTAAAACAAGGTTTACTGTATTAAAGGAATTATTATAGGAGATGACTGGAGATCGTGCATGCCTGGTTTTAAACATGCGTACATACATACACATGATGTGGATACTGCAAGTGCTTGTTACCTGAGTGGCTGAGTGTACAGGGGCCAGCCATCTCCTGTTTACTCTTCCCCATTAATCTACATCACCTAATGGGCACCAAACAGGAAAAGAGCCACTGATAGACAGTAATAGGAGATGTGAGAGGACAAGAAGTTGACTGTCAAGTAGACTGGGACTGATAGATGGAGGGTAAGAAAGGGAGTAATAGAAGAATAGATGGAGAGAGAGGGAGGGGGGGGGTGATAAAATGATTTTATAGAGATGGGAAGAGGAACGGAGGGAGGCTGGTGGCTGTATGCTGGCACTAGAAGAGAGAGAAGTACATGAAATGAGAGGTAGATTGACAGGGAGGTGGAGCACGAAAGAAGTGAATGTGGAGAGACAGCTTAAGAGTTTGTTTTAGTGAGGTCATACTTGGACTTGGTGCCATGCTGAGAGGTAAAAACTAACACAAATGAGGAACTTCAAAGAAAAAACGTTCTCTGGCACGAATGCCCCCCTTTCCCCTGTCCCCTATTCCAGGGGTCAGATTGAGTGATGAGGTAAGGTTTGTGGGCACCATCTCTAAAGAATTAAAATTTTAACACATGTCTTAAGGGAATAAGGATTCTACAGAGTTTTTGATTTCCTGGCTAGCTTTGGTTGTTGACTCACCACACCCAGGAGAAATAAGGGCATTTAAAAGACCATCAGTAGGCTGGTCATTTACAACATTGCCATTAACAGCTTAGCCAGTGTGGTAGGTCTGACCTTTTCTTGTCAATCATACCACTAATCCCTGAGTAGGCACAAATTACTGAGGGCAAAGTGGCGGTCTCAGAGTTAGCAATTCTCCCTGTGGCCAGAGTGTGTGTGTGTGTGTGTGTGTGTGTGTGTGTGTGTGTGTGTGGCTCTTGCGGTCCCTCCATCCTGCATGGACTGTTGATCTTGGACGGGTCTGGACATTATTTCAGGCCTAGCAGTCCAAATGCATTGTCATTACGTTTCAGTGCTAGCTCTCTTGACGGTTAGCTCTCAGGGCTGTTGGCAAGCTGTGGGGTGCCAGGCTAGTGGTGGTGTGGAGGTTTCTGTCTTCTCCAGAAATACACCCAGTGGTCAGTCAGCCTGCGCTGTGTCAGCATCAGGTCAGCAGCATGGCACACTGTGGAGGCCTGTGGCCCAGTCCTAATAGCAGTTGGTCAATGTGTGGTTTGTTTTTGGCCTAAATAAAGACATGTTGCAATCTGTTGTAAGTCCTGGGAAAGTCCTGGCTGCATGTAATGGTGTGGGAATCTCCTATGTATCCTTTAGGAAGTAACTATCTATTGTAGTCCCATTTATGTAGGTGCTGGCCTGATTGTTCACTATGCCTCCATGAAATGTATGAGTGTCACACTATTTTCAATTCTTGACTTTGCTATGTGTCAGTAAATAATCAATGTGCCAGCTGAGCTGGCTGTCAAGCAGTTGGTTCAGTGGACAACCTCCTAATGTCTCCACTTTGTGCTGTTGATTAACAACAAATAGTCAACAGAATATTTCATTTATATCAACTACCTTTAGGTTGGTTGTCAAGTACAACTCCTGAAATGTATACAGGGTGACAGTATAACTTTCCATTCTTGAAACCTGAACAGAGAACAAAAGTTCTTGGTCCAAAAATATATAGATAAAAACAAGTTGAAATTTCAGTTTTCACTAAAACTGCTAGCAAATTCCAACTCAGGCTTGTTGTAAGGCCCTGCCTTGAACTCACCTCACTCAGGGGTGAATGAAAATTGGCGTGCTGGTTGTAAGCATGACCGGGTTACAGAGCTGTCCTAATGAGGTGTGTAAAGACAGCTAATCTAAAGTTTACACAACTCTGTCTAAAGCAGGCTCACATTGATTACATGCCTGTTGCTGACACATCGAGGGCCCTAGGGCCTCGTTGTAGACTCTCACAAATGTACATGTACATACGCATATAAACACACACATTCTACACAGCACATGTGTACTATCACTCACACACTCATAATCAGTGTTTGCTTGACAAAGAAATAAGCAGGGGCATTGTCCGTTCAGCAGGATAAACACTTGTGAGAAATGTGTGAAAGAAGTAGTCACCCCCTGGACCATAAGTGCGTCCAGCAGGCACTAACACAGATGCACAAAGTTACATATTGCATACACAGACTACACTAAGTTGCATTTATAAAATATCTAAAATTCTGAAATAGAATATTCTGTTGGTCTCTCTTTCATGTCTCATAGGAATACACACATTAATTTCTCATCAAGCTGATTCACTCTGAGATCTTCAGTATCTGTGCTTTCAGCCATGCAAAGTGAAGCCAAAACATTAGGTGGGGGAGCACCCACCCATAACCCCCAAGTCCTCCTGCCTTCTCCACTATGTTTCCAGCTTTTACAGTACACACTTTTCATATCTTGTCTCACTGTCAGAGCCACTTTGCTCTGCTCTTCACCAGGCTTTCTGCTCCTTAGCCTGACTTGCACTAATGTTCCCATTCAGAGCGGAGGGGAGACAGATAGCACTCCTCTCTCAGTGTCTCTGTCTCTGCTGCACATCTACCACTCTGAAAGAACCTTTCCCTGATTTTAATAACAATAATGAGGATCTTTTATAATCCAGAGGGATCCTCTTGTTGCTTTCTTTACTGTGGAGGTCAAAATTCATGGTCAGCTACAGAGATTCAGGATCTCGCTTTCAGCTGGATGGTTGCGTGCTGACACAGGGGCTTGAACCCTGGTCTTTCGGTCAAAGAACAGTTTTCTTACTACACCACCATTTTGGCCTTTTTCTTTTCAAACGTAAGCCCTATTTTGGATTTGGAACATTGGGTCATAGGAAGTGGTCATAACCTGATGGCCTGCCTTTGACCAGCGTCTGGTGTTAAGCAAGTGTTTTGAAAGTTCGAGATGGATGGGAAGAGAGAGAGAGGAGCGTGGCGAGGTGTCAAGGCCCCTAGCCTCGGCTCTGACCCTCTCACTCCCCGACCGACCCTCACCACTCCTCTTCCCCCCGACCCTTGAACCCCGACCCCGCAGAGCTGTGACCTCAGAGTGGTGTGTCACTGAATGTCCGGTGGGCCTGACGGGAACAGGGTGTGGAGCTACTCAAAATGAGGAGGGGGGGATTGATGGAGGACGGAGTGAGGGAAGAAGAACTGAATGTTGTTTATGTGAGGAGCGGATGTTTGGATTGCCTTGAGAGAGAGAGATAGAGAGCCTCTGCTCAGTATTACCATGGAGGTTAATAGACCATCTTAAAGCTGCATGCTGCGATCCATTTTGTTAGTGTTCGCTACTTAATATCTTCACAAGGGGACAGTGGTGCTTTAGACCAGTGTCACACATTTGAGTGGACAAAGTGTAACTTTGCATAACTGTTGTGTAAGTGGGCTGTCACACTGATAAAGAACATGAGGAGGCAGATAGTGCTTAGAGAGACAATGCTTAAGGCAGCTTAAGTTATTAAGGAAGCATCAAACGTTTAAGTATTTTCACTTTCATCCAATCAGGACCCATTAATTCTTTACGGACCAAAAGTCATGTGGAAGTTGCATAACATATTTACATCTTTTAAAACCCATTTCCCCACATGGTGAGACTTAACATACTGCTGATTTTCTTCATTTAAAAGTTTTGTATCAAGCGTTCTTCAGTTACGTGACTCAGCGGTTTTTAGAGAAGGGGAAAGACACAGTGGTTAGGGCATTACTGAGCAGGGAAATGGGGCTAATAAATAAAATATGAATCCACAGTGTGGTTTGGTGAAATATGAAAATATCTTTAAGGAGACAGGGGGAGTGAGACAGCTAAGGAGCCTTGGGGGTTTATGTTTATACCCAGCTCTCTTCGTTCCTCTGGCTTGCTTTTCAGGTAGTGTCTGTGCAAGTTTGATGCCATAGTGGTACATGAATAGTTGGGACATTCACTCACTGTATAGCTACCTAAACCCTCGTGGCTATTTGAATTCTCTCATTGTTGAGTCCCATTGGTGGGATCTCAAAATGTTTCCTTTGGTGCTGCTGTCCTTCAGTGATCCTCAAGGCCTTTAACATTTTAACTGATCACAGCAGTAAAGTTGGTTGACTCATATTGCTCGTAACAAGTCTCTGATCACATCCAGCCCGCGAATAGCCAAGATCCAGCCCAGAGTGTCTTTGAGTGCTTTGTAAACTGGGGATCCCTTTCAACATCTGGCACAAGAGTAAAGACCTTTGTTTGTGGCATTACATCACAGTTTTGCGATTTTTCTCTCTATTGTTTTGTTTTCCCAGTTTATTAGGTGATCAGGTGGGATCTGGCAGTACTATGGCAAATATTTTAGGAATTAGACAGAAATATTTGCACTCACATACGTACCCACCTGGGTGCTCAGCTGTGAGCCACATGGGTATTGTCAGGGGGGAACGGTAGTGGCAAGTGGGAGGCCCTGAGCGCTATTAATATCAAATCTAACTCGCTCCTGTTTGACTGATGTGTCGCCATGGGCCTGGCTAGCTAGTCCACTCCTCTCCACAGCCTGGCCTGAAGTTTATTTTCATCTGCTTCCTCTCAGCTTGGCCAGACCAGGATTGCTCCAGACAGACAGGACAGGCTGATTGGATGAAATATTGTGTGTGAAGTGTGTAGGTGATATGCATATGCATTTCAGAAGGCACTGTATAAATTTTACATTTTAGACATTTTACAATTGGTGAAAAAGCAGAATGCTCGGAGAAGACGAGCTAAGGGGCTTAGCTAAGAGCTAAGGAGCGGGACAAAAGCATTTGAAGAGGGCAATTAGAGTGAGTAGAGCAGGGATGTCATTCATTGGGGAGAGGGTGACATGAGGTACTTATTTAAGTTCCAGTGAATGACAGCAAATCAAGGACTCCTCAATTCTGACTGGAGTAGGGAGATGATTAGTGCTCACAGTGGATTTTGAGACTCACTTGTGTTCGTACAGCATGTGCAGCATATTTACCCCTTGCATGTCCTCTTGGCGCCAGCTGTGGGCAGCTTGGCTCAACTTCTCACTCCTGGAGGCGGCGATTTCAGTGTCAGAGCGAGGGTCATCGTTTTGTTTTTTAAACCCGTTTTTTCCATCCGACTCTCCAGAGAACCCTTCTTAGCTGCTGAACATGCACACTGTTAAGATTAGCAGTGTTTTCACTGGTCTAATGGGAGCTGGCAGTGTATGACACAGGACCTGATGAAAAGCTGAATTTGGCAAGCCAGCAGGGAGCAAGGCCCCCGTTAAAAAAGGCCAGCTAACTAGCCTGCTCACGCACCACCATGACTCCAGGTTTAGGGCATAGGGGAATTAGTGCTGTGGGGGGGAAATGCTTTCTGTCCTCCAACAGCTTCTCGGAATAATGGGGTATGCATGCCAAGTCACTCAGAGGTTAACTCATAAGAATAAGGGAAAATAAGGACAATGTTTATTGCGCTTGATGTGTCTACACTGGTCCTTACAATGTTCTCATGTGTGCCTGTTTGTATCCAGGAGATGCTCGGGTGCTGAAGGATGTGGGCAGGGCTCTGGTGCTATACAGACGGGCCGTCATGCCCTACGCGGCCTACTCCCGCAAACGCAAAGGCTCCAGCGACGAGACGGAGGTGCAGCAGTACGCCGGCTTGGTTGGCCAGGACTGTGCTGAAAGGATCTTGCTCTACCGCGCCTAAACATACAGCATCACCACTACACCTCTTAATATACGTAAATACATACTTCCCAGCAGTGTCTGTCTGTTTCGGTTTCTGTACGTGTGTGTCTCCTCACTGTCTGTGAAAGTGCTTTTCTGCTGCCTCTCCCAGTAGTCTCTCCATGCTTAGCTCTACATAAGCTGGAACAATGCAGTATAGTAAAAGCCACTCACTATCTACTATATGTATGTACCCATTCACCCATCGGCCTCATTCATCAATTGTGTCTCATTCACATGTATTTTTTAAGTTCAATTTTATTCAGCAATGAATCCTGCAGCATCCATTCTCTGTTTAGTTCTTGTGCATCCTTTTGTTTGGTTTGACTCTCTACAGGGGACCAGTCCCTTGAATGTTTAGACTCATGTCAACATCGCCACTTGAAGAGCATGTTCTCCTTTGAATGTTCAGTGATTTTGAAGGTGTTTTTCAGTTGCTTACATTGTATCCCAAAACTTCAAGCTGACTCAACTACACCACAACATTGTAAAGATTTTTTTTTTCACTGAGTTCATGTGAAGCAAAGACCTCACAGGGTTTAATGTTATATTTATAGCTTTACTTGCTTTTCTTTTAATATTGACACTGTTATTTTTGGTTAAACTAAATAAATGGGTTGTATATTCCCTGCTTGTTGCTTTCCTTTGCATGCTAATTATGCAACACAACCCTGAATCCACTGGCAGCGGGATATTGGGGAACAGGGCAGTAATTAATCAAGAGTCCTCATGCTGGCACCAACTGTGTACATTTTTACACATACAGTAGTAAGCTTATGTCTCCTAAAACACATGCACACCCAGAGATAAGCGCTTGAGTTGGACTTGTTGAATTGGGCAAAGCAACAGGTGTTAGATATATGAGCTGGCAGAACACAAATGTGAATGGCCTCTCGCTCCCAAACAGATTGTCAACAGCAGTCCAGCTCTCAGCCAGGGCAGGGCAGGGCTCGGCTGAGCTGGTCAGCAGCACGTGCATATATTTGCTTTTAACTACATGGCAGCGACTCAGGATCTTAATGCCACTTCTCCATTAAGTAGCCACAGTAAATGTTAGTGGTTTTAACATGCTTTGCATGATTTCAGCTAATTTTAATTGGAAAAAGTACTGGGCAGTGAAGGTCTCAACACCATCAGAAATCCATCTTTGCAGCCTCCATGTAACTAGCTTAACTTAGCTAAGTTATTAAGTTCTAAATGTAATCCAAATGTTGTGTCTGACATGCCTTTTTGGGGCTTACAGAACTCTGACTGTATGTAAGCGTGTATTTTAACCCAAAAACTGTGATAATGTGTTAATACAACTGCAAACCTTTTTACATTTATATACAGCGATAAATATTTTGGTGTGCATTGAAAAATATTTTTGTGGAGAGTCATTTATATATAAATCACGAAATGCATTTGTGTGTGCATTCATTAGTATCGAGACCCATCTGATTCCATACAGTGTTTGTAATTTGTTATTGTGGCGACAATATGAAATGAAAATGTGTGATAATAGTGTCTTTGTCAGCTGCATGCTCAACATTAAGAATTCCTAAAGAATGTTTCAGAAATTCGTGCTAAGTGTCCATAAGATGCAGTTAAGCCCATGAACAGTGGAGGCATGATATCAAGCAGTGGAGTAAGGTCAGCAGCAGATTCTGAACAAACAACAACAATGGTGTAAAGTTTGGAGGTGAAACTAAGCATGCGTGATGATCCCACTGCCAGTTTTTCCTCCATGATCTCAACATTAACAGTACATATGCTTTTTAAATCCTCCTGCACACAGAAATGTATTTCTGAGGTGGTCAGCCATGTTGTGTGTGTGTGTGTGTGGTATCTCTAACCCAGCAGGGTGAGTTTCCTGTTCTGTTCTGGATGCTTACCTAAAGACACACAATCATGCAACTAACTGAGCGAAAAGTGTAACCAGTGTCAGCTTGACCCTGGACCAGACTTGTACTGCTCTCCGGTGCGGCCTGACCTGCCACACATTCTGCCAGCCTGCCTGTCTGCACCCAATCTTGAGAAAACAGTTCAGAGAGTCAGTCTTTCCAGTTTAAACTCAACCTGGGTTTAAGAGCAGCCTCTGTCCTCGGGAATTAGGATGGATTGACAGGCTAATTCTCCAAGAAGGGAACACTGACGCTGGCTAGTGGCCATGTTGGATTCACTGTTTCTCTCCCACATTAGGCATGCTTCCCCTCAGACTTAATGTGCACTCACACAGACAGACACACACACACACACACACACTCCTGGCACTGTCACGGGTAGTTAGTCTTGGTGGACGCCACACATAAGGACATGTGCCAGTGCTGTGGTGGACCTCTTTCTGTCAAAACAAGTGGCCTGGGCCGGTCGGCTATTTTATAATGAGTCCATAATGCTGCAAGACACAGCATGGCAGGGTTTGGACATTATGCTGATATATAATTGTGTCACTGCTGATAATTCTTAAGTATGAGGTCTGTACTGACCACGCACTGCTGCTGAAACATCATTCAGCCAAAGGTCAGCATTCAGAGAATAAAGGGGGCCTGGAGAGAAGGCTTTATCTTCATGTCAGACCTGAGTCACAGAGATGATTTAAATACTCTATGGTTTATTTTAGGCTGTGCTGGTGCCAAATGGGTGGGGTTTGACACACTGGAAAATAAAGAGACTGACAAAAAACTGGGAAAGGAGAGTATGACCCTTTAAGTGTGCTTGCTTACACTGAAAATTTCAGTAAAATATCTTAAAATGTACATTTTTTGCATGTGACATGCTGTATGTGCGTTGCAGTTGAAGTTGAAGCACTTAAAGAAGCTGAAATGTCCATTAAGGTTGAAGCAGTGAGCGTAATGGAAGTGTCTGTTGAATTTTAAGAGCCAAAAGCAGGTGAAATCAAGTGTAATTAGTGAAAGCATTTTCAAATTTACTTACTAATTTTAAGTCCGGTAGGCAGTTGAATTGTGAGTTTGTATGGAAGCACTGAAAGTAGTTGAAGAGTAAGCTGACGAGAAAGAGATGAAAGCAGCTGAAATGTCAGTCAATGTGTGAGCCATGAAAGCAGTTAAATTGTTATTTAAAGAACTTAAAATGTTAGTTGAGATGTAAAAGATGAAAGCAATTTCAGTTGAAGTTGTAGTGCCAGGGTTAGTTGTAGTGTGTGCACTGTTAATAGTCAAAGTGTCAGTTGTCATGGAAGCAGTGACAGCAGTTTAAATGTCAGTTTAATCTCAAGTAAATAAGTATTTGTTTCTCTATTCGGTTACACAGCAAAAGCGTTCCTCTTCGTCTCCACTTGCTGCTATCTGCTGTAGCTCCTCCACAGATGAATTGTGGCCAGATGAAAATGCCAGGGGACTCACAGTGGAAAGAGGATGTGTCAGCGTGAAATAGTATAGGAAGGAAAAGCAAGTCTGAAAATGAGGAAAGAGAGACACCGCGCCTGATGTTTTCCCCTTTTCCAAATGTCTAGTCCAAACTTGCGTGTGGAATCATGTCAGCGGAATATGGAATAATATCCCTCAGCTGTTTACGTAAATATCGCTAAATGTTACATGCTGCCTTCGTGGGTATTATTTGCTTTTGTGGTAAATAAGAGGGAAAAATGTGTTTAGAAAAAGAAGAGTTTTACAGATTTGATCTTTTTTTAAATATTCATGTTCCCTTATGGTAGGAACACAAATGCTGCCAGGGGATGGAGCTGAAGCATATGCATCATCCACCAGCATCCCCTGATCACATCTACAGTACGTGTGAGTAAACCGGGACTCCGTGTCGCATCTGAAGGGGCTATTACATTACACTGTCTTCCTGTTAGTAAATATGAAACTATCTGTAGGCAGTGAGCTGTCTGATCTCTGTACAATCTTTCTACAGTACATACAAGGTTTATTTCATCGTACCCGGGGGCAGAATGTAAACACTGCCTCTGCCCACAGTATTTAGTATATGTGTATGTGTGTGCTGTGTTTAATCCTGCTGGCCCCTGTGTGCGTGGGCTGCTTGTTTGAATTGGCTCCCTATAAGTACACTGTGAATTTACAAGTTTGTTTTTTGATTCTCCCATGCTCACTCCTCTGTCCACCATTGCGTGCATGTGTGTCTATATGTCTGTTGTTTGTTCCATTGTAATGCGGATGTGTATTATTGGCGCATGTTTGTACTGACACCCACGCCAGGCCCCCCGGACCAGCGGAAGCTCCCAGGCCAGAGGAAGTGCCAGGCTCCTTTGTGAACAAGGCCCCCCCGGATTAAGCGTATCGCACCCTAAATGCAGGCCCTTTCTCCTGGGGATTATCTAAGGAACAGGGGGGCGCCCACTCCCACTGGGGCCCTGTCACCCAAATTCAACACACCGTCAGCTCCCTAGCCTCCTCGCTAAGGTACAGGACATGAGGGGAGGCATTGTGCCCCTAGAGACAATGCTAAAGTGATTAGCCTGAGTTATTAAGGGAGCATAGAAAATGCATTTTGACATGGGGCTTCAAGTTGATCCAACTCGCTGTTGGACATGGTGAAAATATTTATAAGCATCAGGTTGTTGTGTACATATGATTAGTCATTCTGAAGTGTACTGGTGCAGGCATGTAGTCAAGAGTAAACTATTTAAGCTCAGCTGATTTATTTGGAGATGCTACTGTCAAAGTGAGTTACAGTTCAAAAGGAAATAAAAGGGACTTTAAATAGAACAGAAGCATACATGAACTCTTCTTAATACATTTGATTTATATTAGTGGTTGCTTGCTTTGTATAATAAATGACTGAAGTTTACTCACTTATTTTCTACTACGTGGCTGGACAGGAGCCTCAAACAGCAAATCAGCTGTTTTCTGTGCAATCTTAAAATGTAATTTGCATGTTTTTTTTTTACCTTTCCACCAGTGGCGGACTGTAACTAAATTTACTCAAATACATTACATAAGTACAATGTTGAGGTACTTTTGTTCTTTGATTGACATAAAAATGATCATCTTTTAAAATACAATGCATTGTTAAAGATTAAACTAGTGGTTCCCAACCTTTCTGACTTGACCCCCTCCTCCGTCACGTTCCAGATGTCTATGAACTGTTAGCGGTTCCCCTCTAACCCTCTCAGATGGTTTCATTTAAATAATAATAATAATTTAGTTTGAGGCCCAAAGAGGAAAAACTCCCCAATATTTCACAAAAAAGCAAAGATTAAGGAAATATTTCAAAAGATGAATACCAGTTTGTGTCGCACAGCTTTGTTTTGACTTCTTTCCAACCTCATTAATCATCTCACGACCCCTCAGATTTATCTTGTGACCCTTTGGAGGGGTCCGACCCCTAATTTGGGAACCACTGGACTAAACTAACTGTATATAGAGTAGCTCGAACTAGCTCCACCTCAACTAGCTACTACAGTAAAACGCTACTTATACACCGATGCATATTAATAATGTAACATATAATAATATATCATTCAGGGGACAACTTTCTATAAAATGAGTACTTTCACTTTTGATAAATTAAGCACATTTCGCTGATAATATTTCTGTACTTTTACTCATGTAGGATTTTAAACGCAGGGCCTTTACTTGTAGTGAAGGATGTGAGCACATGAGGTTAAACTTTATCCGAAAACACGTTTTGTAGAACAAAAGCTGTACTGCAATTCATCAATTCATTGTCTTAACTATAAAGGTGAATCAGGGTGCACATGCATGAGAAGAGAGCTCCTCTGGGCCTGCTGTGTAGGCATGGAGACACAGAAAATGACTGCAGGGAAATAAATGTTGCCATCATATAAACCCCCTCTCTCTGTGTTAGTGCTTCTCTCCTCTCCCTCCCCTCTCTCTCCCTACAGGTCTGTACCACATTAATGTCTCTCTTGTCGCTCTGCTTCCTTTGTCTTTTCTCCTGCTCCTCTGGCACAGGCCTGTGCATCTCTTTCTCTCTGAGGCGGTCATACATATTCCCACTGGCATTAGAATACTAATGTGTGAGTGTGAATAGAGTAAAGCTTTCGGGCGGTGGCGGGAGTCCACCCACCTCTCAATATGTGCGCTGTCTCTTCTGTGGAATCTAAATCTTCTTTGGCTTGCTCTCTCCCTGCTGCTTCTTTAGCCTCAGTCTCATTTAAGTCCACTACGGACACTTCCCTCGCCCTGTCTCCTGTCCCCTCCAGTTTCTATTGGATGTGGGAAATATATTTTCCAGAAGTTTAGAAAACAGGTAGAGGTGAGAGTCACAACCAACATCAACCCCCTCCTAAACTTCTATCCCTCCCACTCTTGGCCCATGAAAGCCAGCGCAGCCAATATTTGCAGAGCTCTAAATCTTCGCCTGTTGAATGCTGCTGTTGTTGTGGAGGGGAGTACTTGGCATCGTCACGGCAACCTGCTGGGTCTGAGAGGGAGCTGGCTCGTGGAGGAGAACAGAAAAATGTCTGTATAATTAAGATTATAAAAACTCTGATATTTATGGCCTACGCAGGCTCCACAACTCCAGCAGGGCGAGAGAAGTCGTAGCAGCAAAACTGGATCCTTTAAGCACTGCTTTTCCTCACTGTGTCGTTAATGGTGTTTTTCTTGACGGAGGTGTCGTAGTAGACAGTACACAGTGCAGCTATTTTTCATACATGTCACACTCAAGTATTGCCATGCATTTTCTGCGGAAATTCCATTCAAATTTCTATGAAATTTCTATAATTACTTTCACTGTAAAAGCAACAAGCATAAGTATTCGCTCTTGTTCAGTTTCCTTTGTCTGCACACACCTCCTCCTCAGCATCTCACTTTCCTCCTGTACTCGCACCTCGTTTCATGCTCTAAATGCAGTTGGCCCTCAAATCTAACCAATAAAGAGTGCAATCTTTACTCCTAATAGCCTATAATGTCTTAATAAGCCATTTCTTCCACTAGTAACACTTGTTTTTATGATTAGGGTTCAAATAAGTACTTACAATGTAGGTTCTTAATAGTCAATAGTGGCTAAAAAGGGTTTTGTTACACCATATCACCAGAAATAATACACAGAGTATGTGGATTTATGTACTCACAGCATGGTTGACCCATACACTAATATTTTCATAAAATTATATTGACATGAACAGCCTACAAACCTATCAAAATATATAAATCACCAGCAGATCATTTGCAGAACTGTATGTTCTACCCCCATTATACAGCTGTACAGCATCACCTCCCCCTTTTTCTCCCCATCTCCCCCAGTTAGAGAATCCTCCACACATGAGCAGCCATTCCTGATTAGCCACACATTTGAGAAATGTCAGAAATGTTTCATGCGCCTTGTCTCAGCTCAACGGGTGCAGTCAGATGTCCGTACAGGACTGATAAAGGCTATGGGCCGGGGAGCTAAGGGTTCAGAGGGGAGGCGCTGCATGCCATGGGGCCGCTATTTGGTTTAGAGGATGAAACCTCAGCCATCTTCTGCTACCCTCGATGTGTCCGGGAACCATGCGTGGAAGGAGAAACTGATGTCTTTCTCTGAGAAATCAGATGACAGAACTGAAATCCGTCCATCATTAAGGACCAGGACACCTGAACTCCAGTTGCCCGACAGCCCTTGAGACCGTTGAGCCATTTGCCGAAACACTTAACTGAACAAATATTTTTATTTCTGGCAAAAAGTGGGCACAGGCCTACAGCCGTCAAACTGCCTGGCTCGGGACAACAGTGGGAGAGGGTGCGGCTGCTGGTGGAGCTGCCATGTGTGGATGGATGAGGAAAGGGGGACGGATGGGGTAATGGAGTGCAATGCAATTTTTTTAAAATGGTGTCTGGAAAAGACTTCAGTTGGGAAAAAGGTGTAGCAGCATTTCTCATGGACGTCTTTATGATATTTAGTATAAGTGGTGGTGTGTTCGTAGCTGCCACAGTTAGGAGGTAAATACACTGCAAAGGGAATATGACCCCACCGTTGTGAGTAGATTGTATTATTATTTTAAGTTTCTACAAAATAACTACGATAAATCATTTTGTAAATCTAAGTGTACCCTCAAAAACTGAAACTATGCAACTCCATTTAAAATGTCAAGTGCTGGGAGTTCAGGTAACAGCCAATACATCAATATAAACCACAATTGTATTAAATGCTTTGGTTGATGTGGTTTGCTTGGACAGTGTATGCATGGAGAGTATTCATGTCTGGGTTTTGACTTTGCGGTCGCTACATGGCGCCCGTAAATCGAACCAAATAAGGACCGTGGCCAGAAATCATGCTCGCTCCAAAGGCCGGAGCCTCCGAGCCATACGGAGATAGAAGGAGAGATTCACTGATCCCAGAAATCCCCCGTGGCATGCAGCCTGGCCTGCTCTCATCCAGCCACTGTGGCCGCTGGATCGGTGCCCATCGGTGGCTCGCAGAGCAGATCAGTCTCGCAGAACTCAAACTGTTCCACACTACTGGGGTTATTGAATGTGCGTGAGTGTGCAGGCTTAAAGTGTTCTCTGCAGGTTTATAGCTGACTTTGCTGACGCATGATCAGGGATTCACTGGCCATTTCTTCATACCAGCATACCTCATCCAAGTCAAAATACAGCTACATTAAATAGAGATATTTCACCACTCTTTGACAGTCTTCTACCAACTTCCATGGTCGCTGCTAAACAAAGACAGCATGGACCAAAGTCTCTCTCAGCAGTGATTCAAAAGGCGTTTTCTCAGGTCTGCATATGAGACTGCAACGAAGAAAGTTGTTGGCAGAGGGGATTTCTCAGAAAATATCCCCTTCTCTGGTTAGCAAGCCACAAATTCCTGCTTTGGCCAGAGGACTTTGCTGAATGTGCATGAAAAAATAGGGGATAGCAGATGAGAAAAAGGGAAGAAAACAGTGGGCTGCCATACAAATTAAATGCAGATTCTGTCTATATGATTTTTATGTCACAAATGAAAAAAAGGAAAAGATGAAAAATGGAGAGAAATAAACATCATCGGGCTGGCTGGGCCTCTTGTTTCATTTGGCGAATTGAGGCTCAGTACCATTACAGCCCAGTCATTACCCAGGAATCCAGAGTTAGGGAAAAGAAAACCAGGCCTTTCCTTCCTCTTTTTCTTCCTATATTCATCTCTTTCACTCATTTTCTCTCACCCTCTACATCCTATACTTCTCTTTGCTCTTTTTCTGCTTCTCATCGTCTCCTGTCCTTGTTGTCTTACTCATCTCTCTCTGGTTTGTTCCCTCTATCGTCTGTTCCCCCGAGGGTATTGTCAAGGCTGTTCTAATTCACTTACAAGCAGCTAAAAGACCCCAACATGCTGCATAGAGGGACTGTTTCAGCCTGTTTGGGGTTAGAATAAATGCTACTGTTGGTGTGAGCCTGGACTGAGAAAGATTCTCAAGTGCACCACTTTGAAAAAGCACTAGATAATTTGAGGTTAGTGTTTACGAGGCACTCCGGCAGCCAATACTGTAATATGAAGAATAATATAACAAAAACCTGATCTGCAGTGCTGTGGGAAAGGAAGTGTTTTGGGCTCTGGTCACGTTATTAGTATTATTCTTCATGAAATTAGTTCCTTTCTGGTGGGAATGAGGAGCCTCAGAGTGAGCCCACATCGGTCTGTGGCCGCCGGGTTTCACTGTTCAGTAAACAGAGCAGGGAAGAAGATGGTCTACGCCACACATGTAGAGAACCCAAGAAACTTCAGCGCTTCAATCAAAAACGTCTGTGCAGGAAAGCTCTCAAAGCTGGTGTCAGCTTCACCACACAGGATACAGCAGCTAGAAGGGACAAGGGAGGAGAGAGGAGCGTTGGGTTGAGTGTATGGGTGATGTACAAAGTTGAGAATTGGATGAAGGAAAACGGATATATTGTGCACCCTGGACTTACAAAATAAAAATGAAAATACAGCAGTAGAATGCAAATTAGATGAAAGATTTTGTATTTAAAAACAAAATTTCAATACAAAAAATTATAACGATAATAATAATTTGTGTCATTGGATAGACAGACAGATGGAGTGAGATACAAAGAGACAAAGACAGAAAAAGACAGGAACAGTCATGCATGACCTGCATTATCCCTGGTCACCACACTGGAACCAGGTTGTTGTCTCTGTGGAAATTACCATCACAAACTAGACACTGAAACTCGCTCTCATTCGCAGGGAAAGACATATTCATTATCCTTTTAAGATAACACCCCATGCGGCTCTTCCAAAATACATTTTTCTTGCCGTGGTTTTTCCACTGCATTAACCTGCGTGTGTATGTGTGTGTGTGTGTGTGTGTGTGTGTGTGTGCGAGAGGCTGCCCCTTCAGATTATCTCATCTTCTGACAGAAAGCCTCCTCTCTCCCTCCCATAAGTTTCCTCTTAATTCTCTTTTGTTTCTTTAAAAAAGCTGGCTTTAGACAGGGTGAGCTGAGTTCCTGGCGTGTTAACGTGACTTTCCATCACACTGATGTGTGTCTGGAGACAGGACTGGCCTCTGCTGGCTGGGATACCCACCCCCAGCCCTTAATATAGGGGTGAGATATGAGGTTGCGGTCAAGAACCTGCACGGTGTAAGGTGCAAACCTGGACAGATGGAGAGATAGAGAACATTTCTAGTAACTGTATCCTTTTGGGAACAACGTAAGATTGAAATATCAGCAGTTCTAAATAAAACAGTGGAGACACTCTTCCCTAGACCTGGAAATTATAATAAGGTAACCTAACCATGACATAAACAACAAACTGTTAATTTCCAGAAAAATTTTGGCATTGCACAGTGAGACAATAAATGCATCTTGGAACTGTGAGCTGCAACTGCCACGAGGTTCTTGCCTTTACTATTACAGGAAACATTTCCAATTCAATCAAAACTACACACAGCATTGACAGCAACACTTTTTATTATGTGGCTGACACTAGTAAAGATTATTTTATAGTCTTGTAATTCGTTTTTTTTTGTGTAGAAAACCAAGGTCAACTGCTGTACAATATCATCGATGCAGTAATCTCAATTTACACACCTCCAATCCCCAAAAGACAAGTGATTTCTTTGGCCTGTGCATGTGGGCTGTTTCTCTTAGTACCCAGCTAGAAGCATCCCCATATTCCCAAAACGTACTAAATTTTCCATAGCGAAACCTGTAGCATTGATTTATTATGCCCTCCTTCCCTGGAATGCCCATGTCCATTAAATCATATCACCCCAAGTTTGTAACACAGTTTTTCCCTGATGACGTCACTTGGTTTATTTACTAAGGCTGACAAAACTCCTCCAGACAAGACATTATACAATTATTTTCCTGCAGTGAGTAGTACACCCCATGAAGAGTAAATTGACCTTTATGTGTAAAATTGGTGTTGTTTCCCTTTAAACTATAGCTGCAAAAGGTTCATTTTATTTATCTGAATGCAGCTCAGTTGCATGCAACACACCTCCAGCACTTGGTAATGCTGTGAAGTTGCAGCTACACAAAGGGTAGTCTGGAACATATAGAAAGTTTAATATGGATGAAGGAAATGGTAAGTTAAAGGGTTGAATAGTGGCCTTCAGACAGAGATGTCCTGGTTTCAAAATCTAGATAGGAAGGGGAAAAGACTGAAAAAATCTGGGTATTTAAAGTAATTAAATATAGCTCAATTACTGAACTGACTTCTCAGCAAACCTCCAAAACCCCCAAACTCCTCCAGAAGAGTTTGGTCAACAGTACACGCTCCCTGGTGTGATCTTCAATCTCTCCCTTGAGTCATTACTGAAAGTGACAACACTTTTTTATCCAACTTGTGTTGGTTAATAAGAACTGAAAAGTATAAAAACCTTATACTCAGTGGCCAAATTTCTACCAAATGCTAAATATCCTGTGATGTTGTAGGACACGGGGCTGTGCTCCTAGCCTCCTGCCAGGAGCATCTGTGTCATTGTGCCAGGAGGAGGGTGGCATTAGTGTCAGTCTTTTAACACCGCCCACCATCCCTTGTGGGCAGATTTAGCATGGTACATTCTTCCTTTTCAAAGAGTTTGGAGGGCCAGAGAAAAAGACAGAAAGAGACCCTGTTCATGACTGGACGAGGTGGAGTCACTGGGCACCGTGCCGGCACTCTCTCCCGCTGGTGGACCAAGAGTGTGAGGCAGAAGCTTTTGTCTGTCATATTAATGAGTGGCAGGCCAGACCGAATGATTTTTTATGTGTGTGGTTTTTGGGGGGGTGGATGTATTTGCAGTGGGCGTAAGCGTCAGGGTGTGGGGTGACGGGGCTTGTCAGTCAGAGGGGCTGACAGACAGGCGGGCTGTGGGAACGGGTGACAGAGGCCATCCAGGGCCTTCATGGGCTAACTCGGGGGCCTTTTATGGGTTTATCAAACTGTTGACCCCCCATCACCCCTTGCACAGGAAATGCTCTGGCAGATGAATGGAGAGATCATGTCAATGAGGAGGATGGGGCCCCGGACAAGAGGCAGGCTGGGGCTGAGTCATGTGGAGGGGGGGAAGATGAGCAAGGGGGAATTGTGGGTGAACTTGGTGGGTTGGGATGGAGATTCGGAGAGGAGGATGAAACTCATCCCTCTCTCATTTTAACCTCTAAAATGTAGAAATTCATATAGCACAGCTTAAGATCTTAAAGAAACAGTCTGATGCTTATTCACTTTCTTGCCAATAGTTAGATGAAAGGATCAATACCACTCTCATGTCTGTACGACAGATATGAAGCTACAGTCAGCAGCTTGTTAGCTTACCTTAGCACAAAGTGAAACAGCTAGCTTGGCTCTGTCCAAAGGTAACAACATCTACTCACCTGCACCTCTAAATCTCACTAATTAACACTTTATAACTCATGTGTTTAATCCATACAAAAACCAAAGGGTAAAAACAACACGATGTGGTTTTGCAGAGGTTATGTGCTGGAATATTTCTTGCCCACGTTGTAACTCATTGAAGTCTTGACGTCACCATGAGCAAAGCAAAGACTCCAGGAAGTTACTTCGCCCGGGCCAAGAAATTGTCCAGCACATTACCCCCGTAAAACCCACAGTCTGCTGCTTGTTCAAGCTGTAACATTCAGTTCAGTACAAAAGTAGGCCTATACACGCACTGTTTATAAGGTTATTACCTCAGCAGACAACTATTTGTGACAAAGTTATCAAACCATGATTGTTTCTGTGGCTTTCGAGGTCATTTGATAAGCTTTTAACGAGAAAGTAAGCTGGCAGCGAGGCTTTCAGTCGCCAGGTTCTGTCAGTAACCATGGTGATTCAGTACAGTAAGTTCAGTTTGAAGACTCAGTGTTAGAGATTTGTTCGCACATTTACCGAATGCCTCCATTTTGTAACCTTTGGATAGAGCCAGGCTAACTGTTTCCCCCTGTTTCCAGTCTTTGTGCTAAGCTAAGCTAACCAGTCACTAGCGGTGGCTTCGTATTGACCATATAGACATGAGAGTGTTAACGTTCCTCTGATATAGCTCTCGGCAAGAAAGCGAATTCCCAACATGTCAAGCTATTCTTTCAAACTACTTTTGTAGATTAAATGACACAAATAAATGCGCTGCTATGCGTTCAAATGTTCCTTCTCCTAAGATCATAAAGTCATCTTTGTGCTGCAGTAAGATACTGAGCTTTTAACTGTGTGGGTCGATTCTGATCCCCTTAAAACAGTCTTTTGTCGTTCCTCTCCCTCCACCCGGCAGCTAAGTACAGTATTGGTAAACAGATCATGTAGCATTGCAGCAGTGAAGCGAGCAGTCGCAGACAGATCAGCTCAATGATAGAGAAGGATGGCAAGAGTTAGCACGAGGGAGGGGGAGCTTTGACAAGAGAAGGGGAGAGAATAAGAGCATTTTGAAGAGTTTCAGAAAAGTATGTGATAATTGCAGTATGACTTAAAAGAAGGATCAAACTAATGAATGCAAGAGTGTGGGGCCTATGCTTGTCACATTAAAACATCTGCAATAGCAAGTATCTGCCTTTATGGTCAAACCTCCAAAGATCTATATACTGTAAATCCTCTATTTACATAAAACTCTTCTTTTTATCAACCATGTGGGAGTTATACAAAACATATCTCACCCCGAGACAGATATGTGAAAGAATAACATAAGAAGTCCCTGTAGAGCTGAACATCAATCTCCCTTTCAAAGCTTATGGAGCTGAACACATATGAAGTTGACCTCTGAACTCTGTAACTGAGTTTAAGGGCAGTGAAAGTGAGCTGCACTGGTTCTCTCTTTGTGTGTGTGTGTCTGGGTTGGTTTGGTCCAAGCTGGGCTGTCTGGATTTAAGGCCAGGGCCCCTGTACTCTGCGTCTGTGTGTCTGGGTTTGGGCGTCCTCCTCTATCCAGGCCGGCTTATTTATGACCTGAGCCGGGCCCGGTCCAACAGCCACAGACAGAGAGGAGAGAAGGGATCGAGCGCCGCATAACCCCGGTGCATTCCTACGCACATAAGACCTGACTGACACATTCGCATAAAACACAGACAGACACACTATAGATAAGGAGATGGAATATCTCCCATGATCTCATATCAGAAACTGTGAGTGCTAGGCTGTAGAGTGAGCCACTTACCCTCCCTACTATTTGTTCTCACCCCTCTCTCTCTCTCTCTCTCTCTCTCTCTCTCTCTCTCTCTCTCTCTCTCTCTCTCTCTCTCTCTCTTTTTTCCCTTTGTCCAGTGATCACTGTAGGCATCTGTTTCAGAGTCACGGCTCTCTTTTACAGGCCTAGGATTTACCTTAAATAACTGACTGAACCTGAAACTGAATGCCATTTTTTAAATTATTTCTCGCAACCCTTCAACTAGATATTTGACACTGCAACAGAAGTATAATTTAAGGGTATCATCTCATCTCCAAAAACCATTTAAAGACTTTTTCTTTTATACGAAACCTTGTACCAGCTGCAAAGTTTCAAGCATACCCGGGTCTTGAGTGTTATTTAACACTTGTCTAATCAGGCAAACTGGCTGCAAACACATTTTTATTTACAGCCACAGCCTGGTGAGAGGGAGTGTTGCAGGGATGAAGGAGGGTCTCACAACATCTATATAACAGTCTTCTATGGGAGAAAACTCTCATTTCACCCTCTGGTTGGAAGTCCAACACGGTGATGCAGGTTCAGGGTTAAATAGCTCGATCAAGAATATTTTAACAGGTCTGGCTGCAGGAAGAATCAATTCTGTGCCGTGTGGTTCGAACAGCATCACGTCTGACATTACTCCCATTTTCTGCCCCATTTCACTTGCCCTTTGAGATGTTCAGATGGAGCATTTGAGCCTTAGTGCTTTATGTTATGAGAGTAGATAGACTGTAGATGCTGATGGTACACAGATTTTCTCAGTTGGCCTGAGGGTTTCAAGCTGATACATCAAAGTCCTGCTTCTTCTCTCACCTGTAATGTACTGAGGCCTCTCTATAGTCAGCTTGGATTAGAGAGGATACACAGTTCAGAAACTGTGGATCCACATGAAGGCCCTCACTGCTCTTATGCATTCTTTATTTCTTCCCTCCCTGCTGTCTTTTCACCTTTTCCCCGCATGTAAAAGCTCGGCCCTATCTTACATCACTGCTCAGCCATCTCTGGGTCAGTGAACTCTTAGATACCAAAGGGGTTGTATATGGTTGGACACAGAGGCAAGGCAAACAGTCTGTCGCTGCTGACTTTCTGTGGTGGACATGTAAAAGAGAAGGGATGGGTAAGAGAGTGCTTCACTGCATCTCGCTGTGGTTTTTTCCGATTCGCTCTTCCTTTTTTGTGGTTAAATGCTGCGGAAAATTGGACGGCCTGGCAAAGCAGAGGTGGATGTTTCCCCCAAGCACAGAGTGTGGATGGAGCACATTCCAGGGGAAAGCTGTGTAAATCCCTCCATTGATTTGGTGCGAAACCCTCCTGACCTCTGGAATACATTAGCAGATTAGCCATGGAGGCCATGTGCACACAGCTCTCTTAGCTCAGCCGCCGGCCTATTCAGACTCCACGCCAGCAGCAGTCTGCCCTTGGCCCCCCAAACACAGAGCCCAGGGACAGATGAGCCCATACCCGCTCTTATACTCTCAAAGCCCGATCACAACTCTGTGTGTATGTACTTAAAGTATTCACTTGTAGTTATATGCATGTTGTTTGCTTCATATATGTCTTGGAGTTTGGCATTATTACTTAATTTTAAGAAGTGGAAAGGTTTTAAGCTTTCTTTAGTAACTTAAAATACTCCTTAACCTTCACTTTCTTGTGTCAGACTCCCTTTTTTTATTGATTTACAAATGCATTACATCGTACAGTATGACAAAAAAGAAGTTACTACCTCAACAGTCTGTGATCAATTTCATGAAAATCTACAGAAAAATCATTAAAAACAGAGAAAACACATTGATTCAGACAGTAATCGTATTGTGATTCTGTTGAAAAACAGTGGATATTTACACTAAAATACAGTATGATGTCCTATTAAACTGTAGCTGCATTATCTTTTCTACATGTCTTAATTGATGCAATGTGCATTATGTATGTGTACATGTTTGAGATGAGAGGTCTGTGGTGTGTTTTAGACTTTATTTGGTAGAGCCTCATTGCTTTCAATATGGAATGGAGTCAATTCTTCTTCATCCCATCCAGCTTGTCACCAGTGATTATGGGTGTCTGTGTTTGAAGTTGGGACCTACATATGCAGGTAGGGAAAATTATGTTTTAACATAGATTTATAGGACTCTAAAAGCTGGAAACCTCCAACTAAGGCTGTAAAATAAGAAAGGGAGCACTGATGAGCAGAGCAAATTGCAGTATATTGGCATTACTAACTTTTACCAGACCCCGAGTGTGAATCTGGTCTGCAGCTTTTCCATTGTATTGCAACCTTTGGACACGTGCTTTTCATAACATTGTAAGCTCATATAAAAGCTAACAGAGTATTAATGGATTGAGCAAGTGGCCATTGACCTGGTATTGTGCACATGTGTGTTTGGATGCTTGTGTCTTGTTTGGGGTGAGGGGTGGTGCTCTGGGTCAGGGGAACAGGCATCATGGTCACAGGCTACAAGGTCCACCAGGACCCCTGTGCCCCCCTCAGAGTGGACACATGGCCCGACACCCTCCGACAGACCCCCACACCATAGGCAGATAGTTCACCCACCAGCCGAGCAGCCTGACACCCAGATGGTGGCTGCTCACTCGCTGTCCATCTTGTAGCGTGAGGCAGAAGAAATTAAATCAACTCATCTGTCATCAGTGTGTTCTCTGTTTGTTTTCACTGAAGACTGAGTCATCCACTGACCTCTGGGAATAATAAAGACATGGTCCATTCTACGCTGCTCTCTACTCTACTGTATACTACTCTACTCTACTCTACTCTACTATATATACTCTACTCTACTATACTCTACTATACTATATATACTCTACTCTACTATACTCTACTGTACTATATATACTATACTCTACTATACTATACTATACTATATATACTATACTCTACTCTACACTACTGTATACTACTCTACTCTACTATACTATATATACTATACTCTACTCTACTATACTATACTATACTATATATACTCTACTCTACTCTACACTACTGTCTACTACGCTACTCTACTATACTATATATACTATACTCTACACTACTGTATACTACTCTACTCTACTATACTATATATACTATACTCTACTATACTATATATACTATATATACTATACTCTACTCTACACTACTGTATACTACTCTACTCTACTATACTATATATACTATACTCTACTATACTATACTATACTATATATACTCTACTCTACTCTACACTACTGTATACTACTCTACTCTACTATACTATACTATACTATACTATACATACTATATATACTCTACACTACTGTATACTACTCTACTCTACTATACTATACTATATATACTCTACTCTACTCTACACTACTGTATACTACTCTACTATACTATACTCTACTGTATACTACTCTACTCTACTCTACTATACTATACTATACTATATATACTATACTCTACTCTACAAACCCATCCTCCCACACTTGATTTTTTACTACTGTACTGTGCTGTACTGTATTCTACTTTACTCTATTCTACTCCTCTATTCTACCCTCCTTTACTCTACTCTATCCTATTGTACTGTCTTGTACTCTACTATACTTTATTTTGCACTCTACTGTACTCTACTCTTCTGCACTGTTACATGCTATACTGACTCTACTCTATTGCATTTACGCTGCAAATTTCTGCTCTACTCTACTGTACTGTATTCTACCCTGCTCTATACATACTCTGTTCTACTCAAATATACTCTACATATATTAACTATATACTCTACTGTGTTTCTTTTTTCCCCTTCCCTACCATGCAACCTCTTCAGTTTCAGCAGAACGCTACTGTGTAGCATGCATACTCTACACTGTCAGAACACACACAGTGTGCACACATACACACTGGCACACAGACACTGGTCTTAAAGAAAGTACATATCTGATGTTCCACATAACAATAACAATAACCACAAAGCTAAACATCATTTCTGTTCAATATCATTGTGGGCAGTCACCACTGACCACAGGAAAAATGTTACAGATGGGAACATTTTTGCTTGTATGCATCTCTGTGAACAAGGCCCCTGTTTAGACTGGCTGGGGGCTGTGATGGTCGAATTCAGAGGGCATCCAATGAAATGCACATGGCACACATGCCACCACCACATACACAACTGCTGTAAGAGCATATTGAGGAGGAAGTGCACCACTGAATGACTCTAGTCACTAGTAAACATAATTTCTGTCACATGTTTGGTGCATAGAAATTTTGTAATTTACAAGACATCCAATCTCAACCATATAATCATAGAGCCTCATATGTAGTCTAAAGAATTTGTTGCTCTTATAGCAAGTGAAACAATCTGCCTAAGTTCACAAACTAAATTATGTTTCACTTTCAGGACGTTTTGTAAAAATATGTATAAATTATTGTAGAGTCTTTATTTGTTTAACCAAAATAGTTTAAAAAAAATAAATAATGGTGTCAAAAGTCATGTTTCAAGAGATATATCTTGCAGTGATATCTGAATTTTGTGCCATCATATTCACTGGATATACTTACATATAAGGGTTGCATGGCCAAAAACATGTTACACACCTTGTAAATATTTGGTCAGTTCCTCATGTTCTGTGGGAACTTCCTTTTAAACTGATCGAAAGGTTAAGGACTTTCTCCAGTCACTGTTTGCAGTTCTGGGTAGTTTGGTTGAGAAGTTGCTCTGTTTGTCGTGCCATGTGTGAGTGAATTCCTTCTTTTTCCCTGAAAGAGTTTCCCGCCCTCCAGCTCTCTGCACCCAGGTTAATGTTTACAGAGTGATTGATTTGGCTCTTCTGAGTCATGCTAGATAAACAACAACTGATCAGTACGATTAGCACATCAAGCCTCACAACTAGAGAACAATTTGGCTCCTCGGTTGGAAAACAAAACAGAGAGCCCAAAGGTGCCGTGTTTTCACGCCATCTTTGATTTATGCCTTGTTTTCGGCTGAACCTTGGGTGATGTTCCTTCTTTCCTGCATTTGAAAAGGGGTGTTAACTTCACATCTTGATTGTCAGCCTCATTGTGGCCTTTTGGAATAATAACAGCTGTATAGCAAAATATTAATTGTGGGTTTTTCCATTGCAGCAACGCAGCGGGATGCAATAATGTGGAAGGAAACATTCAAATGGCTTTTAAACAAATATGACAGATAATGGGCTTATATACATGACAATAGCTTCCCCTCCCCTTTGGCCCTTTCCTTCTAGTCTTTCCACCCTATGCCCTCTTTCTCTTCAATCTGTCCCCTCCTAAATGTCCCAGTCTGGCCCCCTCTCTTCTTACAACTCAGTTTTCTGTGAGGGATCATGGGTAGTGTGTAGCACGGCCAGTTGTTTGTTGTCACTGTGAATTACGGTGACATACTGAAGGAGTGACAGCTCGTGGTGGGTAGCACAGGCAAGGGAGAGAGAGGCCGGGCCGGGGTTGAGATGGGTGTTTGTGGGGGAGCTTTCTCCTACAGCTCTACCCGAGCTTAGCTGTACAGCCGGGTAGAAGAGACAGGGGAGTGGCGTTCAGTGTGAACATCAGGATTCTCAGGGATCAGTTTACAAGGTGTGTCTCCTTGACTTTCACTGTTACAGTAATTACAAGCCGAGGTTTTCCCACACTGCTTGACTGCGCTGGTTGTACATTTAATTACAGCAAACACTCTGATTCCACAGGATGATGGATTATCTGTGGCTGATGAGGCATATCAGCTTGTTACAAGAATACATCCGTTCTGTTACACATTGTTTATAGTGACAGTTTCCCTTTTCAACTGTTGTATGTGTAGGGGGCAACTAATTATATTATAAATCTAAAAGAAGATTATTTTATTAAAAGCATTTGATCCTATTATATGGACTCAAATTTGGTCATACATAAACCATGCAGTGCTATTAAAGGGACTAAAGCCCAAACTAAACATTACTACTTTCTAATGAGACATACTTTATTTACAGTATGTTATCTATGTAAAAGGTTTATAAATTGGAACCACTTTATTGATGATTAATAAATAGTTTAATAATGTTTGCAGATCATTAATAAGACATTAATAAAGACTTTTGTGTTGCGAAAAATCATGAACGTTGTGAATGTCCTCTCCCCGCATGTGCGTTTTATAGCTAGCTCTTTAAAGGTGCATTCAACCACTTACTTCGGGAAAACATCTGCAATTTCATTTATTAACAACTTACCGGATGACTTGATGAATTATTGGAAAGTCAGAACCTTTATTAATGACTTAATGAGTTCATATAAGTAATTTATTACTTCAGTTATAACTTATAACTGCAGAAAGTGGTTAAACGGTCAATTGAAGGGGTCCTCCTGATTATTTAAAGAGCTAGCTAAAAAGACATAAAAAGAAATGATGATGAAAGAGGATATACAACAGCTAAAATAGTTCTTTCAAATGGCTTATTACTAATCTAAAAGGCATTAATAAATGTATTTTTTATTAACCATTAACAAAACCATTAGTTGGAAACCCCCTTATATGGCATACCTCATTAGAAAGTGGCACAACCTAAACTAAACTAAACTAAACTAAATGAAATCCTTTACTCAGACACATTACATTACTTCTCAGCTCGCAGATGTATTTCTTTGCTACTCTGTAACCATACTGTACTTTTCAAAACAAACCACATTTACAATCCCATCATTCTTTGCTAAAATGCCGCTCTGTTGGAACAGTTCTGCATGTTGGCTTCGTCTCATTTTTCCAGAGTGATTTGATCATGATTGATGGAATATGCACTAACGGGGCACCCGAACTGCTAAGAGCTTTGAAAGGAATTGTAGCGCTCAGCTTGATTAATTTATTTTTCAATGAGCATGAGTGAAGTGTACATTAGTCGCCACATGTTCAGGCAGACACGTCTGTTTACATGAAGAACGAATTGTAAAGACTTTTCCTGGCAAGTCTCTGAAGTTGGTATAGACATAATCTTCTATATAAATGAATTAGTCAATAGGTCGTTTGTCTTGAGGGGCATTCAGTTCTGCAGTGGAGTCTATCCAGGTGCCTTCATAAGTACTTGGTTATTTTATAGGCCTAGTAGGAGTTTTTAATCTGCCCTGTTTTGCACAGCTCAGGGTTTCTGCCATTGCCGTGGGCAAGAAGGTGGGAGAAATAAAAACTGGTAGATGCTGAGAGATGGGTTTTTCAGGGGATGCCATTGCTCAACGACGTGATTAGGACTTGCAAGTGCAGAACAATGTGGTAGACAACAATGTAAATCTGTCAGTCTGTGCTCCAGAGGTGGGCATGCTGCAACTTGAAGCCTTGAGTCAAGCCAGCTTGTTCATAGTTGCTCCTCTGTTACTGAGTACGAGAAACCATGTAAACAGTGGGGAGAACTGTATGCACAAATGCACACAGAGAAAAAATAGTGGAAATCTAATTTTGTGCTTTTTCAAACTTGTATGTTGAGTGTTGTGGTACTGTTGTGTATGCACAAGGGTTATTTGTCAGGATGCAGGGTGTAGAGATGTTTAATAAGACATGTATCTCAGTCACTTTCCTTCTCTTCCTCTATCTATCTCTCTGGATGTAGTGCAGAAGCAGCTTGAGGGGGTGAAAGGTCAGGACTCTGGTGAGGAGGTGACTTCTCAGGAGATCGCTCAGCTCAAATTAGCCCTCAGATCGGCGTTCACGGTCAAAATAGTTAACCTCAGCTCACCTCATCGTCCCTTATGAAAACATATGCTTTGCCTCAGTGCCTCAGTCTCATTTTAACAAACTTTGTCAACCACATAAGGGCAAACATGCTTTGCCATGAAGGACCACAGACACATGTCTAAACATCTCTTGGACAAGCAGTTACTTTCAAATACCTGTATCAACACAGAGTAGAACAAGTCATGCCAATGGACATATTTTCAGAATAATTAGGAAGTCTGCTAAGGCTACAGTTGTTAGATGTAACTAACAAAACCAAATAAAACATGTTGGAGCTACAGTATATTGTTTACTGCTCCCATAACTTACTATTTCATGTGCTCCTGTCACTGGCCAGAGCAGTAAGTAGAGACACAGAGAAACAATAAACAGAGTTAAATGTGGGAGCGGGGAATGGAAAACAGCACCAAGCCAAGGTCAAGTCTATAACTGCTGCCCTACAGTGATTTAGGTGCTGTGGCCAGGGGGCTTGTCCAATAGCAGCTCAGCAGTGTGAGTTAGGGTGGGATGGTAGAGGTGTTGAGAGCCTTGGCGGTAATGACTTGCTGATGACATCAGGACATAGAGCAGAGTCTTTTCTCAGCCTGGGGGTTAAAGGTCAGACAGCCCATTCACTGACCTTGTGATTTATTCCCTGGGCCTCCCTCAATCTACAATCACAATGAGAGCTATGTTTATGCTGGGAATGCATGACTCTCTCTGAGGTGGGCACTCCAGAGAGACCCTAAATACTTTTGGTTTGTTTCTTCAGCCCTCTTTAGTCCTTCCTTTATCACTGTCTGCGACAACGAATGCTTTCTAAAGAGATGACAGGCAGTGCTCATCTTCAAATGGCGTAAAGACTCACAATAGAAACCACCTGCCTTCAAAATGTAGTGAAAGTCTTTCAGACACCCCACTCCCTTTAAAGAGAGTCCATGAGGACATCCTCAAAGATAGCATCAGTTCTCTTCACAGCAGCTGATAGTGCTGCTGGTAAGAGCAGTAGATTATAGGTACTACAAAGCACACATACTGCGAGTTGCCACTCAGAGCTGCTGCTAGTTCTGGGGAACAGTTCGGCTCTGTACACCAGGTAATGTTTAACCTAACATCCTGCTGCTCTGGGCAGAGGAACTGAAGGGATCACTGCAGTCAGCGCTAATGTCTAACTCCCTCTGACAACAGGGAAGCAGGACCAGGTTTCAAATTATATACATTTAAACAGTAATCTAATCTAATCTAATACTGAGCACCTCTAAAGCTCATTAACTAAAATTGTTACTTGTTAGTCCTTGGCAAGGCATATTAACTTCCTGGAGTCTCCGCTGGCTGGTTGAAATCACTCAGAGCCAAGAAGTAGTCCAGCACACAACCCCTGATAAAATGGTGACGTGTCGATTTTACGCCTCGATTTCAGTTAATGAGCTTTAGAGGTGCTGGTAGACAGATTTTGTTACCTTTGGATTGAGTCAAGCTAGCTGTTTACCCCTGTTTCCAGTCTTTATGCTAAGCTAAGCTATGCGGCTCCTGGCTGTAGCTTCATACAAATGTGAGCGGGGTATCAATCTTCTCATCTCTCAGCCAGAAAGCGAATAAGCGTGTTTCCCAAAATGACAAACTTTTGCTTTAAAACAAGATTACGTAATGTTTAAAGAAGAAATAAAAAGCATGAATCATAAGCAGTGAAACGTACCATTGTGCAAAGCTTTTGTTGCTACAGCCTTATGTTGTCTGGTATGACCAGTGTGGTAGCTAATGTTAGCAAACTTTGGGTAGATGTTTCTATATGATGGATATTACTGATGTAGTTTACTGACATGGCCTATTTTCTCTACTTGTGGTACTGTTATGTTATGTTTTAGCATTTGTCTTTATTATGGGGTAGTAGACAATAGCAATTGTCACTTGTGACCACCATGTTTGCTGTCCAGCAAAAGTTGCATAGGTTCATTTTAAGACATTTCATGGTTATTGTCACTTGATTTAAGAAATGTTTTTTAAGACAGCATCAGGAACAAACAGGTGGCTATTTGTTCATTTATTGTGAGAGTTTTGTAAATCACTACTCAAGACTTTCAATAGCGACACAAGGACAAACTTAATATATTTTCCGTCCAAGCTCTTTACTGGTGGTTGTAATATTGAGCCCCGAGTCACTGAACTAATGAATATCTGGCTTTGCAATGATGTAAGTCTTACAACTCATAGTCAGGATTTGTAGGCTGACTAAAGAGGAATATTAAGCTGTTGTTGTAGTTAACTCCTGAAGTCCTGACTTGTAAAGTAGGCCTATGAGTCATACCCAGAATGACTGAAGCGACCTGTTCTCTGAACCAAATGAGCTGTGTAATGTGTTTGTATGTATGTGTGTGTGAGCATAATGCGTATGTGTTGTGCAACCATTGAACCATGGAAAAAAGGGAGAAAGGAAGGGTGGACTAAAAAGAGAGACATAGGCAAAGACAGAGGATGAAGAAGTGAGAGAGAAATCCTTGTCACTGTTAAAATGCCTGGAAAAAGCTCTATTCTTTCTTCATTTTATATAGTGGTGTAAAGATGTCAGTTCCACTCAGCATTTCTCTGTGTTTCACCCTGGAAAAAGTCCTGTGTTGTTTTTATTAGGAGTTATGGTGCCAGTCAGGTGGGAGGGAAAGCAGACATTTTGATCAGGAGTTATACCGCAACACTGCAGCGCGCACCATGTTTCTGCGTCACGTGCTGCTGTTTCCCATTGCAGCTTGAAAGAGTTGAAACTACCAAACTCCCAATTTCAAGCTGCAAACATCAACTTCCCCCATCAACCTCTCCTAGTGCTCCCCTTTCAGCTGAGCTCCACTGCAAGCTCAATCTGCAGGCATCTCAGCTATTTCAAACACTCTGGAGTACTGAGGTGGAAACATGTGAGGAATCTGGATGATTGACCCTCCACTCCCCCTCCATCCACTCCCTCTATCCCTGCTCTCTGTTACCTGCTGAGGGGGAGGAGAGGACAGCGGAGGCCTGGCTGTCTGGACGAGGTTATTACGGCGTATCAGTGACAGTGAGGAGGAAGACCCGCTGACTTATGGGGTGATGCCTCCTGAGCTAAAAGCAGAGGGACTGCACCGTGTGAGGTGGCTCATGTCGGGCGGAGTGGGAGGGTTCAGCAGTAAGAGCTGGCCTCCTAGATGGAGGAGATGTCCAGAGTGCCCACATGATGAGAAGAAGAAGAGGTTTCGCTCAGACTAATATGCCCTTTTCAAACACATTTCTTGTACTGCTTCTACTGACTCCCGCCCCTCTCTCTAACCAAACACCTAAACTTTCATCTTGCGCTTTCTGTCAGGGTCCTCTTACATTGCCACATGGCTGCGGAGAAGCTACAGTATACTGTATGGTTCACATTAGACCCTGAGGCGTGCATCTACTTCTTACTTTTCGCGCCAATCTCTCCCATCCCCCACCACACACAGCTCTACGCATTTGTTTCATATTTTGCACAGGATATGACTCACACACGTTTGTTGTTTTAATTATACAGTGTCAGTGATATATTGGGAGAAAAAGGAGGGGTCTCTAGGATTTGCCATAGTGAAGTTACAATAACATATCACTGCCAGTCATGATTAACAGCAGCGCCCTCAAAGAAGAAGAAAGAAGGATCTTCCAAAGGAGAACAAGTCTGTTTTGTACTCAGTGATTCCAAACAGTCAATATCTCCGTTAGGCTTCTATAGCATTCAGAGATACAGAGGGAGGGGTTTTGCAGTTCTGGCCCAGTTCACTGTAAGGGAGTGGATTGTGTATGTGCCACTGCAGTAAAAAAGGACTGTATAATGGTTGATTGACTCCAATAGAGGCGTACACCACCATCACTGTCTATGTTATCACTAATATAGCACTGTTGGTATTTGAGAAGACGTGTTGTGATGACTGCGGCTGCTTAAAATAGACTTGTCTGAGACATGACCCTCCATGAACTGCAATAGAAAAGTTAGAAACACCTTCATAACACCAGAAAAAGAAACAGGACTAAGCTTGCGGCTGATGTTAAGCAGGTATAATGTTCTCCATGTTCAGTATCTTAGTTTAATGTGTTAGCATGCTAACACTTGATAATTAACAGCAAAGTACAGCTGAGGCTGAATTACGTTAGTTTCGCAGGTATTTGGTCAGGTTTGGACAAATTAAACTTTTGACCTGATGCTGGCACTAGAGGAAAAGTCAGGGGATCACCAAAGTCATTAAGATTCATCCTCTGGGCACCACAAATGTCTGTACAAAATGTTATGGCAATTCATCCACTGAGAAATTTCAGTCTGGACCAAAGTGGTTGGCAGACCGACCAACAGACTGACATTGCCATCCACAGAGCCAAAGGTAGAAGTTACTGACACCAAGTAAAATATTATCACTATAAAGTGATGAGGCTTAAAGATCTCCTCTAGACATGTTTTAAAACATATAAAAACACTCTGCTTTGAATAATATTTTTTTGTGTTTCCGCAAACAAGTACATAACCTGTTAGAAATTATAATCTACTACCCTGTCAATAAAAAATCCTGAATCCATGAATGTGCAAATATTTTTCGCTTCAAAAGTTTAATTGCTGGACGCAAAATATTCCCTACTTCACTGTTTCCACATCACACTTGTGTAAGTTACACACTGCACGATTGGCTTCCACACTGGTTGTGATGTCACAGAATCATGTTTGTACAGACACGTCCTAAAAGTGAGCACAGAGAAACGTTCCCTCATCGGCAGATGATATCAATCTATCTATCTATCTATCTATCTATCTATCTATCTATCTAAAGGGAAGTAACGGCTAGTTGTTGATCAGCTCACTTCAACAGCATCTTAAAATTGCATAGCAGCAGCAGGAGGCATGCTTAATGACTGGTGAGTGGCTCTGCCTCAAACATCACTCACAGCTTCAATCGCCACAGCAAGAAGAGCTATTCTCATTTTAACACGCAGATATTGGAGAACCTCTCCAATTACCCTCCTGATGATTTCTATCAGCAATGACAAGGAATCAATATGCTCATCTAAGATGCTGATGGAGAGCTATTAGCTTGTCACTTTCTTTTCCTCTCACTCTGTTCCCCAATTCCAAACACTGTGGCTGCTGGCGCAGGAGGGATTAAGGAAGAAAGAGGACCGAAGAAAAGATCGGGGATGAAGAGGGACAATGACAGGTTGACGGATACCACAGTGCAGGGGCATTGAGTCCATCCAGTTCTCAGTCAAAGACCCATGAGACTCTGCTTGATGAGGTTTCTTTCAAATGTGGGATGTCTGAGCAGTAGAAAATAAATTGGGTGATTGTAAATAGACTTATGCAGTGGGAGGAAAGAGACACACAGAGAGAGAGAAACAGTGGGGGGTATTTTGTGCCACTCTTGAAAAATGAGTCAAACTCTCCTTCCTCACCTCTCGCTCCTTCTTTATTTCTGGCCAACCTGTCAGCGCCACTGTTATCTGATGGCTTCACTGGTGGAGGCAGAGATGGGAGAGGAGAGAAAAACAGACGTAGAACTCTCCATTCACAGGCCAAACCTTTGCTTCTGCGGGGAAAAAAAGCCTTGTTAGTGCCTCTTTTCAAAATGAATTGAAGAGTTTTCCCTCCCTTGTTTAAAAAAAGAGGGCTTCAGCAGTGGAAGTGAGACAAAAATAAAAAGTCTGTGGAGATTAGAGTCTTCCACCCTCCCCTGTGTTTCTTTCAGAGCACTTGAACGCCTGAACCAATGCAGGAGACAGCTTGAAGCAGTGGGGGACGAGCTGCAGGGGGCCAGCCTTCAGTCTCTCTCTGGGTAGCTATGGACAGATCTGTTCATTTATAGAAAAGTTATGAACTTCAGTTACTCCTAATTCTGCAACAATGCACCGTATCATAGAAAAAAATCCTTCTTTCTCTCTCTTTAACCTTAGTTGTTTTTTTTCTTTGCTCTTTGTTTTCATGTGGTCATTTCTCACAGGCACTTTGTAATACTGGATGCTTATAATATAATGTTGGTGATGTGATATTTATTGAATATTTACTCAATGTGTACACAGTGGTGGAAGAAGTATTCAGATCCGTACTTAAGTTAAAGTAACAATACCATGCTGTAAAAATGATCTATTGACAAGCAAAAGTCCTACGTTCAAAACATTAGTCTGCAGTATGAAAGTATTAGCAGTAAAAGGTATATAAAGTATCCAAATTAAAAGTACTCATTATGCAGACAGGGCCCACTTTCAGTGTTATGTAGTGCTGTGTTATTATATTATATTATTTGATTATTATCACTGATACATTAGCATGTAAGCAGCATTTTAAGGGTGTAACTGGTCAAGGTGGAGCTATTTTTTTCTACTGTTAGCTACTTTAATCTATAACAATATGTCATACATACAAAATGATCACATGTTGTGTGTCAGAGTAACCTGCAGAAGTAAAATAGCATCAAACAGAAACACTCAATTAAAGTACCTCAGATACGTGTAATCTATAATGATGTGTTCATTATAGAATATGACCTCCTGCTTACATTTTTCACATTTTTATGCATTTCCATGTGCAGGTGTTGCTATTAAAAAAGACAGATTCCACTCACCATCTGCCCTTCTTGTAAAACTGGGTGGCAGATGACATTAGTTAGTAGTTAGTGGGCTTGCCGAAGTGCCCTTGAGCAAGACACAAGTCTGACTTGCTGTAAAGGTGCTACACATGCTGGCTCCACTCTGGTTGATGCCTTAAATGTATGACTTTTTCTTGAAATAGATATGTTACATTGTGGTATGTCTGCTTTTACTTAAGAAAATGATCTGAATACTTCTTCCACCACTGCAGCATCTAAATATACTGAAATATACTGTACGGCTGCTTTGTGCGTCTCCTCCTCCCGCCTTGGCCACTGAGGGGCGTTGTTACTGCGGTCTTGCAGCTCCGGAGCGGCGCAGGGGCCCTCGCATTGGACCCAGTTTGAGCAGGCAGGCAGGCAGGCAGGCAGGCAGGCAGGCAGGCAGGCAGGCAGCGCTGCAGTTTGATGGGCGGAGGAAGGCAGGGCCCAAAGGCACTACGGCCAGGAAGCGGCTCGAATTACACTGGGGGTGCTTGGGGGGGAATGACACCCACTAGAGTGAAGGAGGAGGGCAGTGTGTGGAGACGTAAGGAGGAGAAAAAACCTAGTAAACCTGACAAAGCGTCTAAGAAACTGTGCGAGGACTGTCGGCGGAAGAACAGAAAGAGACGCGAAAGACGCTCTTTTCACCAGGGGAACGCACATTGATGGATTTTATGACATTTTGCATCGGACAACTATCCTCTTGTACCTTTTAAACCCCGTTCCACCTCCTCTGTGGCTGCAAACTTTCTCTGTAGTTGACAAGTGCGCTGCTCGGGAACACTGGGCATGTTTTGCGCCCTAGAAGAAACTTAGTGACGGGGAGGAAAGTTTCGGGGGGACAGCGGGATGGTTTTCCGAGCTGTTTTTGAAGGATAACGCGTGTAAACTCGGATTTCTTTGCATGGCATTGGACTACGCTGCCAGTCGGGTTTGGAATATATCCTCTGATCTGAGTTGATGCCGGCTGATTGTGGAATAGTAAACTGAAAAAAAAAGGCAGCGCCTCGCAGATTTTTTTTTTGGTGCACTGAGGAGTTGGAGACATTCCTCCCTCTGGATTCAGCTCATGCTCTCTCCTCCCTTATCTGTGCATGCCAAAACAGAGATCTCCACGATTTTATTCCTCCCTGGTAAGTATTTTCTGTTTAGCCTACGTGTAAAACGTCCTCAGAATCTCATCTGTCAGGGTTTCGGCTGTCAAGACAAACAGGCTTGGTGATAGTAGAAATGCTTTGCGCTTTTTTGGTTTGTAGGCTCCTATTTCTTTTACGGCTTCATGACAAAATTAGAACTATTTTACTTCTTATAGATGCATTTATAGAATTTCCTAACCAAGAATTCCTTTTTTTAGACTTTTCAGAAGTCTGAAAATGTGCAAAGTTCTCCATGAAGTTTGTTATTTGAGATGTTCTTATATTTACCCATCACAATAATGCAATGCGTTCTATTTATATGTTGTTTTCTACCATCCTTCACTAAAGTTAATTCAGTGAAATCTATCCTTGTTTATTTTAGAACTATACAGCACCTTGCATCATCACTGTAGGCCCATTAACAAGTGTCCTGGTTATTTATTACTTAGCTTAATTTTCTACATTGCATTTATGGTGCCAATTATCCCGTGACCGCAGTTGTTTTTTCGCTGCTTGGTGCCGGAGCCCTAAATCACAGAGCAGCTCCAAATGAGCCCCCATTGTGGAAAAGCCACCTGATTTGAATTTCAATAGGAATTCAATCAATGTCAAGAAATTTCATTCAGAGCCCGGTTTAAATGAAGGCTGCGGTGATGTATGGAGCAAAGTCCCTCATGTGTCCAAATGTCTTGTCGTCAGCAACATGCTAAAAGAGCAGGGTTTTTTTTTTAAATGAAAAGCTCATTATATCAACTCTTTAAATCTTTTTTTCTGTTTAGTTTTGTGTGTTTCTAGATTTTATTTTTTATCGTTATCATTTTTTTTCTTTCTACCCTTTCGGTTCTTTAAGTGTGATTACATTTGATAGCCGCAGAATAATCCAGTACTTTTCTTTATTGGGCTCTAGACATTACACACTTTTAAATGACGTAAAGCAAATGGGGGTTTCTGGGTAATTCTGGTCTTTATTCGTCCGGCTGAAGTTTTTAGACAGCGATAAGCCCGAAGTTTGATTCGTGCACTGATTGATTTACAGTTCATTAAAAATTCATACGTCTGAGATCTAACTGTGCAGAATTATTCGCCTTAATTGCAAAAATCACACCGGTGCATTTCTCTAATAAAGTTAAGATCTCATAAATTCATGCATTCAACGCGACAGCATGTGAGGGGTGAATTAAAGATAAATCAGGTTGCACGTTTTCGGGTTGGCTCTGTAAAAGTCAAAGTACATGTGTCTTTACGGGTAAAACCGATCGATACGTCCAGCTAGAGCAGAAGGAGCGCAGGGAAGCGTGACTTCACCAATCCTCCAGAGACACTTCAGCACGGTTGAACCGCAGATGTCTGGCTAAACAGATTGGTGTGTGTGTGTCCCAATATTGCAATATTGCATTTCAATTAAAGCCCTACTGGTTTCATAATCAAGTCACGGAGACGCAATAAGAGCCCCTTACGAATACAATTAACACAGATGCAGCAGCGCGGGCAACAGGTTTGGCGCATCTGTTGCGCCCGGGAATAAACGATGTCCAACTAAACCAAATTGGTGCCACATTGGCTGATTAGTTGTCTATCCAGCGCCAGGGGTATTTTCAAAACATACTGTTACTCATCAGTTACGAATAGATTGTATTATTAATTAGTAGGAAAACATGGAAGCAGCGTGGTAAGCGATATGAACGAGATTATGTGGAGAGTAAAGATTTGTGTGAAAATACATTTTTATAAACTTACATGAAGTCTGATTTTTCAGCTATATTGCAGTTGTGTGACTCATGGAGACATCAAACTGGTTAAACTGTGAATACTAAGACTTACAGAGCTACAATGTATCTTAATTGATTTCTCTAAAACATATTTAATCGCATATAATTATAGAGGAGAAGGAGATGCAGGCTGGTTGAGTGTTGACTGCTGGTGCCTCACAGCTTCGGTATGTCTGTGGCATGGCTTGTTTGACAGCATTATGAAAGACTGTGTCTCAGTTGCTTTCTCTCGCTTCATTTTTCTGTCTCACTTTGTCAAAATAAAGTAAGAGGAAAAATGGTGCGGAAACAAGTTCTTTGAAGAATGAGTATTTATTCCACACTAACATATTTTCTTTTTTTCTCTTCTTACTGCCTCTCTTTGTCTACCTCTACAATCTAAACTCCGCCACCACCTTCCCTTCTCTTTCTCCTGCTCCCTCTCTCTCTCCTTCACCTCTCAGCCCAGGTGATTGGGTGAATTCCACTGTGTGACAGGCCGACCCGGCAGCAGTTGATGGTTGGGCGGACCCCCTCAGATGGGATCAGTGTCCAGGGGGAGGCGGAGAAGGGGGGTATGGGGAGCGCTGGCCCCCACTAACGGGATGGCCTCGTGGGCCTGGCTGCTGGCTGCTGTCCTGCTGTCCCTGCTGACCGTCAGCGTGGCCCGGCCGCCCCTCACCACCACCAAGGAGGAGGAGGCCACTCTGGAACCTGAAGGTAAGCAGCGGGGGACGGGAAGGGACAGAAAAGAGGGGCCTGGGAGGTGGAGCAGGGGGGGAAAACCATTTGTTTGGTTTGTTTTTAGAGAGCAGGTGTAGGTCTGTCAAGTTTGTTTACCCCCTTAAACCTGACTTTAGAGTTTTGGGCAACTATTGCATCCTTTCCTTAGAATCCTTATCTAACTTAAACATCAATGGATAAAAACTCCATGATGTGTCTCCAGCTAAAAAGGGATATTTAGATTTCTACAGTTTCATCCACTGAAGATAGAACAGTGACACAATAACATGGGAATTCATTTTCTGATTTGAAGTTTCACTTCACTGTTTCTGCTGTTACTTGTACACTTACAGGTTAGTATTTGAAATTTCTTGCAGAGTTTTTTGAGCCCTTCTGTCCATTTAAACTTCACAAAAAAACTAACAAGTAGAAAGAATGGAGTTCATGTAAGATTTTAGGGGGATTAAAATAAAGAAACGGAAGGGAAACAACTAACCTCAGCATGGCCAGCCTTTTGTTTTCCTCACTGTGAGGTGTGTGATTCACACTATTTTGTTTTATTTCTCTTGCCGATGTGTGTGGTAGTTTAGGGTATACTTGGGTGTTAAAGGCAGGTTTGTGAACCCGTGTGGGAGGACAAGGGAGAGTTGTGAAGGAGGGTGGGACAGTGTTTATCTTGGCATTTCTCTCATGCCCTGCTTGCCTGGGAAGAAGCACAAAGAGGGAGGGAAATTAGGATACAGAGTTCAGGGCTTCGCTTTGTTTCTTCGAGTCACGACTGCCTGCTCTCTGTTTTCTGCAAAGTTTGTGAATAAAAATATTTGAAAGCCATATTTTTTATTTGCCAAAAAAAAACCTTTTGAAAAGCCTTTTGTGTCTTCTATAATGCAGACAGCTTTTTGTTTTTTCCATTTTCTGTCTCCAGTCCCTGAGTCTGGTCAGAGAGAGCTAATAGTTGAGTTGTTGTGATGGGTGGTAACTCACATTCCAATGCCTTTTGTTCCCGGGCTTTAATCAGCATGCTAATTGTAAGTTAACAACAGAGCATCACTTTTTTAAACCAACTCCCCCATGTCTCTGTCTCTAAACACACACACACACAAACACACACATACACACACACACACACACACACACACACACACACACACACACACACACACACACACACACACACACACACACACTCTGTACCTTGTCTTGCTCTTTGCCCAAGAGGTCAGGTATTGTTCTTACCTACCTTGATGAGAGGCCGTCTGAGCTCCCCTCTCCTGTTGATGTTTTTGTTGTTCTGTCGCAGACTGTTTGGCTCCGAGCCGGTGGGTTCAAAACCCCACATGGCCTGGACACTACGCTGCATGGCCACAGAGAGGAGAGAGGACAGGGAGAGTTTTCCAGAGTTATACAAGGTCTAAGAGGATTGCTGCATATTTGACTTCTCCTTTAGATGGAGAGATTACAGAGCGCTGGGCAGCGGTGAAGTCATGTGACTGGAGATTAAGTGGCTAGACCTGGGGGTCACATGATGTGGGATCAATGGGGCACAGAGAACCTGGCCTGCTTATCTGATCCCGAATCAGTTTCCCTGCTGCACATGGCAAACATAGATTTGTACGCAGCTGTGTGTGACTGAATCAGTGTGTCCACAGCTCCAGTTTGTTGTGGTCTCCTTCTGTGGTCACTGCACCTGATGGGCCGCATTGGTGTCACCTGTAGGGCATAGATGTTGGGGAGACAGATTGGCTGGTCCCGCCCTCTCTGTCCTAATAACACCCCCCGACAGAGATGTTTAGGATTTCCACCCCCCCCCCTCTGGCCTGCACCCCTGGTGGCCTTGCTAGTTTGTTTACCTGTGGCTGCTGTAACAGTAGAAGCAGAGCGAGCGCGCTGGTTAAGGCCTCCACAACAGGCCTATTGTTGTCGCTGTAGCCACTTCAGTATCTATGGGAGTGTTTACCTCGTCCAGGCACTCTCCGTTTGCACAGTGATTAACATTCTCTGACTCAAAAAATGCTCAGATCAGCGTGGAGGCAAGCACTTGAAAACTGTTGAGTCGTTCAATAAATAAAGGCTACATTATGTGTCAAGGACGAGTCTTTCATGCTGACAGACACAAGGACAGGATGGATGCTTGTCAACAAAAGACAAGTTTTATTTCTTGAAGAGTTTCTGGGCACAGTAGAAAGATTTCTATTTCTATATTAATTTGCTGCATGATTTATACTCTTTATCAAGTGTGCTGTACCTTATTTGATACGATACACAGTCAGCTTGTGTTAAACAGAGTAGCAATCACCTTTATTTCATTAACAGTCATAGTGATTATAGACTGCTAATTAAGATCATAGTTTTCAGTAGACTGTTGGTAGTTGTATGTCGATGTGTGTTTCTGTGTGTGAAGGTGGGAATGTTAAGGAGTTGCAGGCTTATTATCTGTAATACTGTGCTATCTACACAGTAGGAGTACGGTTGTAAAAGTGTAAAAGTGTCAGCTGACTGGTTAATAACATGGAGTGTGTGTGTGTGTGTGTGTGTGTGTGTGTGTGTGACTGTGGCGATGGCAATGGAACTGAACTCTAAACAAACGCAGTGTGTCGGCCGGTGGTGTGACCAGGGGGCAGTTGGGCTGAATATACGGCCTTCACACAATGGCTTTTATTAGCTTGCCGTTGGCCGGTGTTAATCTTGAAGGTTCGAGCGTGTTGGTGGTTGTGTGTGTGGACTGTTATTTGCCTTGGCTGATGTGCCAGAAAATACGTTGTCACTCCAGCGCTCAATCTCACACCTGTCTGATAAGAGGCTGGGAAGAGCTGCTGCCTGTGCCAGCTTGTGCCTCAGGTCTCAGTGGACTGTCCGGTGTACAGCAGGAGGCAGAGAGGAATCTGAGCCAGCGTGGATCGGGTGCAGGAGGAAAAAGGAGGAATAACACTGAATAAAACCACTGAATAAAATAAAAAAAATGTATTGATTAAGAAACTAGACTGATGAAAAATAGTGATACAATTTCCTAATAAAAGTAAGCAACATTATGAAGGACTTACTTGTCAAATTCTGTGAAGCTGCAGATTTGTTTTGACCATTTTCAATGAGGACACATGTTTACTAGATAATGTCGCACCTACTGTATATATTGTTTAGAGTAGTTGTGGTGTTTCGGTCTTCGATCTGAAAAGTCACAGATTGGATTCCTGCATCAGCCTTACATCATCCCTCAATGTGTTTTCGTGCAAGGCGCTGAGCCTCCTGTCTGCTCACTTTTCTGGGAAAAAGTGCCACTTATATATATGTAAATGTGTAAATTAGAGCTGAAACTATTTGGTGATTCATTGATTAGTATATCGACAGAAAAATATTCAACAACTGTTTTGATAATCAATCGAACATTTCAATCATTTTTCAAAAAAGAAATAGTGAATAAAATGCTTATCTGGTAATGTTTCTCTGGTTCCAGCTTCTCCAGTGTGAGGATTTGCTGCCTTTCTCTGTTTTATATCATTATAAACTGAATATTTTTGGGTTTTGGACTGTTGGTTGAACTAAACAAGACATCTGACAATGTCACCCTGGGCTCTGAGAAGTTGTAACAGGCATTCTTTCACAGTTGTTTGATAACCCATAGATCATTATTCAAAAAAGTATTGGCACAATTAATCGGTAATGAAAATAATCATTAGTTGCAGCCTCAGTTTATACATTTAGTTGATTTAGTATTCAGTTCTCAAGATTAATCTCTAGAAGGCAGAGAAAAGTAGAGGGAAGCTCTCCTCTGAGGGTCACTAAGAAGATGTGGAAGATAAGGGGTAGCCAGTGGGTTAAAGGGGTCGGGTGGGGTTCAGGGAATGCCTTGATGAGGGGTGAAGAGGTGGGCGAACTGGAGGGGCTGTTGCCATGGATGCCAGCAGGAGCCAGTTCATGGAGCTTCTCCTTTGTCACAATAAAAAAGCAACGGAGGGATTTGAATGTGAAAGGACACAGACACCAGAAAAGAGGGAGAGACAAAAAAGGGGAGAAAAGTCCTGGGATTTGACTGCATGAGGAGGATACAGAGGGAAGAGGAGAGGAAAAAAGGAGGGATAAGAAGGGCAGCAGAGATAATGTGATTTGGCAGTGTGTGTGTGTGTGTGTGTGTGTGTGTGTGTGTGTGTGCCTGCTGGTCTGCAAGCATGCTGAGTGTATGCCTCTGAAATGGCAGTCATTACATTTAGTCCACCTATCCCGTTGTGCAGAACACGACAGGGAGGAGATGGGAGAGTAGACTTGCAGCCGAAGGTGCCTCTCTGTAGAAGTAAATTCACAAGATCATTTACGTAAGAAAAACTCCATCCTTGCCGCTTGGCTCTCACCGGCTTGACAAACAGACAGAAAGACAGACAGGCGAGCAGGGGATCTTGGTGAGAATTGCTTGCTGCATTTTGCCGCAGACACACAGGCTGCGAGACTAATTATTGCCAGCCAAGACGGTGCGAATGAGGACGAAGAGATAGCGAGGAGTGGACAGCCTGAATCTGTCACACCTGATAGACACTTGTAATAACTGTCAGAGAAAGAGAGAGAGATGGGTTTTGAAATGGAGATGTGCTTGAGGAGAAGAGAGGTAAAAATGATAGTGCCGATGGAGGGAGGGAAGAGGAGAAAGCTGTTTGATAGAAATCGAGCAAAAAGTGTGAGTGTGTGTGTGAGATAGAGAGGATTCCCGCCCCCCTCCTGTGGTGCGGGGGTGGGGGGGGAAACTTTGCAGAGATAAAAAATCTGCAGTGAAGTGTTTCAACTCTTCAACCCAGCATGCATCCCTGGACTCTTGTAAACTCTCTTCCAATGGAGCAAGGTGTGTGTGTGAGTGTGTGTGTTTGCATGACACAGGTTCCCATGAACAATCAGGCATGTCCGAGGTGTCAACAGGTTTGGGAAGGGTCAGGGTTAGGTCAGCAGGGTCAGCGGGGTGGGAGCAGGGGTGGAGATGTGTGGGAAAGAGGAAGGAAGAGAGGGCAAAGCTGAAGGGAAGGTGAAAGAGGGAAATGAAGACGCAGCAGCAGGAGGAGGAGTTGATGGAGGGGGACAGATAGACACAGCAGAGATGTGTGCTTTCTTTAATCAGACTCACCATTTGGAGAGATTCCTTTCCTTTCCTCTGTACTTATTTTCCCTCCTTCCATCTCTCCTTCTTTGTCAGACCTCTCCTTGTAGTCTAACACACAATCACACAGGCACACACACATCCATGTGTCTGTATGAGTATCATCTTTCTATGAAGCGTATGTGTATGTGTGTGTATGTAGGTTCCAGGTGTTGCGCTGCTACGTCAGCCTCATTGAGGGGCCCACCATCTTGAAGTTGTCCATACCTACACTGCCTTGTGGCCTGGTAGTTATGGCATCTCTAAATCTCTAAAATCCCAAAATAAACAAAAACGGAAAAGCTGAAGCCAGTAATAATGTCAAAGCGAATGCCTCCGGTGTTGAAAACCATGTCGTAAAAGGTAGAGGAGACAGCTCCTATCAGTCACCACCGGAGCTCCACCTCTTATCAGACCACACACTCAGTCCTGGGGGGCGAAGGAGGGGTTAATTATTTCCGTATCGAAGTAAAGAGAGAGAGAGGGAGGGAGAAAAAAAGACAATCCAGGAACTGTACCTGTGTGTGTCTACTTGCCCAAGGGGAACATTTAGAGGCTTGCACACATGCCTCGACCGCTGGATTGTGGCGGAATGACTTTCCCTTCCTGTCGAGGGGAGTGTGTGTGTATACTTTACATTTAACACACACGTAGGGCACATAATGGGGGTGGACTGTTGTTGAAAAGGTGTATTGAGGTACAGGAAAGGCTGGGAGTGCCACTGCCTCTATAATTAAACCTATCAACCTTCAGTCTACACACTTATATACCTTTATCACTGGCCTTTTGTATGATATTCCATTGTTGCTACTTCCCCCCCTCAAATCTTGTTAATACTTCTTTTTTTTGCCCCTTTCCTTCAGTTCCCTCTAAAGAAAACACACACACACACACACACACAGTTATGGACATTTTTGTACTGCAATAAAGACAACTTGGAATTTCTTTCAGTGTTTTCTCACTATGGATGGTTGCAAAGAGTGTCAAGATCTATTTAAGTCTGAGCTGAGTGAATGTACACATTTGTGCATGGATGCGTGTGTTTGTGTGCGTGTGTGTGTGGCTGCAAGAGCCTCAGGGTGACTGGAATTGGCTTTGGTATATATGGCAGAAGCCAGCTAGTATTTCAGGCAGGTTTTCCCCCTTTTGCGAAACATTCGGTCACAGTCTAGAGTTTGCATGGATACGTCTAAAATCTGTCCTGATTCTGAAGTGCTGTCTCAGCTACGGACGCTCCGAATTCCCTTTCATATATTGGATATTCACCTTGTTCTCTCCGTGCGGTTGTACAAGTCAGAGGACACGGTGTACACACATGCACTCACAGGCGGACTTGGATTTTCTCCCAGAAGTAAAGGTTTAATGCACTTTGGAGCTGTGCAGAGTTTCTTGCTCTCTGACTTGGCCGGCAGATCCTGTGCAGGGGTTGTAGATCCTCCATGGCCATGTTATGAAAGAGAACGAAGACGAGAGAGATGGAAAACAGAAGAGTCAGGCTACAGGCAGGTCAAGGTTTTCGAAGCTTAGGTGCCCAGTCAAAACCAGAGAAACGGCAAAAAACAGAGCGCCCCCCCCCCAACACCCCAACCCCTTCCCCCTTCTCCTTTCCCCTGCCTGACAACCGCTTCCGTAATAGACCTTTCTGGCTGCTTTCCTCTGTGATGGGCAGACGTGCTGGAGTTTTATTACTTTTTTTTTTTTAGGCTGCAGTGATCTGTCTGTACTGCTCCTACTCACCCACACACACTGGCTGCTTGGCATCTACGCTAAAAGGGATGGGTGGTGGTTGGGGGGGGGGGGATCTGTCTCTCAACACAGTGATATCCAATTCTCACCTGCTCGCAAAGCATCAATTGTTTTTTTTTTTCTCTACACATGCTGCTATGGCCGTAACTGCATGCTCTGAATCTATAAACGCCAATGACACTGCACACTTGATAACAGAATAGTGTTATTTTCTAAGGGCTCCATTTCAAATGACTGACTGGGAGTTTGTGGTAACGACATGTTGGTGTGACGGTTTAAAAAATGGGCCTACTCTTTTCTGTATTGCTCCTCCTGCACAAGTTGATTTAAGTGCATCCATCAGGGGTTATGTGGTGTTTTTGTTTCTTAAACTATGGCTTGTTTCAACCTCTCCCACCTTTCTTTCCTCCTTCTTGTGCACCCTCTTCCTCCTCCAATCCGTCCTTTGCCTCCTCACCCCCTCTTCAACCTCCTTCCCCCTCCTCCCCCCATTCGCTCTGCAGACGCATCGAACAAATACCTAATTTCTAAGCCCACGGTGTGCTCAGTGCACCCAGGGGAGGTGCTGAAGCTGAGCTGCCCTCTGCCGCCGACGGGGACCATCACCTGGACCAAAGACGGCAGCTCTCTGGGCACCAACAACCGCACGCTGATAGAGCATGAGGTGCTGCAGATCCGTGATGCCTCGGCCAAGGATTCGGGCCTGTACACCTGCACCAGCGTGGGCAAAGACACGGTCTGCTTCATAGTGAATGTCACAGGTGAGTCAGGGAGAAGACAGGTCAGGATGGGACCTGGAGTTTGGAGATTTAGGGTTGGACTGAGCTTGGTTGAGTCTAGGAAGTGGCCATGGAGCAGATTATGGTCAGGGATGCCTGAATTTGGTTCTTTCTGAACAACTCTGGGGTCTAGTGAGTGTGTGTGTGTGCAACTACAGTAGCATATGACCAGATTTATCCAAAAAGGGCTCCACTCCACCCCATTTTCTTTATTCGTGTGTGTGTGTGAGAAAGTGACTGCATGAAAATTTCTGCATGCAATAGTATATGTGTGTGTATGCGGGTTGCGAGAGAGTGGCAGTAACCCTGGTTACTCTGTGCAGATGCCATCTCGTCGGGGGATGATGAGGACGATACAGAGCGATCGGAGGACACTGGGGCGGACGGAGAGCAGATAAGTGAGTATGGGAGGAACAAAAGGAGGGATGAGTTAACGATGCCCTACCCTTCCTCACCAACTCCCATAGATTAGGCGCCCTTGAGCAAGGCACATTAAGCGGACAGTAGAAGCCTGTGCGTGCACTGATCTGACCCTGTTTTCCTCCACAATCCCTTTCTCTGTCTGTTAAATTTAATTTCTGTCATGAACTCAACGCATTCTCCTAGCAGCTACTGCTATTTTTTCAAGACCTTCCCTGAGTAAAAATAGCAAATGCATAACCACAACTGACTTACTACAGTAGCATTTGGGAAATAAAGGGAAATAAAAGCGAACAAATGTGCAGCCGCACATTGGTCAGCATGTTGTGACGGTGTTCTGGTTGTTTCATGTATGATGATTCAATGATGCTATGTCACAATGCAAACAGTTTCTCATAGGTAAGATTTCAGAGAAACTAGCAGAGATGTCACACTGAAGATACACATCTTTGGACTTGACAAACACATAAAAATTACATTTTAAAGTAGCACATCTGCCTATATCTAAAATTTTTAAAAGTCTAAAGGTCTTACATGCCTCCTTTGTTTTAAGCAATGTCCTGGTCTAAACACTTAGAAAGTCTTAATCCCTAAGTGAAATAATCTATTTACCTTTGTCAGTGTTTATTAGTACACTTCAGTCAGATTATGATTACGGCAGGAGAGAAAGTGGATCTATACTTTACTATCTACAGGTCTATACTTTATTTTGAGATTTTGGAGTGTGTGTTGTATAGTGTGTGTATATGTGTGTCCAGGGAGTACAGAGATTTCTGACATTCCTTAGCTAGTATCCCTCAGGTAGTCAGGCCTCATGGAGCCAGCCAGCCAGTCAGTCAGCTGGGCTCATCCATTATGAAAGACGCCCATCTGGACTCAGTTACCCACCTGATGGGCTTGTGTGTGTGTGTGTGTGTGTGAGAGAAAGAGAAAGTTTTTACCCAAGTTTGTCTGTGCATTGGTGAGTATCTGGGGTAGTAATGTGTTTATGTAGCCATGTGCACACATGCATGTGTTCACATACACATACGCTCACTAAAGTAAAGATGAGGGCTTCCACATCTTGTTAAAATTCTCCACACGCATTGCGCCTCACCGTGAGTCCTCCTCCTCCACTTTTGGGCTGACTGTAATTGCCTGAAATCCATTAAATATGGGGAGAGAGAGGAACTCAGCAAGAGGAAAAAATGGGGGGAGAGGGAAAAGATCCAGGCATTCTGGTGGTAATAAGCTGTTTGAAAACAAAGGGAAAGCTGTTCTGGCAGTATAGTCGCATTTTCTCGCCGTGTGTGTTTCTGAAAATTCAAAACCAAGATTATTATTAAAAGAAAGGGGGAAGAGGAGGAGAGGGAGGAGGAGGGGGGGTTTGTTGGATCAGTACCAACACTTCTCGGAGCATGGCGTGGAGCCTTGGCCTCGGGCCGAGGACTGGAGCGAGGGAGGAGGGTGCATGTAGGCGTGGGAGGGAATGAGAGCAGAGAGTGCGGGTGTAGCTTTATATTCGTGGCTTTTTTTTTTTTCTTCTTTTGGAGCACTCAGAATGGGTTGGGCACCATGCCACCGCAAAACAGAACATTTTGATTTGACTTTGTGTAGAAGATTGAACAACATGAGCGGGTGAAAAAAGCTAAGTCCAGAGTGTTTGTCCATCGTCAGCAGTGGGTGGTGTTATTGGAGGAGACATGGAAGCGCCTCTGTAGGGATCTGTGAGGGAAGCTGTGTTTAGGGGAAGGGTGAAAGTGTGTGTGTGTGTGTGTGGGGGGGGGGTAGCACTGATGTCATGATGAAGTTAAAGAGCCACGTGGAGCTTTGCTTTCCGCGCTCAGTCCTCTTGCTGTCCTGTTGACAACTTTACTCATTATTGTTTACACCATCACTTATTATCATTGTGCCTCCCCTTTCGTTAAAGCCCCACATGTCAGGATTTTCATGGAAGAATGGATCTATCTCACCAGCATAATTAAAGTCAGGACTAAAAGTGACAGAACACTCGTGCACAGCTCAGAGACAGCGGTGTGTCTCCTGGTAATGAAAAAATGTGAGATCTTTACTGATGTCCTGTCATATGCTGTTATGGGCACTGAAGTGAAAAAAATCAGTGTATTAAAAAACTATATTTGCGGCCTCCAGTGTGCAACTTGAACACTGTGGAGTTGAAGATTATGGCCACTGTTGGAAAATTACTTAGAGATTTCTTAATTGAAGTCATAAAAAAAGTTATATTACGAGAATAAAGTTGTAAATTTATGAGAAGAATATTGCAATATGAGGATGAAGTCATAATTTCTAGAAAGAAGTCAAACCTTTATGGAAATAATGTTACAAGTAAGGTTACAAGAAAAAAGTCATAATGTTATGAAAAAAGTTTTGACAAAAAAACATTTTAAAGGCCCTTAAAAAACCTATTTACTCAGTCAGCTTCTTACAATGGGCAATGGGGTCCTACATGAACACACAATTGTAAAAAGTTGATGTCACATAAACCAATCAAGATTTAGCAACTCTTGAATCAGAATCTGATTAGTTGCTGGGTTGTTAGCTTATGTTGCTAGGCCAATAATAATAATAATAATAATAATACAAAATTTGGTTGCACATTAAGTAATGAATATTTAATATTTTCAGGCACTTTAAAGGTGAGAGTAGTCTATCAGCTTACGTGTCAAAATGAGGCATCCAAAGTTCTAGGTTTCACCAATAAGCACTTCATTATCATAGTGTCGCTGAAAACCACGTATCTCCAAATTTGGTGATTTTCAATTTTTCAGAAAAAACGATTGTTTGTTTGTGGTTGGAGAAACTTTTACTACCTCTTAAGATAAATAAACCCTTTGGATTAGCTAAGAAACAGTGGCCCTAATTGTACAAAGTTGCCTTGTTCAGCTTGCACAGATACATGGTAAAGAGGAGGACATCACAGCTTAATGAGAAGTCATTTCAATGTTGAAATACTACTTTTGGTCACTGATGGATTTAGCTCTCCGGAGGACTTTAGAGAGAGAGAAAAAAAAATCTTGACTCATAGCGCAGGAGTTAGATAACCTCAGCTCACCCCAGGCCAGCTTAGGATAAACAGCCGTGAGTGGGGATCCGGATGCACGGGGCTTTGGGGGAGGCGGGGGTTCTTGGAGTCCACAGCAGTTGGGCCTGTGAGAGTTTGGCTTCATCTGGAGAGAGGTCTGAGGGTCGTCTCATTTGAAGTGCTGCCCCTCCGGACGGAGAGCATGGGAAACAGCACCGCTCACCTTTCATGTCCCAACCTCATCCTCTGACCTGGCTGCCAGTTTTGGGTCAGAGGTCGTTTCGGAGAGACAGCCTCGCAATGGGCCAGTCTCTACCTAATCTTTCTTTCTCTGAACGGACGGAGTGATGACAGGGAGAGTGAATGGAGAGAAATGGAGGGGACTGAGAGGTGTAGATGCAGGAAGAGAAGCACAGATAGTGAGAGTGAGAAGGAATAAGTAGAAAGGGGAATGACTAATTATAGTTTGGGCACTTACCATATGCGTCCATTCAGGAAGGAAGAGCACTGTTTACTGACTTTACTATCCAAGTATGCACGAATTGTCCGGTTGCACGTGCCAGAGAAAATGATGGGAGGTGTCTGATAGTATGCAGATTGGACAGGCAGGATAAAGAGTGGAGGGAGGGCGCTGGAAGCAAATATTTTCCTGGTATGTAAACTTATGTTTGAGGGTCAGTAGTGGTCTTATCTGTGGGTATTCCCTCTGTTGCGTGTACTAACGCAGTGATCGTGTGGAAGACCATTTGGGTTGTTGTTTGACTTTGAGTTCCTCTTCCCCCCTGAGCCCCATCTGCTTAGGCAATCACGCTCCCAGGTGCAGAGAGAAAGGGCGGGTGGGGGCGGGTGGGGGGCTCAGAGGAAAATCCAGCTGACTGAGAGACAGAAATTGAGAGAATGGAGGGAACCAGGGAATGGACAAAACACAAGGAAGGTGACAGATTTTAGTAGGAAAAATGGTAACAGTTTGGTGTTGACAAAATCTGGACAAAAGTGTGCATGGAGAACTCTGAAATCCTTCGTTAAATGTGACATTCATTTTTTCCCCTGCCGGCACATAATGATTTTCCAGTTGTGATAAGCATCCCTGGCCCTGCCGTCCATATCTAGCCAAGTGACAGGCAGATAAACAGGGGAGCTATTGTAATTGGAGGAAGTGGAGGGAGAAAAAAAGCTGCAAAGTGGAATAAGATGAAATTGAATGTGATGGTCTAGTTACCCTCTTGGCAACGCCCAGGCACATTCTCCCCTCAGAGCTGATGTTTTTTCCCCCTCTGCAACACCCCACCGAGCCTGCAGGGAAACTGTGTGAGTATGGAGCTTTGGGTTGTGTTGTGCAGACAGCGGGTCAGTCTATGTTGCTTGGGGGTGGGGGTGGGGTATGTGTGTGTGTGTGTGTGGGGGGGTTGTTACGAATGGTTCAGGTTTGGCTCCTTTGCAGTCACGCTTCCATGTATATCTGCCTTAGCCAGTCCAAGGCCCTGAAGCCAAACTGTTAATGCTGAGGACATGGTTCGGAAATCCCACCCTGACTGAACACCAACTGTTCTCTGGTTGTAGGCGCTCCGTATTGGACCTCCTCAGCAAAGATGGAGAAGAAGCTGCATGCGGTGCCAGCTGCCAACACAGTCAAGTTCCGCTGTGCTGCAGGAGGCAACCCCCGGCCCAAGCTGCGCTGGCTTAAAAATGGCAGGCCTTTCCGCCAAGAGGACCGCATGGGAGGGTATAAGGTAGGATAAACAGTTATACATCATACTTTTTATTATAAATGTCAACTCACTGCTTTCTCTTGCTTTTTTTTTTTTTTACTGCTTTCTGTGCTACAGTACTTCTGGCCATTTTGTGAATGTATTTGCAAGGGACGTCAAGCCTCCTTCTTCCAATCATTCCCTGGCTGTCATTTCACCCCCTTTCCACCTTTCGCCGGAGAGACGGGGGGAGAGTAGACACAGGAAACGAGGGCAGGGTTTCTGGTGTGAAATTGGAATTGCTCATCCGTGCGCCTCCTCTCACCAGCATACTTTGCAGAGACTCTCACTGTAACTCGAAATGCTCCTTCATCCCCAACAATTAGAAACTTAAGCCTGGGACTTAAGGGTTAAATGCCCCCAGACAGTAACGTATAGAGAAAGTAGCTAGCATCAGGGTTGAAATGACTTTAGAATGCTGAGGTAACTCAATCAAGGAAAACAGGTCCCACTGGCTTTGGTTGGAGACTAGTATGTGAATCTAGCATGTGATTCTATTGTTATGAAATGTGATTCACAAACACTGTTGCTGAGCTGGTTAAAGTTTAACCTGAAAGAGCTTGAAGAGCTGCGCAGCTTGTTAAAAGTGGTAATCACTTAAATTTCATGTCAATAGTAGACTTAAATGAGTATGACTTTCTGTGCACAGTACTGTGGTTCCAACAAAAGAGCTTTGTTTAACATGTGAAATTGTCTCTTGCCCTAGTTCAGTTTTGGGAAATAAACAGTGTGAGTTGATTTATATGTGCTGAAAATACCTGATTCTGTATGTCATGGGAAAGTAAAGCTAGTGTGCTTGTGTTTTATTTCCTCTTTGCATAAAGAAAGCCTGAAAATAGCTACATCTAGTCTTAATGTGAAGATTTCCTCCACTGTGACGGAGTCTATTTGGATTACAGTTTAGTTATGTTTGCTCCTAAATTCCTCTCTTTGTCTCTCAAAACAAGCAGCATTTACTGTATTATGCCAGAGCCGTACTGATAGAGTGGAATAACAGTTTAAACAGACAGTTATGAAATTAATTTATGAAAAGATCCGGTGATGCTGAACGAGGTGGAGGCTCCTGGTTAATGACTGACGGTTTATTTCCCTGCCAGGAAAGTTTAGGAGCAGATTATGTTGATGTAGCTGCTAATGTCGCTTCCCTTTGGCTTTCAGCAGGCTCATTACAGCGTAGACACAAAACAGCCGCAAATGACGGAAATGATACAGTCAGGCTGTCAGATACACTGTGGGCAGCTCATTTCTTTCTTTTTGTCAACAAATGTTGGACAAAAACTGTACCTGAGCCCAGCCCTGTGGCATAATCTCTCCATTGTGTGAAATGTAAACCTGTACAAGCAGTAGCTACACACTCTTTCGTCAGTGTGCAGACGGAAACACTATTGTTGGCTCACACCTGTGGATTCCACACAGAAGTTAAACTATTTTTGCCAATAAGTATGAATAACCGTGTGTTTGAAAGTGCTTGGACTAGAAGGGTGGGGTTTACTACCCAAGATAACAGTGACTGACAGAAGAGTTAGACGTGTAAATTGTATCAAATTCTATTTTATCAAATTCTCTGTGACATGTTCTTTTCAGACTACAGACTGAAAACTAATAACATAAAATAAATTTGGATATTTTTCCCAGTAGTTGGTGTAATTTTCAGGAATAAAGAAAATATTCTGATGCTGTAGAGTCATTCTGGTGAATCAGCCTGTCATCAGCCTCAATATTGTTTTCCAGCACACTGCATCAGCTCTCGTCTTTCACTCTTCCAACCAAATCCCCTCTGTCATCTTTCCCATTTAGCACTAGCTCTTTGTGTCTCTTACTATTGTCTCCTGCATTTCTCTGTATCTGTGTGTTTATGGGCGTGTGTATCAGTGAGTGTGATGGTGTGTTTCCGTCCGCTCATAACAAGAAACCCCTGCCTCTCGTACCCAGGTGCGTAGCCAGCACTGGACCCTGATCATGGAGAGCGTGGTGCCGTCAGACAAGGGCAACTACACCTGTCTGGTGGAGAATGAGTTTGGATCCATCAACCACACCTACACCCTGGACGTAGTAGGTCAGTACCATGCACAAAACGCACACTTCGACTCAGAGTACACCTGTGAGGCCAACAAAGGTGGAGGGAGGGAGGGAGGGAGAGGTGGAGGCCAGCGGAAAGAGTTCTCACAGTGAGAATAGTGTGTGTGTGTGTGTGTGTGTGTGTGTGTGTGTGCTGTTTGCTCGCCCAGGTGCAGGTGCAGGTCAAGGAGTGCTGCCAAGTGTGTGGAAGATAAAGATGCATGTGTCAACAGTTTTAATGTAGTTTTTATTCATTTATATAATTTTGGTAATTTTGTAAATGATGATGATGGTATTATGTGTTTATGTTGTCCAGTTATAGTGTGTGTGTGTGAGGTAGTCTTAAGACAAGTTGTAGTTGTTTTAATATATTTGAAGCACCAACTTGGTAGTTATTTAGTCCATCTAACTCCAGGCAGGCTAAAACCTACTCAAGTAATAATTTTTAATCGTTGATTTAAAGGGTCAGTTCACACTCCACTGGAACTACTTTTTACTGAAGAAATATTTCCTCAGAAAATTGCTGACAGTGAAGTCTGTGGAATATCCTGAGTAACAGGGACACTGTTTTGGGAAAGAAACACATTGTTGTCCAGTTTTCCATGAGTTGAGCACCACAGCCTTGGCTAATAAAACAGAATCTGCATGGTTCAGTACCACGAGAGGTAAGCGGAAAGATGTGTTTTTTTGTGTGTGATTTGGGTGAACTGACCCTTTAAGGTCAGCTGAGGTATGATGGGGACTTAAACTGGTAGCGGGCGATCGTTTAGTGTCACCCTCTGAGGACAGAGAGTGCTGGCCTCAGCACGAGTTCAGACCCAACTCAGTCAACCCCTAACTATGACCTTTGGAGTGCAGACAGCAACGAGTGTTTTTCTGCTCAGTTTGCAGAATCAATACACAGCAGGGACATCAAGGGGAGTGGGAAGATAGTAGATCAATGTGTGCATGTGTGTTTGTGTGAGAGCGTACAGCAACTTTGCCCTTAATTTGATGCAGACCTGGTGTCATTCGAACTGCTGCACAAGAAATCAGCACACATCAAAGTTTATCTGACACAGTTATTCTTCTAAAGGCTGGTCAATAATCCACAGATAACCCGGTCAGACATGCACCTGCAGCAGTTTGATTCACAGAAGAGCATTTAGGGGCCACTGGTCACTCTGCGTCAATGTCTCTATGTAGAATTATTCTCCTACTGTCTCCATTGTCCTGAGCAGACCTACTGTAATTACACACTTCTGTTTTGATTAGCGTCTCCATGGTAATAAGGAGTATTATTTTCATTATATCAGATGGAGATTGAATACCTGAGGGTTTTTGCACAATGAGCGTATAGGCACACAAGCACATGAAGGTCCACACACGCACACACATGCTCCCCAACTCTGGCCTCCTGCTCTGCTCCCCACTGGAGTTAGCTAAAGCTCTCCTTCAGACTGCATATTTCTGTTTTTTGTTCTGTTTTATTGCATAGCAGTAAACCCCCTCCACGTCTGGCTCCGCAGCCACTGCCCCCTGCAACCTCTTGCTTCATTTTCCTCCATTATAGTGGAGTGGACAGAGGGTGGAGAGGGGGAGAAAGAGAAAAGGAGGGGAAACAGAGACAGAAAAGGCTGTTCTTATCAGACACCCCCCCTCCCCTCCCCCCTCAAATGACCTGCAGGATCAGCTATTAAAACCAAGAGCAACCAGCCTTTTCTGGTTCAAACTGGCCTCTGGAGAATAGGCCGCAGTCGGGCATCCACGAGCAGACACACATGACAAGTAGAGACAAATGAGGAGTCAAAACAGATGTCGGCTCTTTCAATCAGAATTGTGGCACCCAGTGGCCATGCGGCACTTTGTTGGTAGCCCCATACCATCCTGTGCCGTGTGCCAAGCCGCCAGGTTACCCAGAGTTCACCGGTCTCGCATGGGACACCAAGGAATGCCCCTGGTCCGTCTCCTCAAGCTTCTTTCTGCCTCTATCCCACCACCGTGGCCATCAAATTTCTCCACTAATGACTTAATTGGATTGGAATAAATGGATTCAGTTTTGAAACGGGTCACAGCAAAACATAAAAAGGCACTGCAGCTCTGCTCATTCATTCGATTTGATACATGCAGCGGAGAAAGTATTCAGATCCCTTAAGTAAAAGTACTAATACAGCAATATAAAATGCTGTTACAAGTCCTTCATTCAAAATCTTACTTAAGTAAAAGTACTGGTTCTGCAGTAAAATGTCCTCTATGATTGATATTTTATGACATTATTAGATTGTCAATATTGATACATCAGTGTGTAAGCAGCCTTTTACTGTTATAGCTGCTCGAGGTGGAGCTAGGTTTAACATCTTTATATACAGTAGATTCTGATTCTGATTCTGATACAGTTTGGTGTTTTAGTCCAGTGGTTCCCAACCTAGTGGTCGGGCCCCACCAAAGGGTCACACAATAAATCTGAGGGGTCATGAGATGATTAATGGGAGAGAAAAGAAGAAAAAACTAAGTTCTGACATACAAATCTGTTTTTGGAGTTTTCTCTAACATTTGCTTTTTGGTGAAACATGATAATTTGACCTCTTTTAGTTTAAAGTGGAATCTTTTATTTTATTGTGTCCCTTTGTGTTTTTTTAAAAGGGTCACAACCCCCCCCAAAAAGATTGGGAACCACTAGTTTAATATATAAAGTCATTGTCATTGTTTGATGGTCCATAAAGGAATTTCTCTGCACTTGCCCATGGCCACACACACACACACACACACACACACACACACACACACACACACACACACACACACACACACACACACACACACTATTCCTCTAATTTTAGCAAGAATTGCTCCACAAACTTTTATTGTTTTGGGGTTTCTCCATAATCATGATGTGGCCTATTTTCTCGCACCGAACACCCATTCTGTCATTTGGTCTGAGTTGTCGGCTGTGCAGCTCGAAATGCTCCAGCTAACATTTGGATCAGCTATGATGAAGATTAGAATTTATTCTTTTTAAATGGCTGCTCCAAAAGTTCTTTGTCTTGCCAACATGTCTGTCTCTTCGTTACTGCTTTTTTCCTTTTAGTCTATTTTAGTAAATATATATCATGCCAGACATTGTTCTGTTTGGCGACAGACTGTTGTTGATTTAAGTTGATCACCTCTCTCTGTTTGGGAAAGATCGAGAGGGTGAGAAGGCCTGTTAAAGATGGAGGAGGACAGAAGGGGGGGGGAAGAAAGAGAGACAATAAACAAGGCGAGCACTAGGAATGTGCAAAAGGGAGATGGGGAAAGAGGAAGGAGGGTTGGGAATCATCTGATCTGACAGATTTCAGAAAGATGGAGCAGGAAGGCAGGCAGGCAGGCAGGCATATGGAAGAAGTCTCTGCCTCCTAGTTTCTGCACTCTCCATATGTTCATCCCTTTTCTTCCCTTCACTCACCCTGCTAATTCTTTCTCCCTTTTTAACCCTTCTTTTTAAACCCAGCCTCCATCCTTCAGCCTCACCCTCTAACCATCCCCCCTGACCCACCCCTGACCTTACACACACACACACACACACACACACACACACACACAACAAATTCTCTGCACCTACCTTAAGGCTTTGTTTTGGAAAGGCAATGTAGCGCCCCAGGCTGAGTGATGTCATTTCGTGCGTGTGTGTGAGTGTGTGTATGGTGGCAGCGGGTGGGCTCCTCAGTGAAGGCCGGGTAGTGTTTGAAAGGGGGCATTGTTCAACAGGTCTAGCTCTGTTTGGATTCGCAGACCAAATGTTTGCTTGTAAAAGAATGCAGATAGCTGGAGATGTGGGGGTGCTATGAAGGTTTTTCACGTTCCAAGACTGGCACATAGATTTGCTTAACCCCCTACTCACATGCAATATATATACACCCTACTTTATGGAAGTCCTCCTCCACCTGAGTTTGTTATCTTTTATCCTCTTTGTTTTGTGTGAAGCCTCTAAATGCCTCTGAGATAAGAAAGAGGCAGCGCAGTCATGATTCTACCTGTCACGGTTGCTGGGAAACATTCACACCCACAGCACGTGAAGTTCTGCTTTTGCAAAGATAAACTCGGAAAGGGAAATACCAAGTTTTTGAGACACTCCCCTGTTGGTCAACATATCCGTTAAGTAATGAACCAGCCTCCTAAAACTAACATTTCCCTCCCTCTCAACAGAACGGTCCCCTCACCGGCCTATTCTCCAGGCTGGTCTCCCAGCCAACACTACTGTACACGTTGGGGAGGATGCCCGCTTCGTCTGCAAGGTCTACAGCGATGCCCAACCTCACATCCAGTGGCTGAAGCACATCACTCAGAACGGCAGTCGCACCGCCCCCGACGGAAACCCCTACGTCCGAGTGTTGAAGGTACATTCCTGCACTTCCTCTTTTAGATTTCATTCTCTTGATTAGAGGCAAATCCTTCCCTCTTTTTTTCTTGGTGTTTTGCCAGTGTCCTGCAGGTGTCTCGGATGAATTTCAAAAGTAATATAAGGAGCTAATCATTATATTGCCTTCCTTATTGCCTTAGGTCTTTTCCATGCTGGCTCTTGGTGGCGATTCCTGCTCTCTCCTCTCTCCTGCAGATCCATCATGACTAGCTGTAGTCATGATGTTTGCATGTCTGTCTGATTAATTTGGCGTATTTGTCTGATTTTACATGTTCATCTCTTAAGTCTTAAGTATGTGTATGTGTGGATTGCAGCGTTCAGGCATTAACAGCTCAGACGTGGAGATGCTCACCCTCACCAACGTGACAGAGGACGATGCTGGAGAGTATATCTGTAAAGTCTCCAATTATATAGGCGAGGCCAGCCAGTCGGGCTGGCTGACTGTCATCCCAGGTAACCCCTGAGTCCTGACCCCACCTACCCTCCCTCCCCCTGGTGTGGTTTCCTGGGCTTCATCCCTGACCTGCTGTGGTGTGGTGGTCCTGCTGGTGGTCTCTTGGTGGTCCTGGGGCTCACAGACCTTCTCTCCCCTAATGTTTGACCCTTGTGTTTCAGCTGCTCCCTCCACTGCTGAGACAGGTGCAGCCATGGAAGCACTGGTTGGACCTGCATACCTAGACACTGAATGGTCACAGCTAGCGTCTCACTTTGCAATTCTCTTAGATTTTCTTCCCATCTCTTTCTCTTTTGCAAGCTGTGTCAAGATGGTGTATGGTGTTGCAGTGCAGTGCTCTCCATGCTCTCTGTGTTTGTTTGTGCATGTGTCCAGTCCAATGAGTGGATTCGACTGGCTTCTATTAGAAGGTTCTGTTGGTGACGGGGAACCTTTTGGGATTTTATTTTTGGTCTATTGGTTCTATTTTCTCATGTTTTGGTGGCATACTGGGCTCTATCCGTGTCTTTGTTTATGAAGCCTCCTCCTCCACACCCATGGAAACTCCCAACATCCTTTGCTGTAGATGGGACCTCAACGATGGATGCCATCCAGCTCCTGTTATTTCTCTCTTTTGGTGTTTTGGGTCTCATTTTCTCTCTCTCTCTCTCTCTCTCTCTCTCTCTCTCTCTCTCTGTGACTTGTCCTCCCCATTTCTGCTTTCCGTTCCCCCTCTGCTCTTACCTTTGACCCCCTTTGACCTTTTCCTCTTCTTCCTCTCCTCCTTCTCCCCAGACCGCAGGTGTTAACACCACAGATAAGGAGATAGAAGTTCTCTACTTGCCCAATGTAACATTTGAACATGCTGGGGAGTATACGTGCTTGGCGGGTAATTCTATTGGGATCTCCTTTCACACTGCTTGGTTGACGGTGCTTCCAGGTATATACACTCATATACTGTCCTCTCTTTTCCTTATTTCCTCTCTCAGCCTTTTCTGAAACGGTTAGATTATGTCATTTCAATGACCTTTGTGGAAGGCAAGTCCTCCCTCCGGAGTCCAAGGCACACAGCTCAAATATTAGATTACTGCGATGAACCAGTCCAGTCAACATCCAAGACGATGTAATGTAAGAGCTGGGAGCATATATTCTATAATATTATCTGGATTGGCGAGCTGTTGAAAGCTCAGAGCAGATAACGGGGTAGTTTGCCGACGACTTATTATAACTCTAAGACGGAAGTGAAGCTCCCAGAGCAGCTCGAGTGTCTCCAGGCTCCAAAAGGAGGGGAGGGTTTTTCTCCCGCCTTCTCTTTTCCTTCTGTTACATCTCTCTCCTGCTCCTCAGGGAGTCTTTCAGTGCCACATTTTGATTCTGTCTGCATGTCAAATGAATCCGTTTTTTTCTCTCCACGTGTTTCTCCACCCCTTTCCTGGCTCTGATAATTGGCTTCTTTTGAGATCCTTATTTCTCCTTGAAATAAAGATCGAAAGCTAAAGCTCAAAGCTCACTTCAAGTTGGCTTGACTTTCTCAGTTATCAGGGCCAAACCTCTCTGCTTCTACACAGTGAGCGACTCGTGCATGTGAATGTTTGTCCTCTTGTGTGTTCCCATTTATCAACTCATTTTATCCTATTTTTGTCCGTTGCTGCATGTCTGGCCTGTAATTATGCATACCAAAGGATCAAATACATAAAACTTAGTGTCAGTGCATTACACAAGTTCACTCCGGGCTAAACAGATGAATGTTTCTGCTCAAGTTCTAGCGGAAAGTCGGGTGGGCATTAAATGAGATCGATGAGAGTAACTGACTGTATGCAGCCCTCAACAGACAACCGTTATCAACCCTCCCTTAATGTTGTAACCAGATGATAGTTTGTTTTGTCTGTAAACAATAACGATCACAGGCGAGCCATTTTCTCTGGGAGTAATATGTAATATTTATTGCCCTTGATGTGCTCTATCTGCACTGATGGCGCCTTAGAGGCTGTGGCTTCTGTGTGCGCACTGTGGTTGTTGGACCAACAGATACAAGGCAGACAGGAGAAAGGTTCCTACATATAGCTTCACCTCCAGCTGCCTGACGGGCTGCTTGGATGGCTATGCTGCACAAGAGCCGTGTTTGTGGTCTGGAGGGCTAGGCATTATGGAACAGTCCATTTCTAGAGCACACAAATGTACAAACAAACACAGACGCACACAAACTCAGCCCATTTCCTCAACAGGAAGTTCAGACCATATACAACCATGAAGGACACCGCTCTCCCTTGTTTGCAATCTGAAGTGAAGCGTGTATTGTTCCGTCGTCCGTGGGTGTGTGTTTGTGCTTGCGTGTCTCCTACATTAGCACTGAATGCAGACATATGCTGGCCTGGTTGTACTGGCTGGGTCAAGATTTAAAATCCGGTGAGACGGTTAAGCCCTGTACAGGCCTGTTAGATTAAAAAAAAAGGGGAGGGTGCTACAAAATAATTTCTGTTTAGTTTGCTGCCGATGGTGATTACATTTATGCATGAGTCATCTCTGGAGAATCTGTGTCTGTTTGCCTGTCTGATGTGTGTCTATTCAAATGGAGAATGTGCTTGTGTGTCAGCCATACGTGTGCGTGAGAGTGGTGAGTGAGAGTCTTCCTCTAGCTTTCTTCACCTGACCTTACCCTTTATTTTCCTCAGCCCTCGAGAAATCCCAAGGGCCCCTTTCCCCAGACTATGTGGAGATCGCAATATACTGCGCAGGCGTCTTCCTCATCGCCTGCATGGTGGGCATCGTGGTGGTGTGCCGCATGAGGAACACTGCAAAGAAACCCGACTTTGGGGGCCAACCGGCAGTCCACAAACTGAGCAAGCAGATCCCTCTGCGCCGCCAGGTAACAGAAAGTAGATAAAGAGTTCTAATGGCATCTAACACCCCTAGAGGAGAGAAAACACACACTGCAGACATGCTGCAGAAGTATAATGACAGACAACAAACTCTACATAATTTAGATAAATAAATATATATACAGTAAGTGGCTAATGATGAAAAATGTATAAAAGTTTCATAGTTTATAGATTTTTAAAAAATACTTATTACTTGGATTTTGTATACCAAAATGAATACCACACACCATAGTATACACTGTTATGGGATTTTAAACAATCTACCTCCAGCCACATTTAGAAGGCATGCCTTTCTGAGCAAATTAGCACTGCTGCCTGAAACTGCAGCTTTTTTTTTTCTCTGTGCGAGCCATGCTTTTCCCTCAAGGGAAACCAAAAGGTACACTCCAAAAGGTACAAAAAGTGTTGGATTACATTCTGCGGAGAGCCTGATTCCTGTGTCAAGGTAAGGTCAGGGCAGGGAGAGGAGAGACGAGCCCCGGGGGACAGTAGTGAGGCTGAGTGATTAACACACATCCGTCAAAATCACTGTTGTTGCTCACTTCTTAATAATCACTAAAATGTAATCTCTGGCCTCGAGAAAGACTCTACTGTAGTGTTAAAGCATTAACCATGGAAATTAAGGATATATTCATATTAATGTGCCATACCTACCAACATTGCTGGTAATTTCAATAAAAGTACCACAGTCAATCACACATATACACATTTACTCGGACTCCTCTAGTGATGCCTAGGAGCTTTATTTGACCTATGAACCCAGACTGTGGTGATCAGCCAATCTCTTTCCTCCTATAGGTTTCGGCAGACTCGAGCTCTTCCATGAACTCAAGTACGCCGCTGGTACGCATCACAACACGGCGGAGCTCTGCTCACGATGAGCCAATCCCTGAGTATGACCTTCCTGAGGATCCACGCTGGGAGTTTTCCAGAGACAGGTGAGGGCTGTCTGTTTTTTAGGTGCACCATCACTGCCTTATCCTTTGTCGTCCACCGTCCTCTCTGCCAGTATCGGCTGCTCCCTGGTGTTACGTACTCATGACACAAGTTATTTTGCATCAGAAACAAGTAAAACTATATGGCATTTTAGTGATTCTGCTGGTCTCAGTGACTCACGAAGATCGATGTTTTGCATTGAAAATAAAAATGATCACCTAGTTCAAATTGCAAGTCTTACCATTTTGCAAAATGTAAAATACATAATTATGTAAATTTGATTCAGCTCCTGCATAAAGCATAAAAAGCCTTTAAAATGCCGATCTGCTACGCAGTGCCACTTCCATCTGAAAGGGGTATTCATATTAACACACTCAGAATGTGTTGCACACAGTGCCTGTTTGACAGTATGCATGACACCTCATCTTGTCCTCAATGCCAATACAACTGTTTTTAGCTAACACGGTGCATTACAGTAGCTGATAGCACCAAAATTACTACACAATGAGCATCTGTCTGATTGTATCTCGACCACTAAATGATCAGATAACTATTGTTCTAGGTGAAGAGTACCATTAACACTGATAGACAGCAGGCAATAATGAGTAACTGGTGAATAATGGTTGTGGTGGCTGAGATTAAGGCTACTGATTCATCTGTTGGTGCTGTAGTAAAACGGCCTGAACTTGGCACCCTGCCCCATGCCTTACAGTTGCTGCTACGTCACACTCTCACTGACACATGTTTCTGACGGTAAGGAATAAAGCCGTGCTAATTACTGGTTACCACTCACAGCTTTCATCTGCATGTTTGGGCTAGGAGTGTTTGCTCAGTTTCATACCAGAGGTATTAGCACCACTGAGGTTTCGGTTAGTCACAGTTACAGTGGCCAGTGATAAGCTTTAGGGTGGATTTAATAGGACAGCAAAGGTTAGAATAGTTTAATACCCACTTGAGGCCTCTGGTTTTGATAGAAAAGGAAATATCCCAAACCAGGAACACGAAGGCCTGTCTTTTGTTAAAATGGCTGTAAAAGGAGCTTGGATCATAAGTTTTATCATCACTCATCAGTGAATAAAACATTTCTGATGTAATCCTAGACTCTTTTGTGTGCATGCAGAATGTTATTCTGGTGAAAAGTTTTGAATTTAATTGATGAACCCACCAAATGGGATGTTTTGTCTAGGCTGAATAAATCTCTGTGTGCCTCTTTGTTTGGGTCTTTATTCCTCACCCGTCAGCGCCTGAGGGATCATGTCGGGATTGCAAAAAGCTGAGGAATGCTAACGTTTGCAGTTTGCGTGGAGGAAAAATAACATTGATTATGTGTGGCTGGATGGACAGAATGGTTGCCATTGAGCGTGGCGAGTATGTGGACAGATAGGGGATTGTGTTACTACGGCAGGGCGCCGGCCTCGGGCCCTAGGCTTTGCACAGAGTGTTTACATAGCCCAGACACTGGGCTCTATGGGGTGGGGCCTACATCTGTCAATCAAACCAAGGTACGCTGATAGTTCAGGGGTCAGATAGGTGCTGTGGCTCTGATGGATAGCTGTGAAAGAGCATGTATTTGAGTATTTTCTTCACTATATCAATCTGTGTAATATAGTTTGGACATAAAGTTTTACACACCAGCCATTGTGACATGGCTTACAATAAAATAGTACTTAAATTTCCATCTGGTATTGTAATCAGGCCCACCTGTATGGCAACACAAAGCCAGCATTCCATCTGTCACAGGCTAATGTGTCAGGGCTAAGCTAAGCCCTGTGTAATGACTTGTAAAGAGTGTATATTGGAACATGCCAAGGCAGGGTAAACAGTTTAGAAATGAGTGCCTCTCCCTGGCTTTATCAGGTGATTATCGTTGCCATGTCTGCCTTCCTACCTACTGCCCTGGCACGGGCTACAGTCACCGCGCCAATAAAGCACTCACACAGACACAATCTGATTGAAACAGAGAGAGCTATCTAGTAAAAAAAAAAACAACACAGGGTGAGGTTGAGAAACTGGCTTGGTGCCTGGTTTCATTCCCTCTCTTACTCTCACACTGTCTAACCTGCTTATTTCTGCACAGGGAGTGAATCAATGCCACAGTCAGATCAGGTCGATGAGTCTTAGTTTGTTTCAGCGGCTAAACAGCTTTCTGTCTGTTTCCCCCTCTGTGTTTTCTGTCTGGTGGTTGCAGGTTGACCCTGGGCAAGCCCCTAGGTGAAGGTTGCTTCGGCCAAGTTGTAATGGCAGAGGCCCTGGGCATCGATAAGGACAAACCCAAGGAGGCTGTAACTGTCGCGGTCAAGATGCTGAAAGGTAAGTGGGTCTCCTGCCACTGCACAATCACAGTGAAGTTGTAATGGTAAACGTCTGACTTGTGCTTAAAATCGGACCACTGGGATAGATTGTACACTGCTTCATTATGTCTTGTGGGCAACCTGAGTACATTTTATAGGTGATTTATGCTCCAGTGAGGGTTCAGCAAAGGTGCAAGGCGGAGCCCGGAGCTGTCATTATTATTCGTTATTGGGGGTTGCTGAGTGACGGCTAGGGGGAGGTGGGTTGGGTAGGTGAGGGTTAGAGGCAGTCACATACCTGACCCCAGAGCAGCAGCTGGCTGGAGCTCAGACAGCACCCACACAAAGAGGCACAAAAGTCACACTAGCAGCTCTGCTATGATTAATGAAAGCAGCAGGAGGGGGCACTGGGTTGGTCTGGGGTTGAGGGGGGCGGTTAGATCAGGTACAGCAGCAGGCAAGTGGACCAACCTGGACAATGGAAATCTGCTCTTTAGAGCGACTCCAGGTAAGGTAATGGTGCAGAGGAATGCAGGCAATGCCATTCTGACTGTCTGGATACCTCTACTTGCTCAATCTGTCCCATGAAAAAGGAGCCTGTGCAGCAGATAATGAATCTAGTTTGAACGTCTTTAATTCCGCCTCCTCCCTCCTCCTGGCACTGAAAGGATGCCTCTGTAGTCTGTGTAAGGACCTTCCCTCGCTGCCGTAATTTTAGACCACATTGTCTGTCAGCCGCAATTAATCAGAAGCACCTACAAAACAAGGTGTTGTCTCACAGGGCAGCTACTGAGTCCTGAGTCAAGGGTTAAAGGGAAGACAGGACTAGGGTGTGTTTTGTTTGGCTGAGTTTTTTCCTGACAAGCTTCAATACAAGCTTCTTATGTTCTTAGATGACGCAACTGAGAAAGACCTGTCTGACTTGGTGTCAGAGATGGAAATGATGAAGATGATCGGCAAACATAAGAACATCATTAATCTTTTGGGGGCCTGTACACAAGACGGTGAGTAGTACGCGACACAACATCATAAAGTACCACATTAAGAAGGGAATCAGTATACACAGATGTCTTTTTTTTTGCAAGTAATCCACTTAGAAGATTGTATGGTTTGTAGGGTTAGTATTCAGTCCATCAGACTACATCAGACAGGTGGCGTAGGACAAGGCGTTCTACCTTTTTGGAGGTACCTAGAAGCCACTTGTATGTCATATAGAGAGGTTGTATTTTAATTGGATGTGAAGAGTGGATGAAGTTGAGCGCTCTAAGAAAGTTTTTTTTTTCAAAGCTGTTCATGAAGATCAGTGATCAGCCATGATTGTGTAAAAACGAAAAGAAATAATATGCAATCCCCTTGCAATTTTGTCCCTTTTCACACCTAAGCACACCCTTTCAGTGCCTGCGGAAAATGATCTACAAAATGTACATAAATGCCGGGATGCAGCACTGGACAGTCTGGCCATTTGGAAGGTGTTTTCCATACATACTTCCTCATGTGTTTGAGCAGAAATTTTCTTGAAGCAAGCATCAAATATAAAGTCTTAACATTCAAACTAGAGGTGCCTCTTCTTGATGTACTGCATTCCATTAAAAAGGCACTCTGGTTTTTGTTCAGTGTCGCTTTCTCTCTCATTTATGACCATGTTCAAGAGGTAATGTGGGTCTTTTCTCCGCTGCAGGCCCCCTCTATGTGATAGTGGAATACGCCTCCAAAGGCAACCTTAGGGAGTACCTCCGAGCCCGCCGGCCGCCCGGCATGGAATACTCCTATGACATCGCCCGTGTCTCAGACGAGCAGCTTACTTTCAAAGATCTGGTCTCCTGCACTTATCAGGTGGCACGGGGCATGGAGTACCTAGCATCACAGAAGGTAAGAGTAGGAGACACACAAACACACAAAATGTCCTGTTCTCACATCAGTCCCCCCCTGCTGGCTGCCTAGACAGATCTCTGTGCCAGTACACAGAGCATTTGATGTGCTGTATCCAGGAATATTTTACGTAGGAAGCTTGTGCGTCACTGTGGGAATATTGTCTCCTAAAAACACTCCTCTGACCCCCCTGCCCAATCCCTGCATTGTCTCCCATTCCGTGACAAAAGCCCCTCTGTGTAGAAGAATTGTGAGGTTTTCACAATGGGGGTCCAGCCATGTTGGCCAAACGCAGCCTCACGCTCCCTCTCACTGTTGGAATGTGACAAAGCATACTGTCTCACACGCACACGCATGCTTACACATGCACGCTAATGCGCAGAAACAACTCCGACCATATATATGGCAAAGTATGTGAGGAACCTTTACTTATCCAGACATGTTCACGGCGCAATCATTGTGCCGTCAAGTTATGCAGTCAAGTGCTACCTCTGTGCGGGAGATTTCTGGATAGATTACACGCACCTCAAGCATTTTAACACCATTCCAAATTAAATATACACCTGTTTCAGAGTTGATTTATTTATGGAATGAGGTAACTGTCTTATTCTTCTCTTAACCTCACTTTTTCCACTTTGTGACCCCCCCCCCATTTCTCACCCTCTCTCCATCCCAGTGTATTCACAGAGACCTGGCAGCCAGGAATGTCCTGGTCACAGAAAGCAACGTCATGAAGATCGCTGACTTTGGCCTTGCCAGGGACGTCCATAACATTGACTACTATAAAAAGACAACCAATGTGAGTCATCAACCTGCACGCTGCACATTGAGGGATGTGCGCTTTGAGGGAGTGGAATGTTTTTGAGAGCCGCAGTGTGAGATTAGTCCACCCATCGCTCCCTTTTCTCTAATTCCCTCCCTTCCCTCATCTTTCTATTTCACTCTTTCCCTCGGCTGGTGTCTTGGCAGAAGCTGCAGGTTCCCAGGCAGCCTGTGAATGTAGTGCTTCTGGAGACTCTGCCATGTTTATCCCTCAGTCTCTTGTTCCTTTAGTTCCATAGACACTTATACAATTAGCCAGAAAGAGAGACAGAGTGACAGAGAGAGGGGAGCGGCTTAAACATAATTGACAGCTCCATAGTGGCCCAGTGGTGTCTTTCTTTCCCACCGCAGAGCAGCATTGCCTGCGCATCCTCATTTAGTATGCATGGATGGCTTTTCATCGCATGCACAATCATGCTGAGAACTAGCTGACAACAACAACAACAGCAATGTGTGATGATGTCGATGGTAATGATGATTAAGACAATGACAACAGCAACAATGATGATCACTTGCGTTAAACCAATCTAGACAGAGCCATAATTGTAGTGCTACATTTGTTTTATTTCTGTTTCTTTTTTCTTCAGTCTGATAGGAACAACAATTTACAGAGGCCTTATTATTGTTAAACAACTGTCATATTACCCTGTGAAAATGCATTGTAGGAGCACAATAGAGTGCCTTTATGTAATGAATGAAAACCTACAATGCAATTATATATATATATTTTTGCTATATGTTATGCATTTATTACCATTTTTATTGAATTTTTCAGATTTTTGTAGTAGTAAGCTTGTTGCCCACTAGTATTTACAGCAGCTGAACAATATTACTCATAGGACTTTAGGTGTTATCCCTCCATTTAGTAGACATTTAGAGTGTCTGATGAGATTATTCTTGCCATTCCTCACCACACAGATATTGACCAAGGTAGCCTTGTCAGCTGTGCTTAGCTTCTCAGCCAGTGTTTTAATGGCACATAGAGATAAACTCTCTCCTTTATCTGTGACCCTGTTTATCAGCTCTATTGCTTTAACAATGTAAATGTTCCTCTGGGAAATCCTCCTCCCAGACAGTCGCTCTAGTGCCTTATTCCCCAGGCTGTTTTCACTATTGGCCTTTACACGAGTAATGAGATCTCCCAGAGAGTGAATGAATTCAAACACGCTTATCAGGCCAGAAATGGAGAAATCCAGGGGTGGGTCGTGTGTAGATTTTGTTTGACCTCTCACCTGTGTGTGTCCTCAGGGTCGTCTCCCGGTAAAATGGATGGCTCCAGAGGCGCTGTTTGACCGGGTCTACACACACCAGAGTGATGTGTAAGTATATAACAAACTGTTTCTGTGTCCCACAACCACAAATACATTTACACACACGATGCAAGTAAACCTTCTCACACAGTAAAACACACAATCACTGCTATTTTTAAGCTTCAAGCCATCAGATTCAGAGGGTTGTTTTTCAGGAGTATAAGAGCAGGGAGTGGGCGAGGTGTTTTGGTGCGGCGCTGGTGAGTGTTAGGTGGGGGGTGGCTCCTTATAGGGATCCAGCACTGGCCAGTCTGTGGCAAAAGTGAGGATTTCACGCTAGACTTGTAGCCAGTGCCGTGTTACTAATCTGACTGGCTTCAAAGGGCCCTGGAAGGAGCCCGGAGCCCACCAGCGCCTCCTCCCCCACCGACTCACCCCTCGCTCCTCCGGCTTGGCTCAGAAGTCTCCCCTTCTTTTGGGCCTCCACACATGTCTGAACGCAACAATGCTGCTGCCCTCCAGTGCGGGCCTCATCCTCCGACAACCCTCCTCCTTTAACCCCCTGCCATCCCCTCTTCACTCTCCTCTCCTCATTCAGCAACACTTTGAACATGTGGCTCATCGCTTTAGAGCCATTCCATGATCGATATAATCCCCCCCCCCCTCCTTTCGCCCCACCGTTTTTATTTCCATTCATCTGGTATGTGAATTGCTGACCCGTCTCTGTCTCTGTCTTTTTAAGTTCCAGAGTACTCATTCTAAAAACAGAACAAAGGAAGAGCGTCCTTCTGTTTTTGGTGTTTGAGTCTTATGCGTTCTGACAGCGTTGTTTGAAGTTTCTGCTCCAGACACTGGCGGCAGAAAGTGTATGTGGCAATTAGATAAATGCCTTGCATGCTGACCCCTGGGAAAGGAGATTTTGTGCGTCTGTGTGTTTGTCTGTGAGTCATACACCAGTAGCACCCTAAACATAGCGCTCATCCAGTTAAGCACTTGGATAGAGAGTCTCTCTGCTGTCCATGTTTGTGTGTGTACGTGTGTGTGTGCACATAAATAATATATGTTCGTACACATGATGCCCTTCATGTTCCATGGCGTACAGGGGGCTGAATAAGGCTACTGCAGTCCTTTCTGTCAGCTCACTGCTAATTACATTTCATCACTCACTTCTGGTAATTGACTTTTTCACAGAGCATATGAAGGGAAAAGGAAGATGAGGAGAGGCGTGTGAGGTGGCGAGTGGTGGGCTCACACTCAAACATCACCAGAAGCGTAGGCGATCCATACATGACATCAGATTAAATGAATACATGAATTCCAATGAAACTCGCCCCTTGTTGTTTTGACAAATGGGCCTGGGGGACTCGGCTCTGGCTGGCTTAGGTAAGAGTTAAGAGGTGTGACTCAAGCCCAGAGAGACCATGTCATGTCCAGGCTTGGTGGAGGCAATGTGGGGGGTCTGACCTTTCCCTCACCAAATAATACAAAGAAAAACGAATGTATTCCTTTAGCTCTTGCTCCTATGCCACATTTCAGAGCCTTGAATCTTCATATTTTGATCAGATCCACTGATGCGTATAGTATTGACATTTGTATTCATGTTGCTTTCAATCGATATCATAGACTTCAGCATCAGAGAACATAACTGAGATATGAATGTAATGAGGCATGAAGACAACCCCAGAATATCAACCTTGCTAATACGGAGTCACTTTTATACTGATAGGTTGATTTGTTTAAGTGTAGTTTATGTATCTAGCCGGTTGGAATAGATAAGTACACTCTAGTCAGGCCGAATGCCAGGCCAGCGACCCGGAGCATGTTGGTTTGTGTGTTTATTTGGTGAGTCAAGGTTGGTTGCAGGTGGACACGAACCTGCACAGAGCAACAGGTTGACAAGCGCTGAAAGACGGTTACAAAGTACCACAGAAAGGAGAGATGAGTGTACTTGTAACAAGTGGAGAGATACAATGCAGTGATAAAGGAGAGAGCAAACCAACAGCTGGTTGTGTAAACAGATGGAGCAACTGATAAACGCCAGACCTGCCTGTCCATGCCTATTTGACTGGTGGGACCACTAACATGGCCTGTGGCTGCCTGAATGCGCACATGGACATTAGTGTTTGTAAGCGTGTCTGCGTTTTATAATACAGCCTTTGTGTGGACATGAATCAAGCTACTGTCAGTGAAAGAATGATTGATTTGGGACGCCGTGGATCCACAATCTCTTATATAAACATGAAACACTGATACTTAACGACACTAGGATGAGGAAGTAGTTAATAGTTAATAGTCACTAGACATCTCTGGACCTCCTCCCTCCTCTTTTATGTGCTGTGGGTGGTCCGCTGTTTGTTTTGTTGTGGTGTGACTGGACAATTCCAGCCTGTGTGACCGGCCAGCCGGGCACAAAAGCCATCATTGAGATCAGGGCCAGAGTGGCACTGAGAGCGGGTTCGCACCACAAGCCACCGGATGGCAGAAAGAGGGCATTGACACCACTGCAGTCACAAAGTTGTTTCCAAACTTTGGCCAAGCGACTAAATGTAAATTATCTGAAGGTTAAAGAAAAGTCACACTCATTGAGCCTAATGTTATTTTAAAAAGACTGGGAGCTCTTGAATACTGCTGTTTCATTGTCATTCTTGATTATATTGGTAATGTATGTCTGTGTTTTTCTGTCTTATCAGCTGGTCATTTGGGGTGCTGATGTGGGAGATCTTCACCCTAGGGGGCTCCCCCTATCCTGGCATTCCTGTTGAAGAGCTCTTCAAGTTGCTCAAAGAGGGACATCGCATGGACAAGCCTGGCAACTGCACCAATGAGCTGTAAGAGTCTTAGTTTTGCTTTTTTTCTCCTAAATGTACATCCTCCCTAACCCACACTGTCGCCCAGATACACACTAGCTCTAACACCCAGACTCTATTGCCATCCCAGTCTCCGTCAGATCCATGACTCCCAGGCTCTGTGTCCACTTTGTCGGGCCTCTGCACAGCTGTAACTGGCTACTATGAGTGTCCTCATGCACAATGAGTCCTCTGCAGTCAGCAGACAATGGCACAGCGGAGCATGACACACACACACACATTATAGTATTTAAAAAATCCAAAACACTGGAAGGCATGTTTGTGATCAGCAGCAGGTCATCAAAATTGTCTCTGTTAGTGATTACAGGCCGAAATACATTTCAAATTTAAAAATGAGATGGTGTCAGAGAACACATTTGATTTATTCTTTGATATCAAGACACCAGAGGTGAGAGATGAGGAGTTGCACAGCTTGAGCTTGTGCCTACAACACTTCCCTGAATTACTCTTTTCTCTTTGAGTAAACAGATTCTATTTTTTTCCTCTCTCAGGTACATGATGATGAAAGATTGCTGGCATGCCATCTCATCCCAGAGACCCACCTTCAAACAGCTAGTAGAGGATCTGGATCGCATTCTCACCCTCAACACCAACGAGGTGAGTGCAGCTCTTTCTTCACACACATTCTTATTCCATAAAGTTCCTGGCATCAGGGTGATCAGAATTCGTGCTACACCAGCCCTATAATTTCCTGGAAAATAGGAGTCCGGTATTTCATAACAATAAAATCAAATAATATGATACATTCCTACACACAGTAACATGTTTCTCAATCCAAACTAAATCATGCTCTTGCCAGTGCATACAGTGTTCAGCAGAATGTTGCTGAAAGCGTTAGGAGCATTAGCAGCCACGTTGCTGACACAAGGCCTAAATGGTGACCGAAAAAATGGCCGGATGATTTGATCCAGGCCCAACATGGCCGCTACGGCCCAGTGAAGTTGCCCAATCATCACATCCATGCCCCCGCTCCCTATAATAGCCTGCGTTTCTTTCCATTCCCCTTCCTGTCTTGTGTGATATCCGCGTGTCGACCTGAAAAGAGGCTGTCGATGGAAAGCTGTCAAGACTCGTCTGCTCTGGAGCTGGAACTTCACGAATTTATGCCAAAAAAGCCCAACTTTGAGTTTGAACTTTTGAAATGTAATAAAGCGCCCTTTTCTTGTCTTTTTTTTCCTTCCCCCTTTCCCTCTGCCCCAAACCGCTGGCAGATGTGGAGGTCTTTAGTAATGTGAGCCTTCTCGTGTTGAGCTGGGAAAATGGAAGCCAGCACTCATTTTCTTGAAAACCCCAAGAACTCTTCCTCCTCACAACTAGTCCCAATAACAGCCATGAAAGACAAGCAAGAAGGGGAAAAAGGGTGCCTCAGCCGACATGAAAAGCCGAAAAAACTTCACAACACTGGGCCGAGTCAAAAATTAATAACAGGATTTTTTGGGGTTTTCATCTTCCTTCATCTTCATTTTGTTTGGGGAAGGGGGTAGCGTTGTGTTTTGCCAGCTAAGTCAACCCTGCTATCTTCACTGGATCAGCAAGCAGTCCAACATTCAATTTATTGCTTATTATTCCTGCAAATATTTTCATACAGTATCCAGTTCAAGATTATTTTTTCTGTTCTGTTTCATAAATCCTTCCAGGGTGATTTGGTATGGTTTAGATACATATAATGAAGGTGATCTCTTCTCCACCTCTCTCACCCTCCTCTGGAAAGTCCCTGTTCTTGTTGACTGGGTTTCAGCACTACATATGTGTTCTCCTGTTTGCTCTTGCTATTTCGCCTCTCACTCCTGCGACGCGTCTTTCCCTTTTGTAACACATGAGCTTGCGTCTGAGTGTAAATTATCTCACCCAAGCCTCTCTTTCCGTTGTCTGTGTCTACAGGAGTATCTGGACCTGTGCGCTCCAGCAGAGCAATATTCCCCCAGCTTCCCCGACACTCGCAGCTCCTGTTCCTCCGGTGACGACTCTGTGTTTTCCCACGACCCCTTACCGGACGAGCCCTGCCTCCCCAAGTACCAGCACATCAATGGAAATGTTAAAACATGAGCCCATACACGCCCTCTCTACCCCAGCTTGACCTGCCCCAGTCTTATGCCTCAATGTCCCAAAACACACATAGCACAGACACCCTCTTCGAAATCCTCCCAACCTCCTGCCCCCCCATCACCCCTCTGGCTCCCAGTGGACTAATGGACCCAGACGGGACTGGGCTGGTGGCAGCGCTGCTGTCACACACTCATACTGCCATGCACACACTACATACACTATATGCTCACATGAGGTCTTAAAGGAGAGGACAGGGACCCTACAGAAGCTGTTTTTTACTGACTGAATGAACTGACGTTCCCTGGGGACCCTCCTCCTCTTGTCCCTTCATATAAACACACATACTTTTCATTTTGGTTCTCATGTTTGTACCCAGAGGTTTTTTTTTTTCTTTTTTACAATCGACGACGTTACTTGTTTGGTGATCCCATTCCAGTAGCTGGCATTCCAAGACTGTTATTTGCTCCTGGAGGAATGTATGGACCAATAAAAAAAACAAGGGACTAGAAGAGGATGACAAATAGGAAAAGGACTGAGAGACAGAGCTTCAACTAACAAAGCAGAGGAGTAGAAGGAGAGCACATATAGAACCTGCTCTCCTGTTTATTTTGTAATATTGCATTTTTTTTTTCAGTTCTCTCGATAAACCTTCCCAATTATTCTGGAGAAAAAAATACACAGCAAATTGTATAGTGCTGGGTATATTTGTAAATATATTCAAATATGTATAAATATATATATATATATTTACAATGAATTATTTTTTGTATGGACTCTGAAATAACCCCAACCCTCCGTACCTTCCTTTGAGTTTGAGGCAGGTATGCTAACAGGTTATGTGTCCTATATTTCTCTTCACACACAAACTCACACATACAGATGTGGATACACACTTTAATATACACAAACACCTGTCTTACTCTCACTCAGTAACACAGTTGAGTATTGGCTTTCAGGGACTGAGGTAGCATGTTAATTTATTGACTTGTGTTTTTTTGAGATGAATCAAAAAAGTCTGGAAAAAAAGAACAAAAACAATATGGCAGAAATGATGACATTAATGATGCTGATAATACGTGAATAATCCATTACATTTATGGTAATTTAAAATGATCTTACAGCAGTAACAGAAAAAAAGCTATTTTAGTGGGTTTGAAAGATCCAGGTTTTGTAAGTTTTATATATGAATGTGAATATTAAGTTAAATTTTAAAAACTGTACATTTTATAGTCAGCTAATCCCTTTCTTATGTAGATGTTGATGCCATTTCTATCCAGTCATTTTACTCTTTCTTAGCCTTGCTTTAGGAAACGAGATTGATTTCTGGATATTTATATATGATTGAAAGAAAAAGATTTTGGAAATACCTACTTGCAATCCGCTCCCTCATTTAGACTAAATATAGACTCCAAATTTACTTGACAGAATTGAAAGCTGAAAAACAAAGTATTAAATCATTCAAGTGTTTTTTGTCTTTTTCTACTGGACCAACTTTAAGATGTTCTTTTGCAAGTGTTCACGACACATTTGCGAAATAAAAGATGGAAAAATACATTTTTGTCCTAATCTCTGACTTTGTTGGGTATTAAAGTTGGAGTAAGTTGTGCATTTTTGCAGTGAATGGCAGAGATAACTAGCCACATTTGTTTTATTTTTCTAGGTTGGAAGAATTTGTTATCATTAAACAGCACATTCCTCTGAGCTAAATTTCTTTTTCTTATTATCTGATATGGGTGGAGATGGTTTAGCTGTTATTACTAGAATGCTTTGTATGCTTTGATTCTTTACTTTCTATGCCAGGAGAGGGATTTTCCATCATATCTGCAATTAATTCAGAGAAACTGGACCAAATGGCAGGGGCTCAATAAGTGGAAAGAGGACGTTTTTCTGTATTTCAGACTAGTTTATTCGGAGAGGAGTGCCATAATGTTTTTCTTCGCTTGTCCTGATGGGCCAAGGCATCATGCAAAACTGCTAAGCTCAGCACAAACACAAAGTAAATGTGATCAAGTTAGATACTAAATTTATGCCAGTGGTCAAAGCAATTTTGTTAATGAATAGGGATAGTGTGTCTCTGTGTCTCGATCTGTCTGACTTTGATCAGTCTTTGTTAGCCCTCCTGGCAGACCAATAGGTGCTCTGATTAGCTGATTGATTTCCCTTTTTTCTGTTATCAGAACAGATCCAATTCAACAGAGTGAGTGGTTGATTTATCTGATTTGATGTAAGTTAATCAAAGTTGATCTATTAGCGAGTGTGATTGATAGTGGCAGCTGTGGATGTGGTCGTATTTAGTAATGGTGGTTGCTTATCAACCATGTAGCAAGAATGCGCTCAAAAGATAGTCCGACAATGATAGAGCCACCCAACAGATCATGGCATTAGGGAGAGCTCCTGAAGCAACAGTTGTATTGATATAATTAGTGGGAATGCTGAATCAGCATTCCCACTAATCAGAGGTGTTTTGAAACTGTGATTTCTCTGCCTTTTCTTAAC